>WOXC01002748.1:0-384863 GCA_011680675.1 Gymnobelideus leadbeateri
CTCCATCTGAATTCAGATGGAGAAGAGGGGAAGTAGGGAGGAAACCAGAAAAATAAACTTCCATTACATAAAAATGGGGAGAAAAGGTGCCTTAAAAATGGACATATTAATATGCAAATATCTACATCCTTGTATATATTTAATAGTAAACAATATCAATTCATATATATGTATATGTATATATGTGTGTGTGTGTGTGTGTGTATATGTATACATATATATATATATATATATATATATTCCCAAGAATAAGGAAGGATGGCACTTACAAAAGTTAGAACTTACAAAGTTCTAAGAAGCAAGCATACCCTTATTCATAGTGTAAATAAAAAAGGGTTATATAAACTATATGCCAGACGCTGTGAAATGAATCATGACAGTCATAATTTAATAGGCCCTTAAACAATGAGGAAATGGAAATAGCGCTGAAGAAGACAGAGACAGATGAACGGCTACACTTTGAATAGGCATTATAGTTGGGCAATGAACTAGGACCAGAATTGAGTAGGAGGAAATTTGACTAGAATGCTGGCTTATCAGAAAAGCTACAAAGTATAGTAGATAAAGTGCTAAACTTTGAGTAAGGAACATACATTTTCAAATTCTGACCCTGACAGTCAGTAACCTCTCTGAGCCTCAGAACCCTCCTTATAGGGCTCAAATGAGATAATGTGTTTAAAATGCTTTGCAAATTTTACATACTATGTGAATGTCACTTATCATATAGATAATTCAGTTGTATAGAGTTTTCAATGAACCCAATCTGCTCCCTGAAACAAAAACCTGTTTTTTAAAAGCCTTCCAGTAATTAATAGTATTTCATGCCAGTACTCCAATGGATTTGTGATTTAATCACCTTGGCTATTCCCTCCTCCATTGCAAATCTCAGCCCATTCATGAGTGCTCCTCCAGTGAGATTCTTGTTCATGTCTTTTCACAGGTTCATTTACCATGCTGGAAACTTTCTTCATATTCTCATGACCTTGTGAGGCTACTAGTAGAGCCTACAGGGTGACTGTCAGTAACTGTCCAAGAAAGGAGGTGGTCCAGCCATGTATTCAGAACAAAGGATAACAGGTACATAGCCCAAGTTCAACACTGGTAACCCCATAATGTTGAAAGGCTTCTAGCACATTGGCTGAACCCCACTATAGATGGCTTATAGGAGGATCTGGACAACAACTCAAGAAGTTAGGTGGCACATTGGACAAAGCTCTGGGCTAAGTCAGAAAGAGCTGAGTTCAAATCCTGCCTCAGATACTCATTAGCCATGTGGGCAAGCCATTTAATCTCTTTAAGCCTTAGTTTCTTCAACTACCAAATAGGGGAATTAGACTTAGTGGCCTCTAACTTCCCTTCCAGTTTTTATCCTTCATAAATTATGATTCTATGATACTAGGAAATAGGAAGTTATAAATGGTTATGATCTACACCATTGAAGGAAGGACCTACATTAATGAGAAGAAAAGAAGTAATAATGTCCATGTGTATAACTGGGGGAAATTGGGAAGTTAGAAGAGAGGTTTTATCTGATGATGAAACAAATAACCAGCTTAGTTTGAGTCTCAAATGCATAAGAATTGCAAATGTAGTGATAGTGACTTCCAATAGCAAATTCAAACCAAATCTTTCCTGTAATCTGCTATATTGAATCTCTGAAGCTGTCTCTTTTTAAAAAATGAGATCTTTCCAGCACAATCACAAAAACATTTACAAAAGGAGCATAATAAAAATTTTTAAATCTTGAATTATTTAATGAAAACATGATGCATTAAAAAAGTCTCCCATAATTTGAATTTGTGTGGCTTTGTTGGTTGCTGGCTAAGGCCTCTCGTATAGGGAAGCAGCTGCTGCTAGGTAATTTCTATACAAGGTCTGATTCCTGGGATTATGGTTGTGGGGGTCTCAGATGGGAACAGGAATGGCAGAAAGTAGTTTGTAAGCCACAAAGCACAATATAAATGTCAGATTTTATTCTTATTCTATTTCCACTTTTGTTAAATGAAGGCAGCAATACCAGATATGGGAAATTGCCACTCCAAAATCTTTCCCAAAATATGAAATTCAAAACAGTGAACTTGGCACAATGTCTTACACCTGTAGAGAAAGCATTCTATACAGTATTGTTAAATTAATGATTCAATAATAGTACATCAACAGAAGAAAGCTATTTGGTGAATTACAGCATCTTGTGCAGTCAGCTCTCATTTATCTGCAACAGCACTTTTAAAATATTGGTTAGTGGGGAGGGGAAGGAAGGATAGGTGTGATATACTATATCTTTCCAGAATATAAAATATTTATTGAAAATAATGACACCTTTATTCCTTCTTACTAATAAATAATTTATTTATAATATTACTAGATCCAAAACAAACATTTATCTGAAAATAAGTTTTAAAAAAATAAAGTTTATATTATTTGATATATTAGTAATAAGCATTTTAAAAATCATTTTTAAATGACTGATTATTAAAGAGACAAGGCAGAATTTTTTTACATTAGAGGTTGCTCTATTCATTTGGGAAAAGACCAAACACCAGATATTTCCAGAATCAATAAATGGTATTTACTAGCCTGAGGTCGCCACTGAAGTTTTGTTATGCCACTGCAAAAAGATTTATAACCATTGCCTTAGCCAATGCCTTCACCAACTTATGCAATCATGTCTCAATTATTTGTGCTAATGGAAGGAAGAAGAGCAAACAAAAAAATAGTTTACATTTGATCTCAGAACAGGAAAAGACCCAGGCATATTCTCATCTCTCTCCATGACCAATTATCTGGCTCCCTCCTGGACTGATTTTGCCATCAGAAGGTTAGGACTGGGGGCAGCTAGGTGGCGCAGTGAGTAGAGCGCCAGCCCTGGAGTCAGAAGGACCTGAGTTAGGATCCGACCTTAGACACTTAACACACACAGACAAAAAAAACCTAGCCGTGTGACCTTGGGCAAGTTACTTAGCCCCAACTGCCGTCCAAAAAGAAAAAAAAATAAATAAGAAGGTTAGGACTAGGTGCTGGATTAGGCATGAGAGGTATAATTTGGAGAAGGACACTTGAGTTGCCTTAGCTAACCCACGAAATCAAAATTCTACTTGCAGATAAATGTGTTAGCTGTATGCTGTAATTTTCCTAATACTATTACCTTTGTTGATTTGCTGAATGCATTAATTTAATAAATATTTCTTGAATGATTTTTCTAGTAGTATAAGGTATTGCACTAGACTGGGTGCAATGCTTTGAAGTTTATATTTTAGGAAAAACCTTTTGAATTGGGGTGGCTATATTTTACAAAAAAAAGAAATAAAATAGTAATATCATCTGACCTTTATATTGTGCTTTTTGGCTTACAAAGCACTTTCCATCCCAGTCCACAAGATATTCTGAGAACCTACCGTCATGTAGATCCTTCCTAGCAACTGCTTTTATAAGTGCCCTAAGCCCTTCCTCTTCAGTCATAACTACCAAAGACATAGAAAAGAAAAGTCTTACAACCAAAGTCCTAGCAACTGTCAAATGGTTTAATATCAGAAATATCTGTAGTTTTATTAGTTGTTGTTGCTGTTATTTGTCCTTTCTTCTGGGAGAGGACCACGGTATAAGAAAGATCTGTGATGCCATGACTTGCAACTGAATCAGATTCAGGTGAGGGGAGCCGTTCACAGTCACCAGCCTCACTTCTTCTCCAGAGCCATCTGAGTGGAAATAACATGAAAGATGTATTAACATTTGCTTTGCAGTCACACCTTAAGGTGTTCCATTTGTTTTGAAGCAGAAACCTCATATAGTTATCTTCATCTAGAGAATGTGAACAGTTAAGAATATAAGGTATTTGGTTTTCCTTTTTTATCCCTAGCATTTAGAAAATTAGAATATTAAGTACTTAAGATGCTTTTTCATTCATTTATTCCCACATATTGCCACTATCATTTAGAATCTGAGGCTTACATTCCTAACCCATACTTGAACTATAAGGTCTGGTACTCAGAGTGCAGCTACTACCTCTCCCCTTAGATTCCTAGGTATCACAATGAATGAATGGTCCAGGTGGTTTTTTGTAGTATTATTGCTAAAAAGCCCCATCTAGTGTGTTTCCCATCAGTTAACAGTTGATATTAATTAGTGAGCCAGAGTTAATTAGCTTTTAAAACTTAATATATACTGAGATTGTATAAGAACAATTGGTACAAAACGTCTCTAAACCAGGAGCAGATTCTTCCGTAAGCCTCTCATTTAGATAACAAATGGAACAAAAAGAGTAGCTCATTGCTCCTGATTCCTAGAAATACAATCTAATCCAATAAATATTTACTTAGTGCCTACTACAGGCCAGGTACTGTAAGCAGTGGGGATAAAATTAATAAAAAGAAAGACAGTCCCTGCCCTCAGGGAGCTCATTATCTAATGATCCTTTTCTCCTCTTTGTAGATTAGTTTAAAATTAGTTTAAAGAACACTGGAAGTTCTTAAATATGCTATAGCTTTCTGCTGGGCTCCTTGTAGACTTTGGTAGCTGCCTTTCCTCAGGGCATCTAATTTCTCTCCAAGTTCTGGGTGCAGATACCAGCCACTGCAGTTCTGGGGATACTATTACTTAAGCCAATAAGAAATCTAAATCATCTGAACTCTACAAGGTCATCTTTTGGTCAAGGATGGGAATAGATAGAGGCTTTTTCCATTCCCCCCACCCCCAGTAATGTCCTATCAGGGTCTTGGATGAAGCTGTTCCATCACTAAACTGACTCACTACTGGAATATCTATTATGAATGACCTTGATGTTTTAATCTAAGCCCCACGGTATATGGCTAAGTCTCCAATCAATCCCAATACACTTGCTATATAGCATCATCTTGTTTTACCCCATGGCTCCAAACACTTTACTCCTTTCCAGTGTGATTAACTAGATTGTTTACATGTAGTTTATGCCTTCAATTTAATAATTGCTCATTCTAGAGAGATGCCTAGGCATTATTCACAACTTGTTCATACCTCTGATTGATTCATTCATTGGAGAAGTTCAAACTTTTGGTCTGCAAATAGGTGGCTAGGATGGAGCAAATTGGTGGGGAAGACTCCCTGCACTCCCTCCATAACTACCTCAAATACCTATAAAAAATTACTCTAGACAAATTTTAGGGCTACAGAACCCACAAAGTGACAGAGAGAAACTAAGCTCCCACTGAAGACAGCCTGGCAGGCTGGCAGGAAGGATCCAGCACAGCACACTGGGAGCCGAGCCCAGGCCTGCATAAGTCCAAGGTTTTAGCCTCAGGGTGGCCCAATCAGCCATGACTAGAGGGACTTCGGGAGAATGGACCACCAGCAACTGTGGTGGTTTCCAGAATTATCAACCCATAAATGCCAAAGACAAAGTGAGAGGTCAATGAACTTTGGGAACAGGGAGTCTGGAAGAAGTGGCTGAGGTGCGGCAGCCATGCAGCTGTGTGGCTGCTTCAGAGTTCCTAGCCTACAGATCTTAGGGGGACCAAGCAACTAGTCTGAGGGGTAAACACTCTTGCTTTAACCTGCTTGGATCTGAATTGCTATCTAGGGTGAAGTTCTTGGAGTGTGTGACCAGTGTGCCAGAGCCAATGGAGACTTCTGAGAGAGCACCCAACAGCTGAGAAAACCCCAGCTATCTAGAACAAAGCTCTCCTCTCTGGAAGCAGAGTTCTACTGTAGCAAAAAGCTCAAAATTCAAGTAATTGAGTGGCAACATGAGCAAGCAAAGGAAGCAAAGCAAGCACAGCAATCTGATTTTGGATTCCTTTTTTTGCAGACAAAAAAGGTCAAGGCATGGAGCAGAAGGAAGAAAACGAAGTCAGAACTCCTGCACCAAAAGCTTCCAAGAAAAATATGAACTAGTTACAGGCCATAGAGGAGCTTAAGAAGGATTTTGAAAACCAAATAAGAGAAATGGAGGGAAAATTGGGAAGAGAAATGAGAATGATGCAAGAAAATCATAAAAAGAGAGTTAACAACCTGACTAAAGAAAATAACACTTTAAAAAATAGACTAACTCAAATGGACTACCTGAAAGCCATGATCAAAAAAAGAACCTAGAAATTGTCCTTCAAGAAATTCTCAAGGAAAATTGCCCTGATCTTTCAGAACCAGAGGGCAAAATAGAGGTTGAAAGAATCTACTGATCACCTCCTGAAAAAGATCCCAAAAAGAAAACTCCTAGGAATATTATAGCCAGGTTCCAGAGTTCCCAGATCAAGGGAATTATAAACAGTCAGGAAGAAACAATTTCAATATTGTGGAAACACAATCAGTATAACACAGGATCTGGCAGCTTCTACACTGAGGGATCAAAGGGCTTGGAATATGATATTCTGGAGGTCAAAAGAGCTGGGATTAAAACCAAGAATCACCTACCCATCAAAACTGAGTATCATGTTTCAGGGGAAACTATGGTCATTCAATGGAATAGAGAACTTTCAAGCATTCATGATGAAAAAACCAGAGTTGAATAGAAAATTTGATATTCAGATACAAGAAGCAAGAGAAGCATGAGAAGGTAAACAGGGAAAAGAACTCATAAGGAACTTATCAAAATTGAACTATTTACATTCCTACATGGAAAAACAATAATTGTAATTTATGAAACTTTTTTCAGTATGAGAATACTTGAAGGGAATAGAAATGTATATGTATATGTGTGTGTGTGTGTGTGTGTGTGTGTGTGTGTGTGTGTGTGTGTATGTCTGTGTAATGGAAATGCAGATTTAAAGATCTTCCCTGCCCCTAGCTTAAGTGCACCTGGAGCCTGTGGTGGGAGGCTTGTTTTTCAGGAAAGCCCACACCTTGATACTTTGTGATTGGGCAGTGGGTCAAGAAGGTTGTTACATTCTCTGAGCCAGGAGAAGGCTATATAAACCCTGAGGAGAGGCTTTGCTTTGGGGCTCACTTTGAGAAGTGTTGTGTGATTTGACCAGATGAGACTCTGGGAAGCCGTTGTTGAGAGCCCCCCGGCTTTGAAAACCCAGATGTTGATGCTTCCCTCTCTGGTAACTGTGATTTGGTATTGATATAATGGTTGGACAGTTTGGAAGCCTGTCTGTAACTCTGAAGTTCTGTAACTCTGAAGTTCGGGGTGCTGACCTTTGTCCCCTGAACTAGGTAATGTATGTTTGTTTGATTAAAGTAAGCTTGTTAACCCATTTTGAGTTGCTTTCCTTTTGAAAAGCAGATCTAAGAACCTGTGTTGGCAGTCACCCTGGGGATATTGGGGTGCTTGCTGCTACAGTCTATACATACATATGTCTATATAGGAGGACATATGGGTATATGAATACATATGTGAGTGTGTATATATATGTGTATGGGTATATATATAATTATATAATATATGTATATTTTAACTATGTATATAATGTATATATCATATATGTATATAAATATGTGTATAATGCAATGTATATATAATATATGTATGCATAATGTGTATATATATGTGTGTATACATGCATACATATGTCTATATAGGAGGGTATATAGGTGTATGAATACATATGTGAGTGTGTGTATATATGTGTACAGGTATACATAGACAGAGGGCACAGGATCAGCTGAATAGGAAGGGATGATACTTAAAAGGTGATATTGAGAGGTGAGAGGAATATAATGAGAGGAGATGGGGAGAGACAGAATGGAGTAAATTATCCCATATAGAAGAGGCAAGGGAAAACTGCTACAATGGAGGGGAAGTACAAGAAGGCAAAAGGGAATGGGTCAACTTTACTGTCATTGAATTTGGCTTAAAAAGGGAATGACATATACACTAAATAGGGTATCTTGCCCAACAGGAGAGTAATGGGGAGAGGGATGAAAGGGAGGATGATGAAGGGGAGAGGGAAGTTGGAAGCACACACTTTTGAAAAGGGACAGGTTCAAAGTAGAGAATAGAACAAGTGGGGGGCAGGATAGGATAGAGGGAAATATAGTCAGTCTTTCACAATATATCCACTATGGAAAGGTTTTGCATAGCTACACATGTACAACCAATATTGAATTGCTTACATTCCCAGTAAGGGTGGGTAAGGAGGGAGGAAGGGAAAGAATCTGGAATTCAAAGTTTTAAAATCAAATATTTAAAAATATATATATTATTTTTTCATGCAACTGGGAAATAAGATATACAGGTACTGGAGCATAGAGATCCATCTTGCCCTACTGGAAAGTCGGAGGGGGATGGGGAGGATATAGGAGAGAGCAGATTGGGGGAGGGGGTATTCAGTAGAATCACTGTTTTGGGGTGATGGGAAGAGGAAGGATGGGGAGAAAGTTTGTAACTCAAAATCTTGTGGAAATGAATAATGTAAACTAAAAATAAACAAAATTTAATTTAAAAACTAATATGAAAAAAGTTTAAAAAACAAAACAAAACAAAAACAAATACATAGCTAGACACCTGCCCTGACATCAAACAGAATTATTGAGAGGATTATTATTATCTCCATTTCAGAACCTGACTTAAAAAGCCTGAGGCTGAGAGAGGTAAAATGACTTGTATAAAATGATGTACTTAATAAATAATAAGGTCAAGAGCTCTCTGCCATACATTAGCACAAATCTAAGATCACCCTGTGAGTGACATGTAGAAGCAGCTTTGGGGTTCCCATTTCTTAGATATATTTTAGTCCTCATGGCAATACTACCTTAGAGGAGATTTTGGTTACTATATAGAGTATTGCACAAACTAAATCTAAGGTTTATAGAAAATACCCATCTTTTCTTAACTTTAGAACTTGACCTTCCTACATAATATTTCCCTGCCAATTTTGCAGTATTTTCAGTTTCTGGGATATAAATAAGACTTAAGGATTAATAAATGAGAGCTTGTTTTTTTTTTTTTAAACATGGTTTATAAGACTGGACAGGGCTCATTCACATACTCAAAGTCTAAATGCAATTATTAGCTACACCAATATCTGGAAGAGGAGTTAAGATAGTACTGCTACAATGTCATGCTTCAAGGATGACAAACTGCTCATTACAGAGACAAGGAAGGAAATTTTGACTTTACGAAAGAACAAAAATCAGACAATCCTTATTGACTTGACTCAACAAAGCAGAGGTATTTCATAAAGGGAGGTGTAAGGTTCTATTATGGATCCATCATTTGCCTTTTGGCACATTCATCGAGTTCATTAAGGAACTAACTTTTCTTGAAAAAGCCAGGATTGGCAGTCTTACTTAACCATGGGAAACTGTACTGTATATTGGATTTGGAGTCAGAGGATTTAGATTCAAATACTAACTTGTTGTTTACTACCCAATTGACCTTGTATAAGTCATTTAATCTCCTTAGGCCCCAGTTTCCTCACTTATAAAATGAGGGGGTTGGATTAGATGGTCTCAGAGGTCCCTCTATCTCTATGACTCTGTCCATCAACAAGCATTTATTAAGCATTTTCTATGTAATAGACATTGTGCTAAGTTCTGGGAATACAAAGAAAGGTAAAAACACTATCCCTGATCTTAAGAACCTCACATTTTAATGAGAGAGACAACATACAGAAAACTATGTAGGTATGAGACAGATACAATATTAGTGGGACACATCTCACAGAGACAGTGATATTTCTTGAGTGCTTACTAAAAACAATGCAGTGGAAGGGGTACAAAGAGAAAGGTATAGAATACCTTAAGATCTAGTTGGAAAAATTAAAAAAAATGAGAATTAAATAACAATGCAAATCTATGCAACAGTTTAAGACAACACTACAAAAGAAAGCACAAGGAAGCTCATGACTGTTAGTGAATCAATGATTCAGACAATAAATGTAATAGGAATTCAGAGGAAGATTTCTGCAATGGTCAAGGAAGAAGGTGGGATTTAAGACAGACAATGAAGAAACAAGGTAGAGTTGTATTTGGGCCAGGGAGAATACCTCAAGCAAAAATGTGGAGGCAAGAATAAACAAAGCTTTTGAGATTAATGGTAGGAAATAAACAAGTTTGGCTGGAGCCCTGGGTTCACAGAGTAGTGAGAGATAAGGATGGAAAGGTAGAATGGGGACAATTTGTGTAGATAATTTGAATGCCAAGTAGTTCAGATTTTATCCTGTACAAAATGGAGAAGAATGGAAGGCTGTGGGAGTGGGGATGAGGGAAGAAGTGTGACAATGATAGGAAAACAAATTTGGTAGCAGTGTGCAGAATGAATGGCTCTGTGAGGTCTTAGTAGTTTACTATAACAATCCAGTCATGAACTAATAAAGATCTGAACTAGGTAACCATGAAAATGGAATGGAAGTAACAGATCTGATAAAACTGAGAAAGTAAGAACTTGGTGACAACATAATGGGCTCATTTTTATGCTCAAAAGGGCAATAAATAATGATAACTATTACTATGGGGGCAGCTAAGTGATACAGTGAACAGAGCACCGGTCCTGGAGTCAGGAGGACTGGAATTCAAATGTGATTTCACACACTTGACACTTACTTGCTGTGTGATCTTGGGTAAGTCACTTAACCCCAATTGCCTTGCCTTTCCCCCCTCCAAAAAAAATGATTATTATTACTTTGTAAATAATACCAAATATCTCATATGTCCTTTAATGACAACAAAATATATAATAATTGTCTAACAATTTTGTTTACTATATAGGTTGTAAATTCCTTGAGGGCAAGGATTCTTTTGGTCTTTTAGTTTCCCAGCACTTAGCATAGTGCCTGACACATAGTAGGTACTTAATAAGTGTTCATTGACTGGCTATTGGAAATCAGTATTTTTTTTTCTTTTTGAAACTGAGAAGATAGTTACAAGAAGAATAAATTATTTACTCAGTGTGAACAGGTAAATTAAGCTTTGTGAATTCAAATCCCGATTCTGCTAAGCCCTCAATTTGCCATTGTGTAGAACCTGAGATTTATGCCACAGGAATTTCCAAACTCTCTGAATCAGTGAGCTACTCCATTACTCTCAAGAAGCCACAATGCTGCAAATGGTTTCATTTGAGAAGTTCTAGTAATAGGTAGTATAGCAATAGTCAGGAAGACATGGGGTCAAGATCAGCCTTTGACACATCCTGATTGTTGTGTTTGTCTTTCATTCTTGAAGACAACCATGACATCAGGGAAATGATGACATGACTTGCAGTTGACTCTGATTTGAGTGAGGGAGAGCTGTGCAAGGTCACCACCCTCACTGTCTCCTTCAGAGCCATTTGGGTCCAGTGGCCTGATATTCATCAGGATGACTGTATGACACTGGGATAGTACCTTAACCCCAGGAACTCTGCCCTTTTTGGCTAAGATCCTTGAAAAAGTCATCTACAATAGATACCTCCATTTATTCTCTCACTCACTTCTTAAGCCCTTAAAATCTGGCTTTGGACCTTATTATTCCACTAGAACTGCTCTTTCCAAAGTTACCAATGATTTCTTAGCTGCCAAATCTGATGGCCTTTTCTCAATACTCCTTCTCCTTGATTTCTGTGCAACTATTGACATTGTTAAAAACTCTCTCTTCCTTGATACTGTCTTCTTTTTAGGTTTTCAGAACATTGCTGTCTCCTGGTTCTTCTCCTACCTCTCTGATTGCTCTTTCTCAGTTTCCTCTGCTGAACTCTCATCCATTTTCTAACTGTACATGTTCCATCAGGCTCTGTCCTTAGCCTTCTTCTTCTTCTTCTTCCCTATATTATTTCACTTGGCAATCTCATCTTGATTCAGTTACTATCTCCATGCTGATGATTCTCAAATCTATCCATCTCTGCTGGCCTCTAATCTCACATTTCCCAAATGCTTTTCTGATATCTCATAAAAAACTTAATATGTCCAAAACTTAATTCATTATCTTTCCCTCTAAATCCTCCTCCCCTCCAAACTTCCCTATCACTGTCAAAGGACACCACCATCCTCTCAGTCCCTTAGGCTCACAACCTATGTATCATCCTCAATATCTCTCGCCCCCCCATATCTAGTCAGTTGCCTACATCCATTGATTTCTACATGTCATCTGTTTCTCTGACGGTTGGTAGCATCTTCTTTCATAAGTCCAAGTCTTTCCATGTTTTTCTAAATTGAGCAGCTAATCATTTCCTATACCACAGCAATATTCCAACCCAATCCCATTCTGAAAGATTGTCTATGAAAGTTCTTTTCCCCAATTTTCTGCATTCCTTCTAGTCTTGGCTTGGTTTTATTTATACAAGAAAATTTTTGTTTAAAATAATAAAAAATATCCATTTTACACTTCAACAATGCTCTCACCTTATAATATGGTTTAAGGTATGATATTATTGGACCTGCTTCCTTTATGTCTTTTTTTCCCCTGATTTCTTTGAATAATAGAAACTTTGGTTCTTCTAAATGAACTTTGATACTATTTTTTCTAACTCGGTAAGATTTTTTACTAATTTAATTAGGACGGCATTACATAAATAGATTAGTCAGGTAAAATTGTCGTTTAAAAATTATATTGGTTTTACTTACCCATGAAGAATAAATATTTCTTCAATTATTTAGATCTAACTTTATTTGTATAAAAATGTTCATATAGTTCCTTGTCTGTTTTGGCAGGTTTATTCTCAGGTATTTTATATTGTTTAGTTATCTTAAATGGTCTAAAACAATATTGAATAATATGGCTGACACATGGCGTAGTTTCCATATTTTTCTCTTTTTAGTAAATCTATTTTAGCTTTAACTTTGTCTGAAATTATGATTACTATTCCTGCTTTTTTTAATATAATGAATTCTGACCTTTATTTTATGTTTGTGTATATCTCTCATTTTTATAGCATTTTCTAAAAGCAACATATTGTTGAATTCAAATTTTTAATCGATCAGTTTCCATTTTATGGGTAAATTTATCCCATTCACATTCTAAGCTATAATTACTTGTTGTATATTTACCTCCTTCCTATTTTTTCTCACTATCTTTCTCATGTCTCCCATTCCTATTCCCTATCCCTCTCATTCCTCTGCTTTACTTCTATCCATGACCTTGCCCTCTTATTCCTTAATCTACAGATCCCTCCAAGAATACCTTCCTTAATCTCTCCCCTCAACCTATCCCCTCACCCTGTTATTTCTTTCTGAATTTAGAAGACTTTATACCTGTCTAGATATATATGTTGTTTTCTCTTTAAACCATTCCTGATGAGAGTGAAGTTTCAGCCCTAAAAGTCTTTCATTTTATTAAATGTCCATTTTTATTCATTCAGGATTATACTTAACTTTGCTTGGTAAATTTCCCTTGGTCATAACCCCAGATCTTTTGCTCTATGAAATATAGTATTCGAAAACCTACAGTTCTCCAACATAATAGCTGCTAGATCTTGTGTAATCCTATTGTACCTCCATGACATTAAATTTTTTTTCCTTCTTGCTTCCAATATTTTCTCCTTAACCTGGGAGCTTTAAAACCTGGCTATAACATTTCTGGGAGTTTTCATTTTGGGATCTCTTTCAGGTGGTGATTGGTGGATTTTTTCTATTTCTGCTTTGTCTTCTTGTTCTAGAACTTCAGGGCAATTTTCCTTCATAATTTCTTATAATATTGTATCAAGATTCTTTTTTTAAATCTTAATTTCCAGGAAGTCCAGCTATTCTTGTATTATTTCTCCTTGGTCTGTTCTCCAAATCAGTTGTTTTTCTGATATGATGTTTCATATTCTCTTCTATTTTTTCATTCTTTTGATTTTTTTTTATGATTTCTTTGTATCTTAGAACTTCATTAGCTTCTCTTTGCCCAATTCTAGTTTTTAAGGAATTATTTTCTCCCTTAAGCTTTTGGTTCTCTATTTCAAGTTGGCTGGCTTTCTTTTCATAATTTAAAAAAAATTTTTTCTTGTATTGCGCTTCTTTTTTTTTTTCTAATTTTTCCTCAATCTCTCTTATTTGATTTTTAAAGGTCTTTTTAAGTTCTTCTAAGAAATCTTTTTGTGCTTGGGACCATTTGATGTTTCTCATTGAAAAAAGAGTGGCTTCTTTATCTCTATTATCTTCTGAATATGAACTCAGATCTTCTCTACCCCCATAGTGGCTATCCTTGGTTGAGTTATTTCTCTTTTGCTTGCTCAATTTTAGTTATTTATTTTTTGTTTTATTTTATTTTTGTAGCTGTTAGTGTGATCAAATTATAGTCCTGAGGTATGGGAAATAATGCTCTAAGCCTTAGGTCTTTCTTACTGTTATTTTCTGAGATCTATCCCAGAGCTCAACTTTGGACTCTCTTCTCTACTTCTAAGTCACGACTAGAGTCCCTGATCACATGGTCCTGCAAATGATCTTACTCCCTGTGGTCTCTCCAGTGGCTGCAAACTACAATTGTCCTCTCTTTCCTGGAACTGAAACCAGGGACTCTGCTCTCCTGCAAGTTCCAGCAGTCAGCAGAGACCCCTGCCCCTCTGCTACTGCACTCACCAGGGATGTATTAGCTCCTTCTTGCCCTGCCTGGGATATGTCTGGTCAGCACAGCTGTGCTTGGCATCCCTTGACAGTGGAAGGTCCTTCAGTCTTCTCCTCCTGACTGGTCACTCCCCCACACTGTCCAGGAGATGAAAGTTTCAAAGGCTGAGGCTGCCTCCCAACCCCAGCTGCCCCCAGGGCTTGTTGTTTGTTGATTCTGCAGAGTTGGCTTAGAAGTGTTTGTACTTCACTCTGGTTGAACCTCTGCCCTAGACATCAGGTCTTTCTTGAAGCCTTCTTAGGTTGTGTTAGAAGAACCACTGCTTTACCCTGACTTTCATTTATTTCTGCTGTTCTACATTCCTTCCAAATAGATGTTTTATCTTTTTCTCTGGAGGAAATTTGGAGAGCCAAAAGTTCTCTGACCTACTCTGTCATCTTCTCGAATCCTCTCCCCATTGATTTCATCTTTCCAACAAATACACGATGCTGCCACCATCCTGTTGCAAGCCTTCATCACCTCACACAAGGACTCTTTACAATAACCTGCTGGTGGGTCTGCCTACCTCAGTTCTCCCCCCACCCCAATCAACCCTCCATTAAGTCACCAAAATGATTTTCCTATATCAACTCCCTCTCTCCCCGATAAATTTTAGTAGCTCCATATCATCTTTAGGATTAAATGCAAAGTACTCTGGCATTCAAAGTTCTTCATAACCTAATTACCCCTGCCCCCTACCTTTTCAGTCATTTTGCTCCTTACTGCCTCCTATGTTCTCTTCCATCCAGTGACACTGGCCTTTATGCTGTTCCCAGAGCAACAAACTCCATCTGCCACCTCTGGCCATTTCCCTTGGCTAACCCCCCGCAACGCCCCCCCCATGTTTGGAATGCTTTCCCCCATCTCCAAGTCCCTGCTTCCTTGGCTTCCTTCAAGTCCCACCTAAAATTCCACCTTTTACTGGAGGCTTTTCCCAGCCCTCTTAATTCTAGTGTCCTCCCCCGCTTAATCATATCCTGTGTATAGCTTGTTGGTACATATTTGTTTGCTTATAGTCTCTCCCATTTGAATGTGAGCTCTTGGAGGGCAGGGACTGTCTTTTGCCTTTTTGTATTCTCAGTTCTTAGGACAGTGCCCAGCACATAGTAGATGCTTAAAAATGTCTGTTGATTGGCTAAGATTATAAATCACAGAATATTTGTTAATACGCAGTGCTAGACAGAGTTTCCTCCCTTGGAGCTCGCTATAACAATTAAATTGCAGGTCTATTTTTTTTAACAAGTGTGTAAAACTTATCACAATTATACTTGCCAAAATAATGACTTTTATATAGTACTTTAAAGTTTGCAAGGTGATATATATGTATGTATGTATAGGTGCATATATACATGTACATGTTTGTATGTACCTACCTCTCTGTAGTCTGGCATTGTTGCTCACCCTCTCTTCGATATTCTTTTCTCTCTAGGTTTTTGGGACACCATCCTTTCCTGGTTTTTCTCCTACCTATCGGATCATTCATTTTTAAGTCATCTTGTCTGGACCCCCATCCAGGTCACACCCTCTAACTGTAGATATTCCATAGGACCCCTGTATGAATATGTATGTATATATACATATTCATATATTTGTGTATATGCACATGCATACAGACACATATATGTATAAAATCTTATTTAAACCTAGCAGCAAGCCTACAAGGCATGTGCTACAGGTATTACTATTCTCATTTTACAGATAAGGAAATTGGGGTTCAAGGGGTTAAATTAAACAGTCATATATTTAGTGTCAGAAATGGCATTTGGACCCAGATCCTCCTGACTCCAAGTTCACATGATGTCTTGCATAAAAGAAAAAAATCCTCAAAAAAAGACTAAGGTGTTTTAAAATTGTTATAGCTAAAATTGACTCCTAAAGCAATTACCATGTCTAATAGCCTAAGTGACAAAGCTGGGATTCATAGAATTATGACACAATACAATTGCAAAGTGATTTTCCTTAAGTGCAAAACTGACCATGTCACTCTCCAATCAATATACTCCAATGACTCCCTATCACCTCTAGGACAAAGTAGAAACTTTTGTTTTGACTTTGATTGTTCCCTTTCCCACCCTCTAAGATTCTATCAACATGATCTTCTCTGTTCCTGAGACATGACTTTCCATCTCCTGTTTCCTTGCCTTTACACTGGCTATTTCCAACGCCTGGAATGCACTCCCTCCTTACCTTTGCTCTACAGAATCTTTTCTTCTTTCCAGATGCAGCTCAAGGACTATCTTCTCCATGAAGTCTTTTGTGATTCTTCCAAGGGCTACTGCTCTCCCTCTCTAATTGCTTTGTATTTATTGGATATATATTTATATGTGTGCCTGTTGTCTTTCCTGATAAGATGTAAGGTCCTTGGGAATGAGGATTATTTCATTTGTTGTTTTTATGTCCTTAACATCTACTAGCACTGTCATGAACCCTTGTTGATGGATCAGCCCAAGCCAGCCATCTCTTTCCTACTTGCATTCCTCTGAACTTCTCCATCATGCCCCGGGAACATCCTCACACTCTTTCAGCTTCCTTTTGTGTTTATCTTCCCCTGGTTCTTTGAGGGCAAGGACTTTCTTCTAGCATTCTCAGAACATAGCATAGGGTCTGGCACATAGTCTGACTAGATAAATGTTTATCCATTGAATAGTTCACAAGCTAAAGCCATATCTATCAAAACAGCTGTGCTTAACAAAAGCTATTCACCTTGTTTCCACCCCCTGCATCCTTATCTGTTGGTCAGGTTTTGGCACTTATCAACTTCACTGATGTTCTTGATTACTACTGATGTCAACTTTTCAGTTTGAAATCCTATACCGGCATTAAAATATTGACATCCAGAGCAAGTCCCATTAGTAAAACCCAGGTTCCAGAGATCCTTAAGTTACTGTTACATCAGTGAAAATTGTAAAGAATTAAAAATTCTCTGACTATAAATAACATAGCTATTGTTGTACAGCATAGGCAACACTGATGTTTCCAGATTTAAAACCTCTTGACTCTGTTAAAAAGTCGTCAAAGATTTCAAAACAAACATTATACAAATATGACTTCAGTAGATTTTTTTGTTTCCAGAAAATTCCACAGGGATTATGACTGGTAACATAGTCTACTATTATTCTATAACCTGCTTTCCTTATGATTTAGCTTTGCATTAAGGTGCTTACCTTAAATTGAATTAACAAGGATGCCAACCAATCAGAAGGAACTCCCACAAGAAACAGGCTCTCTAGACAAGAGCAAGTAGAGTCTTACTTTACCACATACCAAAAGGAAAATCTAATTTCTACATCTGACACTCGTGGGAATGCAGGTATATATAATGGAGTTGAAGGAAGAAGAGGCCTGTAGGGTAGTCATGCCTTTATGCCTTGAATTGGAGCTTAGGGAAGCTTAAAGGATGCTGCCTTTTAAAGCAACAAGAGTCACAAGTAAAAGTACATGAAACTATGTGTTGTATTTTTAAAAAATCTATACTTGCATTTTAATTGTTTTAAAATGGAGCAAGTTTAAAACTAAAGACTTAAACTACTTAAAATTCAGTCAGCAGAAAATGGACTTTCTGAGGTCTGAGAACAGTTTCAAACTGACAGAATCTTTAAAAGGACAAAATCCAAGGCTTGCAAATGACAATTTTCAAAATTCATTATTACTACAAACAAGACACATTTTTCATAGTGCATCAGGTGAAAACATTAACAATGTCCTTGACAGATATATCAATATTATATATGTCACCTTTGTCCTTCACGTCTCAGGTAAAATCCCATCTTCTTCAAAAAGCCTTTCCTAATCAATTCCCCTTAGCACTAATACATTCCTCCTAAAATCCAATTTGTCCTGTATATAATTTGTTTGTATATAGTTGTTTGCCCTAATTAGGGCATCTAGGTGGTGCAGTGGATAGAATGCCAGGCCTTCAAGTTAGAAGACTCATCTTACTGAGTTCAAATCAGGCCTCAACACTTACTAGATGTGTGACCTTAGGCAAGTCACTTAACCCTGTTTGCCTCAGTTTTCTCATCTATAAAATGAACTGGAGGAGAAAATGACAAACCATTTTGTATCTTTTGCCAAGAAAACCCCAAATGGGGTCATGAAGATTTGAACATAGCTGAAAAACTGAATGGCACACAGTCTTACTTATCTTTGTACTTATTTTTCCCACCTCCTTCCCATGAACCCATGGTTGTGCCTTAAGATGAATATTTTATGCATGATCAAGTTGTATTGTCTCTCCCATTAGACTGTGAGCCCCTTAAGAACAGGGACTATTCGTTTTTTGTCTTTCTTTGTACCCCCTGTGCTTATTGCAAAGACTGGAACATAGAAGGCACTTAATAAATGCTTATCGGCTTGACTTGACTTATTAGACAAGAAATTCACTTAAAAGGAGACTTTCGATGAGATTGCTTTTTAAAATTGTGGTACTGTGTATACTTTCTTCAGTTAAGTCAATGGTGTCATTGTGTCAGTGGTAATACTTCTACCCATAACTATTCTCCTTATGATTCTCACTTCTATTGAGGGAGAATTGTTCCCAAATAGTCAAGTCAGTAGACACAGAGGCATATTTCATCTGGCTTCTGTTTACTATACCATCTGTCTACATTATGGCAGAACTGTCCCTCAGAGTTCAGGTCCCCATTACCTCTGAGCTATTCCAACAGCTTCCTAACCAGCATAGTCTTCTCTAACAAGCTTCAGCCTAACCTCTCTCCAATCTCTATGTATTCCTTATGCATAATTATGTCACAATTCTGCTAAACCTTCAAGTGCTTCTTATTACCTTTAGAATAAAGAGCAAATTTCCTAGCCTGGTTTTCATCACAGAATTTTAGATTTCTAAGGAGTCTTAGATATCTGTGATTCACTTCTCAGAGGAGGAAACTGAGGCCTGCAATGGCTGAATCACCTGCTAAGTGTTATATAAGGTGTCCCAGTACCATTCTCTAGGAATGGGAATTGGAAATAAACCCAGCCAGCACAATTCAGATGGGCAGACCTAGCACAGTTTCATCATCATTAATTCCTTCCTCTAGTTCTGGCACACACTGTGCACATACTATGGAGCAGCCTGACTTATTACTGTGGATTAACAGAGACCTGTAAACAGCAACCAGTCACCTCAACGAGGCCACTGAATAAGAAAAACTCAGGACCCAACACCATGGAAGCCACCTTTCTAAGGTTCTTCCCAGGTTGCACCAGACATTGAACTTAAACTCATGTGGTTCACACTCACCACAAGCTTGTTCACCACCACATTGTATAGGCTGACTACCACAATGACTTGGGGCAGCTAGATGGTGCAGTGGATAGAGCACAGGGCCCAGAGTCAGGAAGACCTGAGTTAAAATCTGATCTCAGATATTTATTAGCTGTGTGACCCTGGGCAAGTCACTTAACCCTTATTTGCCTCAGTTCTTCATCTGTAAAATGGGGACACAATGGAGAAGAAAATGGCAAACTGCTTTAGTGTCTTTGCCAAGAAAATTCCATGGATAATAGTCCATGGGGTCATGAAGAGTAGGCCATAGCTAAACAACAATAGCCACAATGACTAGCTCATTTTTAATATCAAGCTCCCCCAAATGCCTGAAAGAGTTCTTAACCTGGGGTGTATAAAACTATGGCAGTTTTTTAATGTGTGGATAACTTCACTTTAATATAATAGGTTTCCTTTGCAATCCTAGGAATTTTATACTTAAAAAATTATTCTGAGAAGGGATCCATTGGCTTCACCAGCCTACCTAAGGGGTCCATGACACAAAATAGGTTAAGAACCCTCTTACTCTAGTATTAGTTTCAAACTAGTGTTAGTTCAAAGAGTCTCCATTATATTGAAATGTTTCCCAGAGCCACATAAGTGTCCTAGGGGAAATTTTCAGAACATTTAGGGAAGGGGACCTATTACACTGTACTTGTGAAACTGTTTTGAACAGTCAGAGAATGAGAGAGTTTGACAAGCTCCATGGGTTATATGAGGTACTACCCATATCTTCTTCTACCTGAGCCCCAGAGTTACCTGCTGACAATTAGAGGGCCACTCATGGTCACACAGCCAGTTGGAGGCAAAGCAGGGGCTCCAGTCCAGGATTCTTTCCATTACATCAGCCTGCCTCCTCCACTGTCTGGCTCATAACTACCTTTCTGTCCCCGTCTCACACTAATCATGCTCATGTTCTCTGTACTCCAGACAAACTGAACTCCTTGATTTTTCCTGAATGTCAAACACAGGACGGTCAACATAGCATTAGTGGAAAGAACACTGAGTGTCCTTCAAGGTTCATTTCAAATACTATTTACCTTCATGAAGTGTTCCCTTTTCCATCTTTCCCTTTCTTCCTTAAATAATGATGTTTCCTTCATCTGAACTCCTTATACTTCATAAGGGTCTTATGCAACTACATTTTAATTTGTATTATACTTTGTGTGCTTATTACATCACCTCCTTAACTCTAGTGATCTTTTTAAGGGCTGGGACACAGTCTTACTTATCTTTGTACCTTCCCTGGTTCCCTGCACCATGACTGTGCAAAGTAGTAGGTACTTAGTAGATGTTTGTTGAATTAAGTTGATTGTGGCTACTATTACCTTTGATTCTTAGCCAATGGAAAGTAAGCTCCTTGAGGTCAAGAACTTTCATTTTTGTCTTTGTATCCCTAGTGTCTGACATATAGTAGGTGCTTAATAAATGATTATTCATAGATTGATTATTTTCCCCAGACTAAAGAACTTTCCTTTTTAAGCCTGTCCTCAGAAGAAAGTCACTTTAGTTCCTGGATCCTTTTATTTACCTTTATTTGAACCTTTCCCAATTACCATTTTGTCTTTCTTGAGTTGCAGCAACCTGAATGGAACACCATACTATTTGTAATGAATTAGGCTTTTTTCTATCCTTATGACAACCCTGAAAACTTTTGGTTCTATGTACCTGAAAACAATTTCTGTTAATATAAATCATAGGTCATTTTATTTAAGTTAAATTTCTTCTATGATGGTTTTGTCTTTGCAGTATTGTTGAGTGCTGCAGGGCATATGGGAAACTTAGAATTCTGTCTTACTTTAATGGAGCTGTTGATTCATCATTGTGGCAGATCAAATTTATTTCTACCTGTTCTTGATAATGTATCTGTTTCAGCATGTTTTTAGTGTTAGACAAGGTTTTGCTATAAACAGAGAAACTCTGCTTAGAGCCTTCAAGGATGACACCTCCTTTAAAATGCCATCAGGTAGCTGTTATTAACTGTAAAAACATCTATCTAGTGTTATTGCTTGTCAGTGAAGATGGGTAATGTGCAAGCAAATATTATCATCATTTTTCAAAAAAGTGCAAAACTACCCATGAAAGGTGAGATCTGGGGGCAGGAATGTGGCACCTGCTGCCAATAACTTAACAATGGTTGTACTCTCTCCCACTTGGAGGTTGCCCATAAACAGCAGATAAAAGCACAAAGGGCTTTATTTTGCATGATTGGCTGTGCTGTAAGCTGACCAAGGTCTTGGACACAGAGAACACTAAAGGATTAGGGTGATGAAAATTTTGTGTCACAAGATCAATGACAGCTGCATCCTCAACACCTTCCAAACCCATCCCTATTCTGGGTATGCCTATGTCAGAGGTCACAGGACTTGGACTAAGCTGATCTAAGCAACATTTTCTAGAAGGGTAATTATATTTGCTTGTACACACCCAAATCTTCTAAGAAAGGACAATTTCATAAGACAAAACATTTTAAAAAATTTTAGTTTATGTCTTAAACTGTTGCAGTTGACATGATTCACAGAAGAGTTAGTTGGGTCAGCAATCTAATAAGCAATTCACATTTTAATTCACACAGGAAAGGCTTGAGGCTTAGGGTGGGGCACAGAGAAGTAGTCACGAACTATAATGAAACAAACAATTAGGAAAAAGCACCTAATACCCAAAGTAGGGTAGCACCCAACACCTCCAAAGTGGGGTGGGAAAGAATAGAGAAAGGATACAACCAGAGAGGTAGGCAGGGCCTAGGCATGATGGGAATTGTTAGAGAGGAAGGGAATCTATGATTGTCTTGGGAGAGGTTTTCCTTCCTTTGGGCTTGGCACATATAGGTTATACAAAACTGTTGTAATCCTCCTAGATTGATGTATGGGACAGATGCTCGGGTCCATCTTCCCTCCATTCAGGGGAGTACAGGGATTCAGACAAAAGCCAAGGGTATTCTAGGGAGGATTTAAGTCTCACTCATAACTGTTTGACAATAACATAGGGAAGGACAAAAATATTACAATCAGGATGAATACCACTCTTTGAATACTGAATTCTAGGATTGTAAGTTTAAAGGTTAAAATTTACTTTCCCTTAACTAGAAGGAAGGAAGATGGAAATAGTTTCAAAGGGTGGTTTTCTTAGAGAAACAGAAAATATGAATTTGTGAAGGAGTGGGAGCAAATTATTTGACTCAAATACCATGATGACTCAAATCCCATCATAAGATGTCCACAGAACATTATACTGATGCAATGAGATTTTTTTTCATGACTGCATTACTCACAGAACACTTGAAAGTCAATTTGCCTTTCTGAGCCTCAATTTCCTTATCTGTATGGGAAAGGCCATATTTGTACTACCTACCTCCCAGGGTTTTCATTAAAGAAAGTATTCTGCAAACTATTAAGTGCTACTAAATGAAGGCTCTTGTTAATACATCTTATGCTACCTCTTAGACAGAAAGTTCCTTTAGGACAGGGATTGTTTGTCCCATCTTTGTATCCCCTTCCCCTAGAATGGACACTAAATAAATGCTTGTTGAATTGATTCTATCACATTCCTAATTTACAATCACTTGAGTTGAGGCCCACTTTGTTGATGGTGAACAAATTAGTGGAATTAAGTGGTCCCTAAACTCTAAGAGAATTGAGTACTCTTCCTCCTACTATTTGTCTACAAAATCCTATGTATTTTTATGTATCAATAATACAGTTGCCAGCACTGTCCACCAGGCTATGGAAATAACACTGTTATTCTGAACTTTTATTTTGCAATTATCTGATGTAATCAAAGTTTGCTTATATTAAAAAAAAAAAAGACAAACAAATACCTCAATGTCACTAGGGACGCAATGAGGTAGGAAAAAGAAGGCAATTTTACTGGACTACACTATGGGTAGAGTAGTGGCAGAGAGAAAGAGGAAAGGATTAAATTTCAATACAAGCACAAGGTGTGTGCTACACACATTCACATTCTGAGCATCCTCTAATAACACTTTCTAAGAAACTAGAAAGTAACAACATTGCAAAAGCGATAGGTGCATTTCTTCAACATTCCATTCTTCAGCCCCCTGACCTCAGATAATAAAAGCATCTGGCACACCAACATTGACTTATTGCAAGCACTACTCAACATAATCAAATTCTAGTACCACTAGGGGATCTATTATAACTGGATTTGACCTACAATCTGCTGTACTCTGGTAGAACTGGAGCTAATTTCTCTCCAGATAATCTGACAAAGTCCTGAATATAATGCCACTTGTGTGATAGCTATAAACAGATGCTGCTACTAGAATACTATCTGCGGATTCTAACACATGTCAATTGTGAAATTCTTTGGGATTAACTGTCCTTTCCATGAAACGTTCTTTTGATAAGGTTGGTAATAACATGAAATAAAAGTTGTCCAAAGAAAAATTCTTACTGATGGTTGCAAAAGATGCCATGTTCTATGGTCATCACATAATGAATAAAAAATCAAGGGTAGTCCATAACTATCAACTCAAAATGTATACTAAGTTCCTCATAGAAGAGAAACAATAATATTAGTAATAGACAGATAAACACATATCAACAACAGATCTGTAACTAATAATCCTAACTCTAGGGACAAACATCACAAAATGTTCTCTGGTGCATGAAACGAAAAAGATACCCACGAATCAATTTTTAAAAGTCAATTAAGGTGAATACGTAGGCAAAGAGGACTTGAGGAGAGACATCAGACCTCTAGAAGGTAATGTTTCATGGAAGGAGAGGGATATTAAGGGACTGATCCCCAAGGAATAGACCCAGAGACATGCTGGGGCTCATCCTTGGCAGAAAAGAATTGAGTCATTCTTGTTGAGCTATACATGAAGGAAGAGGGACTATCTGGTAGTTTCTTTCTCTTGCTAACTTGATGTTATGATCAATTATACTTTTCCCCACTGAAACTATAGAAATTTTTGGTCACCTTTTAAATTTTAGTGCCCTAGGAAAGTTGCTAGCGACCATACCCTAGTTATGCACTGATCTAAAATAATTAATTTTGTGGACACTGGAGATATTACAGCAGTAGAATTACTGAATCACTGTATGCAATTTGCCTCATTTTTTCACTTGACCTCTAGTCAATATTTTTTTTTTAAAGCAATTGGGGTTAAGTAACTTGCTCAAGGTTACACGGCTAGTCATTTGATTTATGCGTGGGTGCTCATTTTCTGAGGCCGGATCTAATCTCGGGTCATCCAAACTCCGAGGCCGGCACTCTTACTCACTGCGCCACCTAGCCGCCCCTTTAGGGCAATTGGGGTTAAGTAACTTGCCCAAGGTTACACGGCTAGGTTTTTTGTTTGTGTGGATTAAGTGTCGAGGCCGGCTCCGAACTCAGGTCCTTCTGATTCCAGGGCCGGCGCTCTACTCACTGCACCACTTAGCCGCCCCGGAATTCAAATTTGACCTTATTTAATATTGGTATGGCCTTGGGCAAGTCACTTAACCTTTGTTTTGCTTCAGTTTCCTCAACTGTAAAATAGGGATAATAGCAGCACTTACACTCAGGATTGTTGTGAGGATCAAATGAGATAATTGTAAAGTGCTTAGCACAATGGCTGACACAGAGGAGGCACCATATAAATACTTATTCCCCAACACCCCCTTCCTTTACCTGCTTCCTTTGTTCACACCTGGGAGATTGGACATAAACAAAAGAAGTACAAGAGAAGAGAGTTTCAATAGTCCCATATTAGCCCTATCACAAATAATAAAGGAATTTGTTGGGTAAGGAAGAACTGTTTAGTGTGCCATAAGGACTGTCATCTTCATTTCTGTTTTTGCCATAGACAAACTACTTTCTCTGCTAAAGGGGCAAGATGGGAGGATTGGACTAGGCCAGAGGTTCTTAAATTTTTTTGTGTGTTCTGGATTCCTTTGACAGTCTGATGAAGTCTGACTGAATCATGTTCTTAAATGTATGAGATAAAATACATAAGATTACAAATCAATTATATTGAAATATAGTTATAAAAGTAATTTTGAAAACCAAACCCTCAGACCCAGGTTAAGAACCCCTGGCACTAATTGAAATCTAAGGTCCTTCCTGATTCTAAAAATATAACGTGCTTCTCTCACAGAAGATATAGATTCAAATATCTGAAGAAGTTTTTCATGTTTCACAAAGAATACAGTGGACCCAGGATGCCACTTTAAAGAGAAGGAAGGAGGAAGACTAAAAGGGTCTTGGAGGTGGGAAACCCTACTGAGACATTTGGAGGTGGCCACATCTTGACCTGATGGGAACAATCAACACACTCATTGTCTTTACTCAACTTGTTCATTCAGAAGGTGACAGAATGTCTCCTAAGGCTTGTCACACCTGAGCATTAATATCTGCTTCTGGCAATTCACATGTGAATAAATGATATTTCCGGAAACAACCTTGCAATAATTGTTAGAGATTGTGAATCACTGGGATGGAAACGGAATAATTTAGGGACACACAGAGATGATGTATTCATTATTGTTGCCAACTGAAGAAAAGGATAGTGAAGTGAACAGCTGTGTAAGGCTGTCTAAAGCAATGAGGTCAGAGTATAGGATTTAGAATTCTGGATCTTGGCTAAAGCTCCACTAGTGACTGGCTCTTGCCAGGTATGGAGTATATCTAATGAGGGCTGTGAAGACTGTATTTCCTTGGAGACTAGCCAATATGATTAAGAAGGCTTTGAATTTTAAAGCGAAAAAGGAGAAAAGTATTCAAATACAGCTACTAACCCAGATAGTAGAGAAAACAGCTAGAATGACAGGAATAATTCTAACAGTAAAGCAATTCACAGGGGTTGATAATGGAGAAGAATGGCAGATACGGATTCACATGGGCTTAGTATTAATTTATTATTGCCCAGAATATAGGCAAAACAAAAGTGAGCTGGAGATATTAATATATGAAGATAACTATGACTTCATAGGAGTGATTAAGACTTGGTGGGATCCAAGACTCAACTACTCTGCAAGTCAGCCAATATGCATTTAGTATGCCTTTACTATGTAACTTCATACAACTCTGCCTCACTTAAATCCAATTCATACAAATGTCAAGAAATCACTCCATAATATTATTGGTCCTCTTTGAAAATGAAAGACAAATAATAACAATGTGCCATGAACTGTGCTAATCACAGAACATAAAGAAAGGCAAAAAATAGTCCCTGCCCTGGCACATTCTAATGGGGAAGATAATATGTCAGCTAGGGATATACAAGATACACACAGAGTAGATGAAGGTAATCTGAAAAGAAAAGAAATTAGCAGGTTTAGGGACTGAGATAGACTTCCTGAAAAAGGTACATCTTAAACAGAATCCTTGGAGTCTTAAAGGAAGTCAGAGAAGATAAGAGGCAGAGGTAAGGAGCTAAGCATTTGAGGCCTGGTAGACAGCCAATATAAAGGCACAGAGACAGGAGATGGAATATTCTGTTCAAGGCATAGCAAGTAGGCTAGGAGAGCTGGATCCTTAAATGCTTGCTGGACTGGAAATGAAGGAAGTGGCTGGGCTATAAAAATCTTTCAATACCAGAAAGAGGATATTATATTTGACCCTGGAAGTAACAGGGAATCATTAGAGCTCCCTTGAGCAAAGGGATGTGTGTGTAGTGGAAGGCAACATGGTCTGATCTGTACTTTAGGAAAATAGCCCTGACAGGTAAGTAGATGATTGGGTTGGAATAGGGGGAGAATTGAGGCAGGGAGACGAATTAAAAGGGTATTGTAATAATTGTAGTAGTCCAGGTACCACTGTGGCTGTATGAATGGAGAAGGAAATACATATGAGAAATGTTAAGGCAAAAATGATAAGATTTGGCAATGGATTCCATATGTCTGGTGAGGGAAAGTGAGGAGTCCAGGATGATACTGAGGTTTTGAGCCTGGGGCACTGGGAGGATGGTGGTACCCTCGATAATAATAGGGAACTTGGGAAGAAGGGAAAGTTTGTTTATTTGTTTTTTTTTTTTCCTTTTTGGAGGGTGGAAAGCAAGGCATTTGGGATTAAGTGACTTGCCCAAGGACACACAGCTGGTAAGTGTCAGGTGTCTGAGGCTGGATTTGAACTCAGGTCCTCCTGACTCCAGGGCCAATGTTCTATTCACTGTGCCACCCAGCTGCCCCAGAAGGGAATGTGTTAGGGGAAAGCTAATGAGTTTGGTTTTGGATACATGGAGTTTGACATGCCTATGGGACATCTGGTTCTAACTATCAAGAGGCAGCTAGAGATATAGGAATATAACTCAGCAGAGAGAGACTAGGACTGTCTATATAATCTGGGAGTCATAGATTTAAAGATGATCATTGAACCCATGGGAGCTGATGAGATCACAAAGTGAGAGAGTATTGAGCAAAAACAAAAGAAAGGGGCTCAGGACAGAGCCTTCAGGGTTACCTACAGTTTGTAAGCATAACATAAATGAAGAAAAGGAATCTAAGAAGTGGTTGGACAGGTAGGGGTAGAACCAGGAGAGAGCAATGTCATGAAAACCCAGGGAGAAGAAAGCATCTAGGAGAGCAAGGTGATCAACAGCATTGAACGTTTCAGAGATTTCAAAAAGGATTGGGATGGAGAAAAGATGATTAGATTTGGTTGTTACAAAATCATTGGAGACTGGAGAGAGCAGTTTTAGTTGAAGGATAAGTTTGGAAGTCAGATTGCACAGTGTTTAGAAGAGAGTGAGAGAAGAGGAAGAAGATATACCAAATGTTAGCCAAAAAAGGAAGGAAGATAGAAGATTATAACTAGAAAGGATAATCTGATGAAGTAAGAGTTTTTAAGGATTGGGGAGACATGAGCATGTTTGTAGGCAGCAGGTAAAGAGCCAGTAAGTAGATAAAGACTAAAGATAAGAGAGAGAATGGTGATAATAAGGAGAGAATTTTGCTGGAGAAGCTAGTAGGAGATCGTATCAAGGCAACATGTAAAGGGCCTTGCCTTGGCAAGGAAAAAGGCCATCTGAGATTGGAGTAAAGAAGAAGATAATAGAAAGCTATCTAAGCAATATGAGATGAGGAGGAGTAAAGAAGGGTGGGAGGTCCCTGAGAATTGTCTCCAATTTTTCTGCAAAATATGAAGGGTTTGACTGGGAGGTAGAAGATGTGTAGTAGGTTTTAGGTGAGACAAAAAGATTTAGATCAGCTGTTATGGAGAGTGGGAAGCATATGTTTCCTTCTCTCCTCTCATACATATAGAGGGATAGAATGTTTGCCTTGCTGCAATAGGGTCCAGTTAAGTTTAGAAAACTTAGCTTTAGTCAGCAGGGTTTTGCATCCTCTATCTCTGTGCAGCAGCACATAAATAGGAATGAAGGTAGCAAGATGGAGGAATGTAGGTTTGTGGCTTGGATAAACATGATCGGTTTTAGGACAAGTGGGTAAGGAATAGAGGGTGAAGAGTAGTATAGAGTTGAGTGGATTCATGAGGGTTTAAGATAAGGAAGGGAGAAGAGTATATAGACAGTGTAGGGGTGATATCCTGTGAATAACAGAGAGATCAAAGAAATAATGCTCATGATGAGGATGATGGTTAGGGGTTGTAAGGAAGAGGGAAAGATGGAATTATCAGATAACAGAATTTCAGAGTTCACCAACATGGGTGTGGAACACTTGTGCCAAGATCAACTTAGTATGAAACTTATCTATAGTGGAGGAATATGTCATGAGAATTGAATAATTGAGGGCTATCTATCTATCTATCTATCATCTATCTATCTATCTATCTATCTATCTATCTATCTATCTATCTATCTATATATATGAGAGCAAGAAATGCAGAGAAGAGAAAAATTATGAGTCAAGCACTGAATTGATTGAGGAAGAAAAAAGAATGCCCTAGAGATCAATAGAAAACAGTCGCTGGGAGCTGGATTAGATGACAAATTTGAATATCATAATCCTGAAAGGAGAAAAGGTTCTTTAGCAAAGGTTACTAAAGGAAGCCTGGAACTGAAGAAGGAAATGGCAAACCACTCCAACATCTCTCCCAAGAAAACCCCCAATAGGATAGTTGGACACGATTGAAAACAATTGAACAGGGGCAGCTAGGTGGCTCAGTGAACAGAGCACCGGCCCTGGAGTCAGGAGGACCTGAGTTCAAATCTGGCCTCAGACATTTAACATAGAACTAGCCATGTGACATTGGGCAAGTCACTTAACCCCAATTGCTCTATCTCCCCACCTCCAAAAAAAAAAAAAAAAGAAAACTATTGAACAACAAGTAGCAATGGGGAGCAAGGAGTATTCTGACTGCTAGGACCAATGGAATGGCATACATTTTTCTGAAAGAACAAAGGAGATAGAAAGGGTGGCAGGGTAACATTATATGGCAAGAAGACATTTGTCTGTTGGAAATAAAGGAAACTGAGGGGCAATAGAGAGTGGAGAACATTAGGATGAAATTAAAAGGAAATATTAGGCAACTAGCTTTTGAGGCAAAACACAAAACTGACTTAGCACTAGGCTCTGGTTGTCATATGAGACTTCAATCATCTGGATGGATACTGGAAGTCTGTCTCTAATGAAAGCAAAGTCGCTTATGAATTTTTGGTTTGTTTGGCTGTTTGCTTCGTCTACCTTCTGAAAGAAGATACTACAAAGGTAACAGCTATTCTAAGCTTAATTCTGACCAGTAAGGAAGAATGGACTTACTGAACTGGAGATGATGGGAAGCTATGACTAATCTGTATTAGAGTTTGTAATTGATAACCATAGGTAGTCTGTGTATCTATAGATTTCAAAAAGTTCAGGAATAGGCTAGATAGGGTCCCTGACACTCAAAAACCAAAATTGGCTCAAGAAAGATATTGAGCTATCAAGAACAATTGATTCTGTTAAGGAAGGAAAGAGGGAGTTATCTAAAGAGAACAATGTGACTATGTAAGAAGCATTTAAAAAACCAAGATTTCAAAAGGATATGCATATACAAGAGATGGAAGTGAGGGCAGGTAAGAAAGACTTGATACAAAAGTTGATGTTGAGCAGCTGTAGGGGAGAGAGCATTGGATTTAGAGTCAGGAGAGACTTGGTTTGAATCCTGTCTCTGATACTTATGTAAAATAGGGGGATAGGAAAATGTGTAGAACTTATCTCACATAGTAATTCTAAAGTTCAAAATGAGATAATGTGCTCTTAAAGTTTTGTAAACCTTAAATCTCTACATAAATGTCAGCTGTTCCCACTGTCATAGTAGCTCTCTTTGTCATGGAGTGAACAGAGGGTTCTTGAAGCCAAGAGCAAAGGCTCAGACATATTTCCTCTAGAAAATTTGGAGGAAGAGTGATTTAATGGGGAGAAGAGGAATTCTGTTTTTGACTAATGGAGAAAAGGCAGAGGAACTCAATTTGTATTTTGCTTTTATTTTCTTCAACAAAGAGAATAATCTTTGAACTGGAAAGGACAAAGCAAAAAATAGATAAAAGAGAATTGACACCCTAAATAAATTAAAAAAAAATATGTTAGGAGAGCCCTCAACTGCCCTTGATGATTTCAATTCTCTTGCTAAAGATGAACTACAATCTTGGGTACTGAAAGAATTGGCAAGTGTTATTGCTGACTTAATAGTGATTGTTGAAAGAATTTGAGAAAGGGAGAATTTCAAGTTTGGAGAAGAGCAAGTATCCTGATTTTTTTTTTTAAGGCGGGGAGGAGGTGGCAGGGAGAGAATCTTATCCAAGGTCAGAAAGTAAACTCAGGATCTCTGACTCCAGATCCACGGTTATTTCCACTGTGCCATCATTAAAAGGATGGTTAGTAGATCTTGGAAAAGGAAGTAATGATCACAGTCAGCCAACATGGCTTCATCGAGAACAGGTCAGACTGGTGTAATTTCATTTCTGTTGTTCAACAGCGTTACTAGACTGATAGATCAAGGAAACGCCGTAGATATAGTTTACCTACATTTAAGCAAAATATTGACAAAGCCTCTCATAAATTTCTTGAGGAAAAGATAGAGTTATATGGGTTAGGGGATGGAACAGTTTGGTAGATTCAGAATTGGTGGAATGGCCAGAACCATGAACAGTTCTAAGTCAGTTTGGTAGGTCTCCAGTAGAACTCATTAGAGTTGTGTGTTGACCCTGTTTAACATTTTTATCACTGCCTTAAGCTAAAAGCATAGCTAGCATACTTAGCAAAATTGTAGTTGGCACAAAGCTAGGAACTAGCTAACATACTGGACGACATAGTCAAGATTCACAAAGCTCTAGACATTCCTGCACAGTGGAAAGACAGAAGTATTTGGAGTTAGAAGGCTAGGGTTTAAAGGTCAAGTCTACCACAATACTGCCTGCATGAGCTGGGGCAAGTCCCTTAGCTTTTAGGGACCTTAGATTCCTCATCTGAAAAAAGGAGGAAGCAGATTAGAGGCTCTTGAAGTCCCAAATTTATGACGTGGTCAAATGGATAGATGTCTTGGTGGTGCTAAGTGTTGGTTGTTCAACTCTTGAAATTGTCCAGTTGCAGGACAGTAAAAATATACACACATACACTTGCTCCTTTGATCCACATCACTCTACTTGTGACTAATTTCATATCAGCTTTTCTCCGAGCTCCAAAGGCTGTCTGGTAATTATGAATATACACACATATGTGCGTATGTGAAATGAGGCAACTAGGTGGCACAGTGGATAGAGCAATGGACATGGAGTCAGGAAGACCTGAGTTCAAATTCTGCCTTAGATACTAGTTATGTGATTCCAGGAAAAGTCACTTAGTCTCTTTTTAATCTCAGTTTCTTCATTTGTAAAATGGGGATAATGATAGCATTTACTTCCCAGGGTTGTTGTGAGGATAAAAATGAGACAATATTTGTTAAGTGCTTTGTAAACCTTAAGGTGCTATATAAATGCTAGTGACTATTATTGTTATTATTATATATTCTGGTATATTACTAAACTAACAGCAAAATCTCTCTCTCTCTCATGGCTCTGCTCCCAACTCACCAGAACTTCGGAAAACCTCTCCTTTTGGGGGTTAATTTTTCTCTCTCTCAATCTTTGTGCACTCACTGACCAACAAAACTGTGGCAAATTGTCAATAGTTTAATAGTAGTCTCAAATACATTGTAATGCTAATGAATAGCAAAGAATAAGGCTTCCCCATGCTGTCAGAGGCTGCAGCTGAGGGAAGAATGATTATCTTTCCTTTCCCGAGAAGTTGGAGGGGAAATGGGAAGTGAGGGGATTGGGCAGGAAAAACAGTATCAATGGTACTGGCTTCCCTGGGCAATGTTCCAGGTATGGAAGATGGAAAAAGCAAATGGGCTGGGGACTGGTTCTGGGTGTTTCTGCAACCATCTGTGCTGCTTTGGCTTGATCTCTCATCAGTTTTAATCATCATTCCTAGTCACCTATGAATCTCTCATATCTGATTAGTATCTGGATTCTGGTCCCATTTTATTCCTGTCCATTGTCCTCTGCTACTGTCTGGCAGGTGAACAATGATCACTGATCATTTCTCTGCTTTTTGCTCAGTTGTCCAACATGGCCCCTGGAACAATACTCTAGCTTTTCTCCATCTCTTCCATGTGGTTGCCTTGGTTTCTCTCTCTGTCTCTCTCTCTGTGCAGTCACCTCAGCTTCTCTGTGAAAGTTTCTCTCAAAGCAAACAGAACCTTCAACTTGACCTACTTACAACTTCAGGGAGATTTGTCCTTTTGCAGTTTTTTTGAGCCTCCCCTTGCCTCAGTGGCTTTATCACTGGGTATGGAGGAGAGGGAATGGAGGTTACAATCCTATGCTCTTATGAACTTTGGCCCAAATCTAAGCAGATGAAATTTAATAGACATAAATGTAAAATAGAATTTAAGAAATCACTCTTAAGTATAAAATGGAAAAGGCATGGCTAGGCAATAGTTAGAATGGAAAACTTTGGAGATATCAGTGGACTGCAAACTTAATATGAGTCAGTAGTATTATTTAGCAACCAAGAAAGGTAATGTGATCTTAGGTCACATTATGAAAAGCATGGCTTCCAGGATAAGATTGATCATACCTCCACTGTCCTCTATTCTGTTCAGGTCACATTTGGATTATTGTGTTCAGGGCACATTTTTAAAAAGACATAAAGCAAATGAGTGTTTAGAGGAGGGCAACCAGGATGGCAAAATGCCTCAGGGCTATAGGAAGATCAGTTAAAATAGCTGATTATGTTTTACCCAGAGAAGAAAGAACTTAGGAAGGGATATAATAGCTACCTTCCCATTTGAAAAGCTATCACATGGGGGAGAAGTTAAATTTGTTCTCCTTAGCAATAGGAGTCAGAACTAGCAGCAATGGGAGGAAGTTGTGATGAGGCAAATTTAGACTTGATAAAAGGAAAAACCTCCATTTAAAATAATTGAAAAATAGAATGGGCTGACCTCACTAGAGGTCTCCAAGTAAAGGCACCCTGGGCAATGTTGTCTACTTGATAATAAATTCATCTGAAATTGTTGTTGAATGAATGAACAACTTTACATATTATTTTAATGCAACTGCTACAAGGGAAGATAGATGAACTCAGTCAGAATAGTCCTTTCAATTTAGTTTCTGTAGCTAAAGAACATCTAAAGACATACTATAATTATACTATAGATACTATAGATCTTTTATGTCCTTAATGCTCAGTGGGGACCAAAATGTTTAAAAACAGAACAAAGTGTTCTTCTTTATTCTTGTGAATCATTAGGTCTGAAATAGTCATTTATGCATGATAAATTCTTCCTGCTTTTATACATTACCCTGGATCCTTTAACCAGGAATTGTGTCAAAATTAAAGATCCTTATTTCCCATTCCAATATAAGGAACATTTCTGATATTCTAGACTTAGAACAGCTTCACAACCCCTTCCAGGTCTAAAATTGTTCTATGATTCTCCCTACTCACAAAATAAGAGAGCAGGACTAATATCCTATAGGATTTAAGTCCCCAAGTTCAAATCTTTATGCTTTACAGGTAATGTCATCTTGGCTGCCACTGAGTGCCAAATCAAAGCAGTAATCTGAACCTCATTCTGAAACGTGTATAAACTTCATCGTGGATGGCTGCACGTACAACTCTGCTCCCTGCAAAAGGCTGGGTGGAGCTCACAAATAGCTGGGCATGTATCATTTTCCCAGACAAGTTGCATAGGCAGCTTCTCTGGCTCATGCCAAATACGATTGATTTGTTTCGCTTGCTCAAATTGATTTATTTACAGGTCTCTTCCTTGACCCCAGCCAAACAAATTAAATAGAAGTAGCAAATAGCAAACAGAAGTAGCTTCTGCATTGGGCCAGTAATAGAGACAAACCGTAAATTTCAAGTCAGGAAGCTAACTGCAGCAGGAATTCACATATACAATCTCACTCACTTCTTGCAGATAGAGACTAACTCTTAAAAATTATTGTGAATTTAATCATCAGCAAATATAAATATTTTAACAATGCAAAGAATAAAGAATAGGATTATGAAAATTATGAATGTTATACAATTATTTAAAATTATTTATCCAGGGGCAGTTAGATGGTGCAGTGAACAGAGCACTGGTCCTGGAGTCAGGAGGACCTGAGTTCAAATTTGACCTCAGACACTTAACACTTACTAGACATGTGACCTTGGGCAAGTGACTTAACCCTAATTGTCTTGCCTTCCTTGTTCCAAAGAGCAAAAAAAAAAAAAACCCAAACCAAAAAAACCCCCAACAATATATCCATATAAAATTTAACAAGGCAGTAACACAATTACTTTGTGTTTCTCGTACTTCACTTTTGTTTCTATTATTTAACAGCAGAATTTCTCCAGGGTCTAAAAGCCTAAGCCATTTTTTTTGTAGACATCGCACAAGGGTTAATGTAGATCCAAATTAAATAGATCTTCAAATATTTAATGGTATCCATCATATGCAAGGAAGGCTTTGTGTTAGGTCCCAGGAAATCTAGAAACACATCTGTCTCGAACACTAGAGTTCATACAAGCTGTTTCACAAAGCTCTATTTCAATGAGAAACCAGGAGTACTATTCTAAAGTATTTTAAAGTCACTCTTAAGCTTCACAGCTATTATTTTATCTTCAAAGAATCTTTGAATGCAGTCATCAGAGGGGCTACCTGATCCTGACCCTGACCCCATGGTTGGAGCAGGTCTTGTGATATCTCTGGAAACTCCTGGTTGCTTCATCTGGAGGCTGCTGTTATGACCTGATGTCACCACTCCCCAACCTTCCCTGCCTTCTCTATGGGCTTTTGGTTGTCATATAAAACAACTTATATAACAGCTTTAGACTGTACGTTCCATGAGACTCATTCCCTGTGTCTATTTAAATCCTGCCCCCTCTACCCATCTTGGGCACTCCAGGACTTCTTTGCTAATTGCAATTCCCTTGCCTTGATTAAAGATCCTGGATTTTGCTACTTTGGTAGTCTTTATTTCAGGTTGATAGTATCCAGGGCAAGACCACTGGGGCTTTGATCCAAGACACTAAAATTTACCAGGCACAAAAAATGTCATACTATTTAGCACCATTTAGCACTCTAGTAATTATTTTCCCCCTTCCACCACAAATGATTTTGTCTCAATTACTGGTTGTATTGTTTTCATATCGTTAATTACAAATTTGAGTTAAGAGGAAGTTGTTTTATGCTGTTTGCCTGAGGAACAAAAATGACTAACACATCCTTGACTTAAAGTAACTTTAATCCCAAATAACTCGGTCACAGGCAAACAAGTCTTAGCATTCACTTTGGGAAATAAAAAGGCTTTAATGACTTGCCCAGAATGAAACTTTTAAGTAATTGTTAAAATCAACACTAGAGGCTCAAGATTGCAATTTTAAAATCTACTTCATTAATTTTATTGTTACATAAAACAACACTTGCTGCAAGATTAATAAGTAGCTGAAAAAACATTGAAAATAATTTTGTGGTTTTATATCAATCTGAATCCTAACAGCAATGAGATAGATGAAATATTCCATATTGTAGTTTTGTTGAAAATTTGCTACCTAAAATAATAAAATCCCTCATTTCCAGAAACAGACTTTCCAGATGCCTACTTTAAACTTAATAATTCCTTTGTTTTCAAGACTCCACTTTTGAAGATCACAACAGAAAGCAAAGTAATCTCATGTATGATAAAGAATTTGGGGGTGGGTGGGAGGGAATAGACTTTTTTTCTTTTCTCTTTGAATAATCTACTAATCATAGTCAATAAATAGCAAGATGACCTTCCAAACCTTGGGCTAGACACAAGAAGTGTTACTCTGAGTAGGAAACTATTAAGAACCTACATAGCATAAATGGGATTAACGGTCTATTTTTTAAAATAACAGAAATAATCTGTCCCTAATGCCCATTTTAGTGATTGACTTAAACTTCGAATCCTTTTAGAATTCATGAGGAAGCAAGCAACCTAAGATGAAATCAATAAAAATAACCCTTAATTTTTGGGTACTGGAACACACTATAAAAAAATGTTGACTTTAAGAAGGGTTATACAATAATGACAAATGCTCATCAAGCAGAATTTTAACCCATGATTTCATTTTTGGAGTGCATCTATCATATATTAACACTGGGTGTGTCCTTTGTAGATAAGCAGACTAATTCTTCAGGCAGGTATATCTTTCATAATAAACATATACATTGTTTTTCTGGTTTATAAATTATGTTCTAATAATTTTTATTGGTAGAAATTGACTGATTTTCTTATTCTTCCCACCAAAGGCTGATAAGCTAGTAAATTAAATAATAAGATTCTAAACTTGCAAAGGTAAAGACAGGAAATACCTCAGACCATGGTGTAGCTACCATGAATTGCTGCTAAAGTAATCAGCTGTTGAAACACAAAACTTAAAAAAAAAAAAAGCTAAATATTAAAAATTGTTTTAACATGTAATTAGGAAGGAAATAAAATATCATTTAAAAAATAATCAGCTGACCTTGCTCCATTTCCTTATAATAATATAAGATCTTGTTTTTACTTATCACTGTAACTGGAGGCTTTCAAAATCTTTTGCATGATGTTAGCAGCTCCATTTCTTTTGTAGATAAAGAAAGTGAGATATAGGAAACTTTTATAAGGTCTCAGGGTAAAAAGGTTACTTGTGGTAGATTTACTGCTACTCTATTACTTACTATCTATTATTCTATTAACAAAATTGCAATCTTTCCAAGTGATATCTCCTGTCTCCATTTTTTTCTATGAATTTTTGTTGACAGGATCATAGATAGTAGGAAGGGACCTCAGAAGACATCTAGTCAAATACCATCATTTTAAAGTCAAGGAAACTGAGTCCCAGGGAGACTGTGAATTATCCAAGGTCATTTAGGTAGTAAGCATCAGGTATGGGATTTGAACCTAAATCCTCTGGTTCCAGAACCAGTACTCTGACCTCTCCTCAAATGAAAGAGTGGAAACATGGTGGTCCTAGTTACCAGCAGGACACCAAAGGTTGAATTGGGACCTACTGAAATAATCTGTAGCCACTCTGGGCAGAAGTAGATTTTCTGAGACAACCCCACTACAGACTCACTCATTCTAAGATAACCTAAAATAACCAATTCACTCTTCTAGAGAGAAGAACTGAATACTTCCAAGCTATCTGTAAGGTCCCTTTAAGACTTTACCCGAACTCTGAGAACTCAAGGAGAACTCAGGATGGCAGTGCTACTCAGGCTGGGTCTTAGAGGCACCCGAGTGTGTGTTTCTGCCCTCCCCCGCCCAAACTACATACAGGTTCAAGGATTACAGGGTATTGAGCATGCACTGCTAACAGGGGAGCACTTCCCTCCTGTGAGGAGCCTGTTGCTGAGGCACATGAGAGAGCAGGGTTGGGAAAAGGGGATAAAAGGAGGGAGGTGAGGTGAAAGAGGGGAGAGAGAGAAGAAGGGGTTGTGAATAAGAAAGAGAATAAACGGCAAGATACACTACACCTTGGTGTTGGACTCCTTTGTCTATTCGGGAGGAGCAGGCTCTCCCGGGGGTCATGGGGGTGACCAGAATCGCAGAGGCGACTGGAGAGGTATGTATAGGCACTAGCCTGGTATGGCGAAATCCGTACAGCTATCGAATTTTTGTATTCTATTCCAGCTGTTTTCACTGAGCAGGCCTATCTTAAAATTCAAATTAGGGAAGGGCATTCTGGCTTTTGCTAAGCCTGGCTTTTCTGTTTTTAGCTCTGATTTTACAAACCTGGCCATTCACCATTACATCTTTCTTCTTTAGTCAGGGATTTCTTCCCTCCCTACCCCAACACCTCAAATGTTATGAATTAGATTAGAGTGGTACAGCTGGAAGCTGGAATATAAAATGAGAATAAACAAAGAAATATTAAAGTAAAGGTTGTAATCAACATAAATTTGCTTGAGGGTAGTATTCTAATCAGAAAATGAATATTTAAATGGAGAAATGGATATTTGAATGCCCATAGCAACACTGATGCATTGTTGGTGGAGCTGTAAACTGATCCAACCATTCTGGAGAAAAATTTGGAATTATGCCCAAAGGGCTATAAAACTGTTCATATTCTTTGATCCAATAATACCATTTCTAGGTCTATATCCCAAAGACATTTTTTTTAAAAGGGAAAAGGACCTATATATGCAAAAATATTTATAGCAGCTCTTTTTGTGATGGCTATTGGAAATCAAAAGGATGCCTATCAGTTGGGGAATGGCTAATCAAGTTGTGGTGTATGATTGTGAAGGAATATTACTGTGCTATATATAAGAAATGACAAGCAGGATTATTTCAGAAAAACCTGGAAAAACTTACATGAACTGATGTGAAGTGAAATGAACAGAACCAGGAATTGTGAATGACCTAGCTATTCTCAGCAATACAATGAGCCAAGACAACCTGAAAGGACAAATGATGAAGTATATATACTATTTGCCCCCAGAGAAAAACCGATATTATTTGAATGTAGACTAAAGCATGCTATTTTCACTTTCTTTCTTACATTCTTTTTCTATTATTCAAGTCTTCTTGTACAAAATGACTAATATGAAAATGTTTTACATGATTGTACATGTATAACCTATATCTGATTGCTTACTGTCTAGGGTAGGAAGAGGGAGTGATGGAGGAAGGGGTAGAATTTGGAATTCCAAGCTTTAAAATGTTAAAATTCTCTTAACAAGTAATTAAAGGAAAATAAAATATATTAAATCTTTTTTAAAAAAGAAGAAAATGCCCATAGCAAAATTATCCCTATTCCCTACATACCACAAGAAAACACCAAACAGAAAAAGTAAGAAAAAGCTTCAGCCCAGAGAGGAAAAGAGACCATACCGAAATGTTTGAACTTTTCAGGCAGGTGCAGGCTACAAAACATCATCACTTTTAGTATATTAAATGTATCTCTTCATCTGTTAGTATGGGTGGGATTTTATTTAGTTATTTATTGGAAGGTTAGGGGTCTTAGAGCAGCTGCTGATAGTAGGAAAAAGAAGAAACTCCTCAAATTAGGGAGTAGTCTGATTAAGAAGAGGGAAGTGTCTCTTGCCAAAGCAAACCCACTTGGAATTAGTCCTGTGCTCTCCTAGCTATAGAACATCCTGGGGGGTGGGGGGGAAATCTCCTGTGTAAGAATATTTAGGGTTTGACTGCTTTTTTTTTTTTTTTTTGCTTTTTGGAGGGCAATTGGGAATAAGTAACTTGCCCAAGGTCACACGGCTAGGTTTTTGTTTGTATGTGCATTAAGTGTCTGAGGTTGGATCCGAACTCAGGTCCTTCTGACTCCAGGGCCAACACTCTACTCACTGCGCCACCTAGCCACTCCATGGGTTTGACTGCTTTTATAGTAAAGCAACTGTTTTTGAAACAAGTCTACTTTGCTAGTTTCCTGAAAGCAGAACAGAGAAATAGACTCTAACCTTCTTTTGTGATTCACCCCCACCATCTTCTCAGTTTGCTGCCACAGAGCATTTCACCAGGGGAAAGTCATCAGTGAGAAGCACAATTCATCAATTATCTTTTATATAATTATCAATTTATGTGATTCTTGTTCTGAAGCATCTTAGAAAGTTTGTATTTCTTAGGATGTTATTTTCTTTCTTTCTTCCTTTCTTTCGTTCTTCCTTCCTTCCTTCCTTCCTTCCTTCCTTCCTTCCTTCCTTTCTTTCTTTCTTTCTTTCTTTTTTGCTTTCTTTTTTTGGAGGGCAATTGCGGTTAAGTAACTTGCCCAAGGTCACATGGCTAGGTTTTTATTTGTGTGTGTGTTAAGTGTCTGAGGCCGGATCCGAACTCAGGTCCTTCTGACTCCAGGGCCAGTGCTCTACTCACTGCGCCACCTAGCCGCCCCCAGGATGTTATTTTCTAAGTGGTTTTTGAAATCGGGCAAGGAGCATGTATCGCAGCATGTTTTATGTGGTGTTGATTATGTTGGCATTTAAGGTTTGATCCCTCCATAAATAAGTCTGCATTATCACTATTTAAACATGCAAGCTATTATTGCTATTTCATAGTTAAGAAAAAAGTCCATGCAGATTAGCGGCACACACTGCTACTTTTGCTAAATAATAGACAATATTCAATTATGAATATAGTTTGGAATTTAGCAAATATTATCAATAAGTGAATTTTAAAAGTTTTCTTGCAATACAACTACAAATCCCCTCTAAAAGGCAGTGTTCCCCCAGTATTCTCAAAAATGTAAAAAGAAAGGAAACACTCATTTATTAAGTGCCTACTAGATGCCAGGCAGTGTGCTTAGTGCTTTCCAAATAATATCTCATTTAGTCCTTGTGATGACCCTGGGAGATGGGTGCTACTATTATTCCCATTTTACATTTGAGGAGACCGATGTTAAATGACTTGCCTAGGGTCACATAGCTAGTATCTGAGGTGGGATATGAACTCAGGTCTTTTGGATCCTCTGCTTAGCATGTTATCCATAGAGCCATCTATATAGCTATTTTACTAGGGTCATTTTGCAGATGAAGCTTTATTCTTAGAACTAGGGCAACAGCTTTCAGCTAATTACAGAGGTAACTCTGATCACAATGTAGTAGCAGGAGAAGGACAGAAGTCATATTTATGTAATAGCTTATTACTAAACATCTGGCTTTCTGTTTTCCTCATTTAATAGGGTTGGTTTTTTAAATATGCTCTGACCAATACAAATCATATTTAAGTAGGCTTAGCAATAAGACAAGTAGACAAAAATCAGTATAGTATGTATACATTGACTCACTATGAGGACTATAATCAAATTTTTTGGACAGAAGTTGGCATAGCTGAGAAAACAATGATTGCATGACACCATATGTAAATTAGTACTGGGAAAGGATACTTGGAATTCACCTCATAGTTCTCTGAAAACATTATTAGAAGTCATTACATGTTATGAAACTTAGCATTCTCAATGTTACATGTATAGGAAGTAGTGAAAACGTTCTGGGTAACAACACTGAGAAATGTGCTAGGGGAGTGGGAACAGGAGAAAAAAGGCAATTAAGCAATTGTTTCTGTTATTAGGGAGATGAAGCCTTGGGAGCTGCCATATCAACAGACCTCAAGAAAATTGTTTTTTCAGGAGCTGGTAAAATAAATTTTATCTTGTCAACTGTTTTAGGTAAATTAGGTTCTGTTAGGATTTTACTCAGCTTAAATGGATTTATAGCACTGCTGATGCCTCTATTAGGGAGACTTTGTTGCAATTTTTAATGGTTAAATTTGAGAAAGAAGAAGATAAATTATGTTTCAAAATATCATATAACTACTCAGGACTAACAATTGATTTTCCTATAATTTCTGAAAACAGCTAAGCAAAACAGAAGAATTAGATGGGAAAGGAGGACTGGTAGTTCCAGAACCGCACTCTCATCAGGAATGGGTTAAAAAGGGAACAATACAGATAGATCTAGAAGAGCATAAAAGTCTTCTTTTATGCAAACAAATTAATGATTTTTCAACTTTACAACGTAGAAGTTTTCTGGTTGTTAAAAGGGATAAGTATATGCTTTCAAAGTCAGTAATAATAAAAAAAACTATCTGATTTCTGGTTGTGGAGCCAAGATGGTGGAGTAGAGGAAGCAGTCAACCAAGCTTTTCCAACATTCCTCTTCAAACAACTTTAAAATTATGCCTCAAATCAAATTCTGGAGTGGCAGAGCTATGAAAAGGTCAGAATGAGATATTATTCTAGCACAAGACAACTAAGGAGGTTAGAAAGAGAGATCTGTGATGGATAGGAGGATGACCTGAAACCCAAGTGAATGAAATACTAGTAGTGGGGCTAGGTGATGACAAGAGAAGCAGCAGGAGCTTCAGGAGCTCTCAAGACAGAGATTGTAATGGGACCTGGCAAATGATCACAAAGAGATTACACAGGACTCCAGTGCTGCATTGGATGCAGAACCAGATGCTATTTAGCAGCTTCCTTGCTTATACCCACTTCTGGGTCACATTTCAAGGGCATAGAGGAGCACTTTTGGTCAAGAAGGAGCAGGGACCCGGAGGAGCAGTATTGATTATAATCCCAAGGGACCAGGGGAACTTCCTGGCCAAAGAACTGAGTGCAGACTAGGAGAACAGTGATTACACCTCTCTCTAGAATGTGACACCTTGGAGGCACCAAAAAACTCCCAAACTCCCAGAACCAGCTTTAAAAAGAACAGTGTGAAAAAAGCCTGAAGTTTGGTACAGTGACTCCTCCCAACCCTATGCTGGGAATGGAGACCAACTTTAATAGAAAGTTTAACATCAAAAAAAGCAGGAAAATGAACAAACAACAACAACAAAAGAACCTGACCATAAAAATCTACTATGGTGACAGGGAAGCTCAAGACGCAAACTAATAAGAAGACAATGAAGTCAAAATACCTACCTGCAAAGCCTCAAAGAAAAGATGCAAATTTTACACAATTCCAACAAAAATTCCTGGAGGAGCTTAAACATTATTTCCAAAACCAAATAAGAATTGTAGAAGAAAAATTAGGCCAAAAAAATGAGAGTGAAGGGAGAAAGTTATGAAAAGACAATTAACAACTTGGTAAAAGAGGTGCAAAATGTACTTTAGAAAATAACATGTTAAAAAACTGAATTGGTCAAATGAAAAAAGTGACACAAAAAATCACTGAAGAAAATAATTCCTTGAAAATTAGAATTTGGCAAGTGGAAGCTAATGACTCAATGAGATATCACAAAACAATAAAACAAAGTCAAAAGAATGAAAAAATAAACTGTGAGATATATCATTGGAAAAACAACTCACTTGGAAAACAGATTGAGGAGAGATAATTTAAAAATTATTGGACTCCTGAAAGTCATTATCAAAGAAAGAGCCTAGACATCATAGTATAAGAAATTACTCCAATATCCTAGAACCAGAGAGTAAAATAAAAATGGAAAGAATCCATCAAACACCACCTGAAAGAGATTCCGAAATGAAAACTACCAGGCATATTATAGCCAAATTCCAGACCCTTCCAGGTTAAAAAGAAAATACTTCAAGCAGCCAGAAAGAAACCACTCAGATACCAATGGAGCCATAGTCAGGACCACACAATATTTAGCAGCTACTATTTTAAAGAAGAGGAGGGCTTGGAGTATATTCTGGAAGGCAAAAAAAGCTGATATTACAACCAAGAATAACCTACCCAGAAAAACTGATTAGAAGCCTTCAAGGGAAGAAATAGATGTTTATTGAAATAGGGGACTTTCAAACATTTCTTTTTTGCTTTTTTTTGGGGGGGGGGGAGGGCAGTTGGGATTAAGTAACTTGCCCAAGGTCACACGGCTAGGTTTTTGTTTGTGCGTTAACTGTCTGAGGCTGGATCCGAACTCAGGTCCTTCTGACTCCAGGGCCGACTCTCTACTCACTGCACCACCTAGCCGCCCCCTTTCAAACATTTCTAATGAAAAGACCAGAGCTGAATAGAAAATTTTACTTTCCTTTTTTTAAAAAAAATTAATTTATTTTATACTTAAATATTAAAACTTAAATACACATTAAAGAAAGAAAAAGAAACATTATAAACTTAAATACAAAATAAGAAAAGGGGGAAAAAGCATTGCCATGTGTACAGCAAAATGTAAGAGAGGACTCAAAATATACAGCAATAAATTTCCATTTCAAGAAAGACCACTGTGGTCTGACACGTCCATCTTTTCTTTGCTTTCTTATAAGCTTTCTTTTGTTCTCTGCTGTGTACTTTTTACTTTGTTCTTTTTCCCCCTTTCCTCTTTCCTCCCCCAGATGGCTACAATTAAGCACAGATATATTTTTATTTGTGTGTGTATGTATATATACACACATATATACACATTGACACCTGTACACACAAACATATATACACATATACACACATATGCACTTATATACACAAACATATACTTAGATATCTATAATCATACTCATATACAGACATATACATTGATATGCATCTATGTAAAACTGTATGATACTTGTTTGCCCTCTGCTTCTCTAAGGGTGGATAACATCTTCCTTTATAGATTCAAGTCTTTCCATATTTTTCTAAGTCCACCAATTCATCACCATAGCAATATTCCAACCTTATACTGTCTAGTTATTTTAAATAGTCTAAAACAATGTTGATTAATATGGTTGACATATAGAGTAGTTTCCATATTTTTGTCTTTTGATTAAATCTGTTTTAGCTTTGACTTTGTCTGAGATCATGATTATTACCCCTGCTTTTTTCCCTAATAAATTCTACGCCTGATCTTTATTTTATGTTTGTGTATATCTCTTATTTCCAAGCCTTCCTAAGTTTTACTTTACTTTATTTCTATTTACTACCTTGCCCTCCCATTACTTAAACTACCTCCTACCAAAGATCCTTCCTTTATCTTCTCCCCCCTACCCAGAAATGCCTCCCTTATCCTCTTCTGCCTTCCCATCCCCTCAGCCTTTTATTTATTTCTGAATTTAGAAGACTTTTATGCCCTTCTAGATATATCTGTATTGTTCCCTCTTTAACCCATTCCTGATGAGAGTGGGGTTCCAGAAGTACCAGCCCTCCTTCCACATCTAATTCTTCTGTGTCTGTTCTTCCTTTAGCACCTCGTTTGTATAAGATAATTACTCTTTACTTTTACTTTTTAGTATTGCATCATACTCAGTTCTACCCCAATCTTTCTTTTGAACTACCCAATTACTAACGACAATCTTAAAATATGATTAAACAGTCTGTCCTTATTGAGTCCTTTGTAAATTAGTCTTTGATGTTAAACTTATATTTCTCTTTGATCTTGTATGTCAAATTTTCTATTAATTTCAGTTCTTTTTGCAGCAAATCCATAGTCTGGCAATTTATTGAATGTCCTTTGTTTTTTCATTCAGGAAAATTTGACTTTCAAATATAAGACTCAAGAGAAGCATAAAAAGGTAAATGTGAAAGAACAAGTCACAGAAATAACCAATCATTTCATTAAAGAGAATGACAACAACTTAGATAACACACCTAAATTTGTGGAACGCAGCCAAAATAGTACTTAGAGGAAAATGTATATCTCTAAACATGTACATCAATAAAAGAAAGAGCAGATTAATAAATTGGATATGCAACTAAAAAAAACTGGAAAAGAAACATATTAAAAATCTGCAATTAAATATCAAAACAGAAATCCTGAAAAACAGGAGAGATTAATAAAATTGAAAGTTAAAAAAAGAACTAATAAAAATAGGAGCTGGCTTTATGGGAAAAAACAATAAAATAAATGATTGGTTAATTTTATTGTTTTGGAGGGGGGAACGCAAGGCAATTGGGGTTGTGATTTTCCCAAGGTCACACAGCTAGTGTCAAGTGTCTAAAGTCACATTTGAACTCAGGTCATCCTGACTCCAGGGCCAGTGCTCTATTCACTGAACCACCTAGCTGCCCCAGTTAATAGAACATTTCATCCAGCTGTCCCCATGTATAGAATGCTCTCCACATCACTTGGGTCTCCTGGCTTCACTGGCTTCCTTCAAGTCTCATCCAAAATCCCACCTTTTACAAGAATCCTGTCCAAATCCTCTGTGCCTTCCCCCCGTTGATTATTTTCTATTTATCCTGTTCATAGATCATTCATTTATTTGGCATTTCTCCCCGCCAGATTGTGAACTCCTCACTGGCACGGAATTTTACCTTTATCTATCTATCTATCTATCTATCTATCTATCTATCTATCTATCTATCTATCTATCTATCTATCTATGTATCTATGTATCTATGTATCTATGTATCTATGTATCTATCTATGTATCTATGTATCTATCTGTGTATCTAGCTATCTATCTATCTAGCTATGTATCTATCTAGCTATCTAGCTATCTACCTCCCCATTTACCTCCCCATCTACCTCCCCATCTATCTATCTATGTATCTATCTATGTATCTATCTATGTATCTATCTATGTATCTATGTATCTATGTATCTATCTATCTATCTATCTATCTATCTATCTATCTATCTATCATCTATCTATCTATGTATCTATCTATCTATCTATGTATCTATGTATCTATCTATCTATCTATCTATCTATCTATCTATCTATCTATCTATCTATCTATCATCTATCTACCTACCTACCTACCTCCCCATTTACCTCCCCATCTACCTCCCCATCTATCTATCTATCTATCTATCTATCTATCTATCTATCTATCTATTAATTTTTGTATCCCCAGTTCAATAGGTGCTTAATATATGTTTATTGACTTACTGACAAATAGAGAGGCAATATGGGATAGTAGCTAGAGGGCCAGTCTTGGAGTCAGAAAGGTATGGGTTTAGCTTCTGCTTATGTTGTATACTAGTCATGTAACTGTGGGCAATAGATCAACAAACATTTGTTAAAAGGTGACACAGTGAATAGAACACTGGCCCTGGAGTCAGAAGGACCTGAGTTCAAAATAGGCCTCAGACACTTGACACAAAAACTATCTGTGTGATCTTGGGCAAGTCACTTAACCCCAATTGCTCTACCTTCCCCCCTCCAAAAGGAAAAAAAAAGCCTTCTCTGTGCCAGAAAGTGTGCTACGAATTGGACATATAAAAAAAAAAAACAAAACACCAATGCAACAGTCCCTGCCCTCAGAGATCCAATATTCTTCTGGGTGAGAAATGAACATATAGAAATATTTACAAAATAAATACAATGTACTATTCTGGGGAAAAGCGATAGCAGTGGGGGCAGTGAGAAAGGCTTATTGAGAAGGCAGCACTTTAGCTGAGCTTCTAAGGAAATTAGGGATTTTCGGGAGCAGAGGTGAAAAGAGAGTGTATGCCATGCATGGAGTAAAGCAAAGATGTGGGGATAGGAAAACAAAGTGTCACATTTAAAGAGCATGAAAGCCAATTTGGTGGGATAGAGAGTTCATGAAAGAGAATTGTATAATGAGGCTTGAAAGGTAGACTGGAACCATGTTATAAAGGGCTTGAAGTGCCAGACTGAGGAGTTTATATGTTATCCTTGGGGAAACAGAGGATCGTTAAGGCTTATTGTGTATTGGGGTGACACAGCGAGACCTGCACTTTGGGAAAATCACTTTGGCAGAGGTGTGGAAGATGAATTAGAGAGGGGCTACCCACTAGGAGGCTATTGCAGCAGAAGAGGGGAGAAGTGATGAAGGCCTGCATCATCTGGTCGATGGCTGGAAATGGACTGATTTGAGATATGTTGGCAACTGAATGGATATGGGGAAGTGAGAGAGAGTGAGGTTGTAGACCTGGGTGACTAGAAGGATGATGGCAGACTAACGGGAAAAAAGGGAAATTCAGAGTAGGAGAGGATGGGGGGAGGGGGTGGATATGACTATGAGCAAGTCATAACCTCTTAAGGCCCCCAGATAACTCTTTTGAGACTTAAGCAGGACTCTTTAAAGTAGGAAAAAGCCCAGAATATTATCAAAGGGGGTGTTAAAATAGTGAATTGTATGGACCCTTTCTGAAGAGTGAATACCTTTCTCTGAGTGAAAGGAAAAACACTATTGGCTGAGCAAACAGTTTACTCATATCCCTGGGGGCTTTAAATAAGTAAACCTTGGAGAGTGGGAAGAAATCAAGGTTTAGGAACAGTTGTAGAGTAAGAAGAAGGGAGAAGGAAAGGATTTCTCTCTCCTCCTTCCTATCAGTCATGGTACCTGGCTCCAGATTTACTTGTGGAGGAGATACTTTATTCAGCAACTGGACAATCAGTCAAAACTGCTATTCCCAGGAAGGAGCTGGATGAAGATTCTACAAAGAGAGAAAGAACTTTCAGGTCCAGCAATACCAGAATAGTAAGAAGTTTTATATTCCCTAGATGTGTGCCACACTCCTGTCATACTCTGTGCCTACTCTTCCCAGGGATGTTGTGTGTGTTGTGAGTATTGTGGGGAGAGTTCACCCTTGAAATATAGGTAGAATGTTTTGTAGCTAGAGTTCTTTAAATAGTATTTTTTTTTCCAATTACATGTTAAGATAATTTTTAGCATTTGTTTAAAAAATTTTTTGAGTTCTAAATTCTCTCCCTCATTCCCTCCCTTCCCCCTCCTTTTAAGGTAAGAATTTTACATAAATTATACATGTACAATCATGTAAAACATATTTCCATGAGTCATGCTGTAAAAGAAGAAATAGACCAGAAGGGGAAAAAAAAACATGAAAAAGATAAAGTGAAAATAGCATGCTTCAATATGCATTCAGACTCCATCAGTTCTCTCTCTGTATGTGGACAGTATTTTCCATCATGAGTCCTTTCAAATTGTCTTTCATAGTTTCCCAAAGTGGGCAATACCACCCCCTTGAGGGTGCTGGAACAATCCAACGGAGCAGTAGTAGCCTTGGGTGCAATTGGAGGGTATTGAAGAAAAATAACGGAGCAGTGGAAGAATAAGGAAAGAAGAGAAAATAAGAAAATTTTGAAAAACTGTTTGTTCATGTTTCATTTGTTGTGTATTACAGTTAAATTTGTAGTGATTACATTATCTTCCAAATAAACACACAAAATGCAAGTTATAACTGATCAGTGGTCAAGTCTGCTGACAGGTCTTAATAAGCAAGGGTTTGCAGGCGAGCATGTCTAGTTAGCATTGTCGGGAAGTCCAGCGTGTATCAGCAGGAATATGTGCATGTAATGACTTGTTTACAATACAATACTATATAGTTACATGATGAAATATTGCATCATCAAAATTTCAATGCAGGAAAACCCATAAATTTACAATAAATTGTTAAATTTAAGATTCATGATTTAAAAAAAAACACATTTTTTGAAATGATGCAATTAAAAATAACATTAAAGGGTTAAAGAAAGTAGATTTCCAGGGAGGCAGTAATTTTTTTTTTATTAAAGGAGGCAATAGGTCATATAAGTTTGGGAACTTCTGTCTTAGATCATTGTATTGCCAAGAAGAGCTAAGTTATTCATAGTTATCACAGAACTCATACTACATATCATAGAACTCATAGCTACAATTCTTATCATACTATGCTTTGGGTCATGTCTACTGACCACTACTGTAAAGCACATAAATGGGAGTTGCTGAGTTATAGTATTAGAAATATAGAACCATATAGGTACAATTGTTGTTGTTTGTTATTTGTCCTTTATTCCTGAAGAGGACCATAACATCAGGAAGGTGATGCCAAGACTTGCAAGTGAATTGAATTTAAATGAGGCAGGGCTGTTCTAAGCCAGCAGCCTCACTCTCTCCTCTGGAACCATCTGGGTCCAATGGTAAGATATAGATCTGAGAGTAGGCTCTGTTCCCATGGGGACTCAATCTTTAAGTATGAGTATAAATTGGTAGAGTAGACTGAGGATGGTAGGGTGGGGTGGGGTGGGGTGCTGGTAAGTTGGAGAGGCACTACCCTCCACAAATGAAATCATAGGTCTGTTAAAAAAATAATATCTGACATTTATTTAACACTGCATTTCAGAGCACTTTATATACATTTTCTTATTTGAGCCTTTAATTAAAAAAAAAAAAACCACTTGTCACCCAACTCTCACCTGCAGCTCAGTTTGCCAGTTGTAGTATGTGTAGTGGCCACACCCTTCATGGTTTGTCCTTTGTTTTCCAAGAGGACCATTAGGGAGGTGATGACATGGTTTGCAATTGACTTTGGCTTGAGTGAGGGAACACCAGCCTCAATTTTTCCTCTAGAACCGTCTGGGTCCAATGGCCAGATATGGATCAGTTCAACTGGAGATGGCCCAGGATACAGTGGGATACCTTGACCCTTTTAACCTAAGGTCTTCTCAGGTTCTCCCTTTGAGTGAGGTAATGTGTGAGGAAGAAGGGAAGGGAATAAAAGAAAAGGGAAAAAGAGGTGAGGAGGGGAGGAGAGGGAAAACAAAAGAGGAAAGGAGAGGGAGCTGAGTTGCCCATTGGAACTGGCCAGTTGGGTCAGACAGCTCAGACTACTCACAAGATGGGGTTTGTCCTTAGTTCCTGAAGAGGACCATAAGGTCATGGAGTAAAAGTTTTTCAGCAAACAGGCTAAATCAAGTTGAGGGTAACTGACACACCTCAAACCCATTGGTAAATTAGGGGTATTTCCACCCCAAGTATGTGAAGATTTCCACCAGATGGAATGGGCAGATGAGAACAGCTTGTTCTGATGGCCGAGAAGGGGGCTAAAACGGGAGTGCTTAAAGCTTGGTCAGACATTAAAGATGATAGGGCCATTCCTAGTTATCTTGACTTTTGTCCTGCCACTAGACTTCAATGACTCAGGAAGAGAGAGACCTATGACTTTGTGCAACTCCACCTCACTTAAATTCAATTCACAGACAACTCAGGATATCATTAGGAGAGATCAATGGTCCTCTTTGAAAAAACAAGGCAGAACAATAACAATTTTTGATTGAATGAACTATCGTTCAGGCACTTCTGAGTTTTCATGACCTCCTATGATTTTTTTGGCAAAGATACAAGAATTGTTTGCCATTTCTTTTGGATAAGTGACAACCCAAGGTTACACTGTTAGTAAGTGGAATTTGCACTCAGACCCTTTATCCACTGAGCCATCTAGCAGCATCCAGCTGAGTAAAGGGTGAAGATATTTACAAAAGCTGGACCTTTAAGCAAGCTTCTCCTGAATGTGGGTAAAGGGTGAAATTAAGTTGGTAAGGACTTTGGACTTAACACCGCGTGGGAGTATTAAAGCCTATGCCCGCTTGACTACGTCATTTGCTATTTGAGCTTATGAGTTATGACTAAGTCAGTTTACAGTCTTACACTATAAAGCTTGTAAGCATCTATTTATTTATATATTTTCTGTCTTATTAGAATGTGAGCTCCTTGAGAACATGTCTTTTTAAAAAAATTCTTTACTTTGCAATCTCATCATTCAGTACCGTGCTGAGCCATATAAAAAATACTCGTTGGTGACTGATTATAAAGTCCCAGGACCAAGCACTGAGGGACGGAGAGGAACATGGGAGAATTATTACAGGATGTTAATCACTTAGGACCATTCTGAACCAGTGTGCACCCCTGGGCGTCGTTCACTGCAGCGACTTGAAGCATAAGCATCATCGGAGAGGGCAGAGGGTCCCCATAGTCAAACTACATCCCCCACAATGCACCGCATGCAGGGGGTGGCCCCTGTGAGAGATCCGTACTAAGTCTTCAAGAATGTCTGAGGGAAAACTGACTTCATTTTCCACCCCTTCTCATAGTTACTCCCCTTACTCCTCGAGAATTCATTTTTTTAATGGACTGTCTTGCAGACAGAACTCAGAACGGACCGCGACTGCGCATGAACTCTACAAATCAAGGGTCAAGTCCATGAGGAAGTAAAGGACCGTACTGGGAAACCGGAAGTGGGAGGAGAGGAGGGCGCCAGAACTGGAATGGCTTCCCTTGGCGCCTGCGCTCTCCTTGCGCCTGCGCGCTGTAGGCCGCCTGGGAAAGGAGGCCTGATTTGGGGTCTCTCCTCCACCACACCTCGTCGCCTCACGTCCCACTCCACCCGGGAACGCGCTGAACTGGCTACCGACGGTGTGGCGCGAGCCAGTAGTGTGCACGTGCTAATTTCGCGTCCTCCCCGCCTCCTCCTTCCTCGCGGAAGCAGGACCCCTCCCCCCTCCGTCCAGGTCCAGGCCCGCTGCGGGAGGCGACATGAGCAACAAAGAAGGTGGAGGCCACGGCCGAGGCGTGTTGTTTGTATTTGTGTCTGGGTCTGAGGGAGGGCGGAGGCCTTGGCCAAACCCCCGGCTTGACCCCCCCCCCCTTTGCTCACGCCAGAGCGTGACGACCCTCCCCTCCATCCCCCTCTCCCTTAGATGCTCCTTTCCTCCATTCCTGGGGCTATGGCGTGGGGGCTGGGAAGGAGGTCAGGGTTGCACTAAGCCTTCCCCACATTCCCCGCTCGCTCCCCCTCTCTTGGGGCCTTTCCTGGGTGAAGGGGGGCGATCTGTGGGCCGCGGGGGGAGAGGCAGGGCCCCTGAAGCCCCAAGGCCCAAGCAACCTGCCCCGGTGTTTGGGGAAGCTCTGCTTGAGTGACATGTCATCATAGTAAGAAAGAAGATTTCCTTTCTAAGTCTCCTCTCCATTCGTGGAGATGGGATGGCTTCAGAATCTCCTAATTTTTGCCTTCTCTGCGTAGGGTCTGGAGGGTTCAGGAAACGAAAGCATGACAATTTCCCACATGGTCAGAGGAGAGAAGGGAAAGATGTTAACTCGTCTTCTGCTGTGATGGTGGCCTTCAAATGTAAGTACTCTTCAGTACAAACAAAATCCCTGGTGGCCACCCTTGAAACCACAGTAAATGTTAGGTTGTCATGTCAGCAGGAAGAACAAATGGAGGAATGAGGTGTAGATGACTGTAGGAAGTGGTGACGCTTTGGATGAGACTAACTGTATGGTGCATTGAATTTCAAGTTCTGTACCAATTTTGAGATAAGTTGCTATACTTATTTGGCACTTCTAACTAAAATAACTAATCGGGTTTTTGTGTAGTAGACCGATAGTGTTATTTAAAATAAATGATTGTTGAAGTTGTCTTGTATTTTTTTTAGCTGGGTCTATTTTTTCTTCCCCATTAGAACATGAGCTCCTTGAACACCTGAACTGTTTTACCTTTGTCTTACAGCTCCAAGCTTCATGAATTGGGGAAAGATAGATTGCCAGGAATTACCTCAAAACATATTAAGTGCTTTGTAATTGTTAACTGACACCTGCTAGTCTTGCCCTCTGGGAACTGCAATACTTTAAACTATTATGTCTGGCTTACAGTAAATGGTCAGTAAATGTGTGTGGATTGCCATATGAGTATAAAGAAATCAGGGGGAATTTTTCTCAATAAAGATAACTTATTCTTCCCTTAATATTATGTATATAATGGGAGCTCTTCCTTGCTATGAATGCCAATACTGGTAAAAATGATAGCTGGTATTTGTAACAGTTACAGGTGACACATTTCCTTCTTTTAGATGATACATTTTATTTATCTAAGGCTTTAGTATGTACAGATTGCTCTATATACATTCTCATTTGAACTTCCCAACCTTCCTGTGAAGCAAGTATTCCAGATAACACCCCTCATTTTACAGATGAGGAAATTGAGGCTTTTATTAATTGACTTTCTTCTGCTCATATAGTTAGATTCAAAAGAAAGATTTGAACACAGCAGGTAGATAGTAAAGAGCCAGGTCTTTCTCCCAAGTGCTGTGTTTTTGTACCATGCTGCCATTGGTGAACCAACATGAAGGAATTTGAACTAGATCAGTCAAGTTTTCAAATCTCCTTTAATATGGAAACTTCACTATAACTCTTATAATTCTAATGATTTGCAGTCTTTAACCTCATGGAAACATGCCATTAAGATAAGTAGTAAGTGTTTACATTTGTGATAACTACTTTTCTACATCTGATCTTATTCAAAGCTTTCCATTTTCAAGTGCTGGAGTTTGTCACTAGGGACTCGTGGGAGGGGTGAGAGTCAGTTTGAGTAAGACTTCTCTAAGGAGCTCTGGGCAGAGAGGCAGGTAGGAATTAAGATGGTGCAAATAGAAGAATCTCCATCCTTCATCTTACAGCACTGTCCGAAGAGCATCTAGCACAGATTCCTCTGCAGTATTTGCATTCTAGTGGGAGAACTTGCTGCTGCTTCTGCTACTGCTCTACGGAATTGCAAGGATTAAACCATTCATCTAGAAATGTGCCATTATAGGTCACAGTTAAGTATTAGAGAAATCGAATCTTGAAGAAAGAAAGAATGTAACCTTTATTTAGATGGATACATTTTGCTAAGTTAAGAGAATATTGCATAACAGTGTCAGAGAGTTAGCTCCTGAGGGGAGGTCTGAGAAATATGGTCTCAATTTATGACGATATAATGACTGCTCTTTTAGAGTCCCTTGTCTGTCTTTCTTTAATAGACATTTCCTTAATCCTGGGTCCCTCAGGATGAATGTTCTGTCAGTTCTTCCCCTATTGCAGAGGTGTTAACATGTAGCCCATGACACTTGAGTGCTGCTCAAACCAGATTAAAATGTAATCGACACATATTTAACAAAGATACAATAAGACTAAATAAAATTACATTTTAAAACTAAATTAGTATATAGATCAAAGGCATCTTAATGTACAGATTTGTTGTTGTTCAAGTCATGACCCCGTGGATCATAGCATGCTGATACTGTCAGTGGACAAAGCTGGCAAAGATACTACAGTGGTTTGCTGCTTCCTTCTCCAAAGGATTAAGGCAAACAGAAGTTAAGTGAGTTGTCCAGGGTCACAGAGCTAGCAAGTGTCTAAGGCTGTATTTAAACATAGGTCTTCCCGACTCCAGACCCAGTGGATAGAGCACTGAGCCAGTTAGTTGCTTCTTATGTATGGTTAGTGGCCCCCATTTCTATTTGAATTTGATACCACTGCTCTGTAAGATACCATGTAGCATTATGACTGTTGAGATGTTATATGGCTACTTCAAGAAACAGTTTTGGTTTTTTTTTTTTGGAGGGCAATTAGGGTTAAGTAACTTGCCCAAGGTTACACGGCTAGGTTTTTGTTTGTGTGTGCGTTAAGTGTGTTGAGGCCGGGTCCGAACTCAGGTCCTTCTGACTCCAGGGCCAGCGCTCTACTCACTGCGCCACCTAGCTGCCCCCAAGAAACAGTTTTTAAGGAACTTGTTCCAAATAGTATTAGGAAACAAGCTCAAATACCACAAAATAACATTCCCATTCCCAGGTATTTTTCCTTCCTTCTGAGGTTCAGGGCACAGGTTCACCGATTTTCCCTGCCTTAGACATTCTTTTCATAATCCTTAGAGAGTATTTCAGCATAAAGTTCATCACTTATCCTGCCAGTTTCCAAACAGATTTATTGGCAGCAGTCCCAGTTTCTTGACTGTAGATTTGTTTAATCTTCCTTCTCCTGCTCTCCTCCCACCCCCAACCTTCTCTCTCATAAGGCAAAGAGAAAAAGTCAAGTCCCAGGAATATTCCTGGGTATTGGATAGTTCTGCAAAATAGATATATAACTCAGGGTCATTATTAAAATTTAGGTTGTGGCATCCATAACATTTATGGCACTTGGGGAGCAGTAGTGGGTCTCTTCTAGCTATCTTCTCTTGAAGGAGTATAATCTAGATTGCCTTGTCTTCATTCTTTTAAAATGTATACTTAATGAAGTCTTCTGATTTCTGGAGGGTGTGATTTTGTTGTATGTTGTTAGATTTAGATGAATGACACTTTCTATATGATTGATATAAAGGTTTCACTTTTCATCTAAAATGCATTTTTAATGCTTTTTTGTTGTAAATTGAAAGTGGAGTCCTGTAGTAAAAGTGTATATTTAACCCTTCATTTATTCTAAGTTCTGCTACTTAATGCCTGTATGTCCATGGGCAAGTCCTTTAACCTCTGTCGGTTTCAGTTTTCTCTGTGAAATGGAGGGAGATTGATCTCTTAGGTCTCTTCCAGCTCTACATCTTACACTGCTAAATTTATTTACTTATTAAGATTATACTATATGCAAGTTGCTGTACTAGGTACCAGGGATATAAACATGAAATAAGTTATAGACTTTGCCCTTAGGGAGGTTAGATTCTGGTGGGCAGGAAGCAAAAGAAGTCATAATATAAGGCAAAAATGTGTTAAGTACAAAGGATTGGTCTAGCCAAAGTGCTGTGAGAAATTTGGATAGAGAGAATCACAGAATTTAAGACTTGGTATAGACTTTAGTGACCATTTAGTTCAACCTAGACAGAACAGTTCTCCACACAGTAAGTACTTAATAAATAACTTCTACATTCATTCACTCAAACATCCTGAATAAATGGTGATTCTGTCTCTGGTTGAACATCTCCCCAGGGAGGGGGATCCTACCACTTCTTGATGTAGCCTAGTTCACTTTTGGACAATTCTAATTATTAGTAAGCTTTTCCTTACTTAAGTTGTAACCTTTACCCATTGCTCCTACTTCTGACTTTGGGGCCCAAACAGAACAAATCTAATTCCTCTTCCATATCTTAAGTCCTTCATATACTTGTCAATGAGTGCACAGAAACTACAAATTACTTATATGCTTATGTATGTTATTTATTAACAGAGATGGAGGGCAGTCCATTTGAAGGTGGTGAGGAGTGGGACAAACTTAGGGAGATGGGAGAAAGCAGAAAGAGAACAGAGGAAAGTGAGTAATTCAGTTTGGCTGAAACAGAAGTCTGTATAATATACTGAGAGGTTAGTAGCCAAATTATAAAGTGCTTTGAAAGCCAGCATAGGAAGCACTTTATTTGATAGGCTGTAGGGAGTCATTGGAGGTAATAAAACAAAGGACATGATGTTGTCAGACGTATACTTTAGAAGGATGACTGGCAGCTTTTATATGATGCATTGGAGGGATTATAGCTGGGAGAGAGGAATGCCAGTTAAATTTGTCCAAATGTTAAGGAATAGAGAAGAGCAGACAGATGGAAGAGATGTGAAGAGATATGACAGTAATTGTTAACTGAGTGGATGTAGGAGTGAGGGAAAAAATAGAGTCATTGATGACTTGGAGTTTTTGAAGTTTTGGTGAATGGGAAGATAGAATTAGTAATGGAAACAGTAGAAAACAAGGGGGATGACTTGATTTTTTGCTATGTTGAGTCTGAGGTATTGCATTGGAAATACCTCTATGCATTTGAAGATGCAGGAGAGCTCTGGGATAAGATAGGGATGCAGAAACAAATTTAGGAGTTATTTGTATAGAAGTGATCATTAAAGCTTTGGGAGTAGATGAGATCACCAAGGGGGAGGGAATTTAGAGAGGGAAGAGAACCATGGATGGAGACTTGGGTGCACCTTTAAGGGGTAGGAGGAGAAAGATGAACCAGAGATAGGAGTACTCATATAGGTAGGAAGAAAACCATGAAATATATAGTGTCATGTAAATGAGCAATAAGAAATAGCTGTTGTTCAACTGTGTTAAAGCAGTAGGGAAGTGAAGGAAAATGAAGAGTAAAACATTGTCATTAGATTAGACAGTTGAGATCATTGATAACCAAGGAGAGAGCAATTTCCCATGTAGGGGTGGAGACTGGAGTCAGTAGTGGTAAGAAATTGGAAGAATTGAGTATGGACAACTCTTGCTAGGTTAGCTTGAAATATGAAGAAACTAATGATTTGAGAACAAGGCAGAGTCAAAGTATTGCTTATTTTTAGAATAGGTAATACATGTGAAATGGACAGGTCTAAGAAGACTGGGGAAGGGAGAGGATCAAAAAGGGTTTTAGAGGGCTAATCAGGATTTTATATCAGGGGTGGACTTGAAAACATGTGAAGAGACTGCTTGGAACAGCAACCATTGTAGGAATGTGGTAGTAAAGAGATAAATAAGTGTTCTCCATATGTTTTTCACTTCAGAAGTTCCAAAGAGACAAAATCCAACAAAGGAGCCACTGGGAAAATCTATGACCTCAAATATCTCTACATAAATGTTCAAAATTTAGGTAACAAATAAGAGCAATTAAAGGTCTTAACATAAGTAAGCAGATTTGACCTTGTCACTGAAACTTTGGGGAATGAAACCCAAAGTGTTGAAGCATATACTTTTAAAAAAATATTTTATTGACAGTTTTTGACGTTCTTTTCTCTTCCTAATCCAGTTCAACAGTATTTAAGTGCCTGTTTTGTGCAAGGTACTGGGGATATGGAGATAAAGTAGAAAATAGGCTATGCCCTGAAAGAACTTACATCCTATGAGGGGAGAAGGAGGAGAGGGTACATAATATGTAAAAGAATACATATATAATAATTTGAGGAGACAAGAGAGAATATAACAGTTTGGGGTACAGCTTCCTATAGGAAGTGGTATGAGGTCTGAGTTTTTTGCTTTTTGGAGGAGGGGAAGGCAGAGCAATTGGGGTTGCCCAAGGTCACAGAGCTAGGTATTTTGTTTTATGTGTCTGACAGATTTGAACTCAGGTCCTCCTGACTCCAGAGCCGCTGCTCTATTCACTGCACCATCTAGCTGCCCTGATAAGGTCTGAGTTTTAAGGATTCTTAAGTGCATTCTAAGCCTGTATAAGGACATGGATATCAGTGGTGTAATGTGAAATTCAAGGAATAGCAAGTAATCTGATTTATACAAAGGCACCTAATAAAAGTTTGTCAAACTGAATATTCCTTTAAAGAAACCCACCCCCCTTGGTATAGTGGAAAGAGTAGTAGATCTTGAAGGCCTAAGTTCAAATTCCAGCTCTGTACTTACTAGCTAATGTGATCTTTATCAAGTCAGCCAGCTAATAAACATTTTTTAAGTTTATTATGTACCAAGTATTATGCTAAGCACTGTGGATTAAAAAAGAGGCAAAAGACAGTCTCTGCCCTTAAGGAGCTCATAATCTAATGGGCTAATAAACAAGCAAATATATACAGAATAAATAGGAAATCATCAAGAGAGGGATGGCATTAAAATTCAGAGGGACTGGGAAAGGCTTTCTTGTAGAAGGTAGGATTTTAGTTATACTTAAAGGAAGCCAGGGAAAGTTAGTAGGTGGAGATGAGGAGGAAAAACATTCCAGCTAGAAAAAAAATTCTTGGAGACAGCCAGAAAAAAATGCTTCTGGAGTCTAGAGATAGATGTCTTGCTCATGAAACAGCAAGGAGGCTGGTGTCACTGGCTTGAAGAGGTCATGATGGGGAGAAAGATTTAGGAATCCTGGAAAGATAGGAAGGGACTAGGTTTTGAAGGTCTTTGAATGCCAAAAGATTTTATATTTTATCTTGGAAGTGATAGATAGTTTATTGAGGGGGTGTAGGGATAATGTAGTCAGACCTATGCTTTAGGAAAATGACTTTGGTGGCTGAATGAAGGATAGATTAGTGTGGGGAGAGACTTGAGGCAGGCAGATCCACCAGTAGGCTATTGCAGTAGTCACTTGTGAGGTGATGAGGACCTGCACTAAAGTTGTGGCAGTGTCAGGGGAGTGGAAGAAGCTTCTGCAAGAGGTGTTGCAAAAGTGAAATCAGTAGGCCTTAGCAATGAATTGGATATGGTGGGGTGAGAGACATTAAGGAGTTGAGGGTGACTCCTAAATTTTGAACCTAAGGAAGTGAGAAAATGGTGTTACCATATACATTAATAGGAGAGGTTGTAAGGAAAGAGTGTAGAGAGAAAGACAATGAGTTCTGTTTTGGACTTGTTGAATTTAAGGTTTCCACTGAACATCCAGTTTCCATATATCTGAAAGGTAGTTGAAAATGTGAGATTGGAGAGGAGTAGAGAGGCTGGGATAGGATTAGGATTGGTAAATTTGAAAATTCTCTTTATAGAGATGGTAATTAAATCCATGGGAACTGATAAGATCCAGGTGAAGTGGTGATTTAAATTCTCTGAGCCTCAATTTCCTTATCTGTAAAATGTTTTACCTGTGCTGCTTATAGTATTTTGAGGATTAAATGTAGTATTATATATAAAACACTTTGTGAAAAAGAAAAATGCTGTTTTGTTAACTTAGTACTATAATCTTTCCATGTGGGAAAAAAAAGACAGGATCAGTCATTTGTATAGATTTGTGCAACAAATCAATGTTTTCACAAGACGTTATAAATCTTGATTTTCAGCTCAAGGTAAACTTGAACTTAAAAAGTCCCGGAAATTGAAATCATTCTTATAAACTCTTATTGTGATCCATTGGGTCTCTTTAGTCTCAGGTCAAGGTTTTGGTGTTGCTGGGTTTAGATATTTCTACAGCCAGATAGTCTATACACAATAGGTACTCAGCATATATTAATTAATTTATGAACAAAGGTGTGCTCAGTAGTGCCACTTTTCAGCAATGATTGCTGAGTTCATAAGAAGCAATAGATTTGTCTTTAGAAGGCTTGACTTTCCAAAGGCTCTTTGAAATACACTGTTATCCCCAAATGAGATAATGCTTTTAATCACTTATCTGATAGGTTTGTTAGAGAATCAAATGAGATAAAGTGTATAAAAACCACTTCAAATATGTATAAGTTCCTATTATTTTGCCTCTTGCTACTACTGTTGCCCAAAGGTTTTATGCTACTGGTATCAAGAGTTTGCCAAATACTTATAGTATCATGTGTTTAAGTATTTTATAATTGGTTTACTTACTATTTTCTGGTGGTCTTGTTACTAAGACTAGTAACAGTAAGTACACTGTCTGCTAATTTGTGTTTTTCCAAAACGTTATTATAATTTGGTGGGTGATATGTTCAGAATATGCCTCCTTGTGGCCCATAATAATATGTATTATCAGTGTTTCAACAGGAACTTGATACCAGACATGACAAGTATGAGAGACTTGTGAAACTCAGTCGTGATATAACTGTTGAAAGTAAAAGGACAATTTTTCTTCTCCATAGGATTACTAGGTGAGTCAGTCTTTGATTTCTCTGCTGACATGAATTTTTAAAAATTTCTTTAGTGTTTCATGTATTGATGAATTAGAACTAGCTTATGATACATGTTGAAAACTATGAAATATTCACGACACAAATTTTTTGTAAGGAATCTTGCTACATCTCACAAGGAAAAATATTTTAAAGATGAACTAAAATTTTTTTGGGTACTCTAATAAATTCTTTCATAGAGAGGAAACCATCCTATGAAGAAGGACAGTGTAGTTATAATGAAATGTTTAGGGCCTATTGTATAGGTTCACTGAGTTGAATAAGTGCTTATCTTTTAAACAGTAAAAATAACACTTGGAGGTTTACAAGGGACTTTCCTAATATCTCTGTGAAACAGTTAGCAGGTATCAGCACATTTTATAGATAACCAAAAAAAGCTAGTAAATGTTGGAACTGGTTTTTTTTTTTTTTTTTTTGGTTTTTGGAGGGCAGTTGGGGTTAAGTAACTTGACCAAGGCCACACAGCTAGGTTTTTTTATTTGTGTGTGCCTTAAGTGTCTGAGGCCGGATCTGAACTCAGGTCCTTCTGACTCCAGGGGCGACGCTTTACTCACTGTGCCACCTAGCCACCCCGGAACTGTTCTTAAAACCTAAGTTGCCTGATTTCAGGTGTTTGCATTGTATCACACTGAATATCTTTGTAATCTCAAACTTAGGATTCTTTCGGAAAGATTTTTTGGTATTAATTTGGTTCTCCACTTAACATTTATAAATAAAACATTTAAAATTTTGTCCTTTAGATGTATTTAAAAGGTATTTTATTGATTTCTGTTTTACTCTAAAATATATTGTTGCTTATATTAAGGGATAAGTTTGTCTCTGAAAAATTTGCTCTCTAGTTTTGTGTAAATAATATTGTGACTATTCTACACACTTAACTGTATTCAGGGTTTGATATGGACCATATCAATGATTGAGTGATGAAGTTCATTTTCCTGTGCCTGAATTTCCTAGTCTATAAAAGAAGTAAAAGTTCCTATCTGTTTAATATGGAAAATATGGGATATGTCATCCTTGTTCAAGGACTGTGCTAATCTTTTCCATATTGTTTTGATTATAGTATAGGTGTTTCTAGAACAAGCAAGGAAAATGCTTCAACTTTTTCCACGTTTCCTTTTCTCATTCTTGACCTCAGAGACAGAAATTAGTGTAATTATTCATGAATAGATGGATTTGATTTAATTATTTTATTCTCACTTGCCAGTTGAAAATGTTACCCAGAAATGCTCTGTGTGGTTCTTTCATTCATTGTGTCTCATGGTATAACTTGCATTTCCAAAAACATTGTCTCCCACAGCAGACCTTGAAACAACAAAAAGTGATAAAAGGAGGGTGAGGATAGCTACTTTTTCCTTTAGAGCCAGCTCTCTTGCATTCTCTTATAGCTGCGTTATTTCAAGTATCTCTCCTTCTAACAAATAATTTTATAATACTGAACTTTGGACCTAAGGTTATAAGATCTGGGGATGTCCCTTTGCTCTGACACTTGTTAACTGTTTGACTGTGTACTTAACCCTCTCTCACCTGAATCACAGTTTGCTATCCACAAAATAGCAGTTATCGTACCTGAAGTAACTACCTCACTGGTTATGAGGAAAATACTTTCTAACTGTAAATTTAATATTCATAGCTTTGTAAATAGCTACATAAATGTGAATTGCTATCATTATTATTATTATTATTATTTTATACACTAATATATATTAGGATAAGGGACACCTGTAATAAAAACTGGTTCAGCCCTCTAATAATCTGAAAACTCCATTTTCACGATTACAGTGCTCCTGATGTGGAAGAAATAATGAATGAATCAGAAAGCAAACTGGAAGCTGTCAGACAGAAGATTAAGCAGGTAGCCCAAGAGCTGTGGGGAGAAGATATGTATCAATATCACCGAGCTATTACTCCAGGTAAGTCTAAATAAGTATTAGCTCTTCAATCAACTATCACTAAACTCTTGATATATAGGAACAAGAACATATATATAATAAAATTAAAGGAAACTAGAAATGAGTGAGCTGATAGTGAGCTAATAGACCAAAAGGAAAAAGAGAAAGTAAGAGAAGAGAGGACATTTCATGATGTGAAGGGATGTTACTTTGAACTAAGAAGGAAGCATTGCTCCATTGGAATGTTTAAAGATAATATGTTAACAAAATTGACACTGTCACCATCTTTTTATTTTTATTTATTTATTTTCTTAAAAGCAATTGGGGTTAAGTAACTTGCCCAAGGTTACACAGCCAGTTATTTTTGTATGGGTGTTAAGTATCTGAGGCTGGAACCGATCCCAGGTCCTCCGACTCCGGCGATGCTCTTACTCACCTAGCCGCCCCCATCTTTTTATTTTTATTTTTAAAAATTTATGTACTTCTCAATTTCACTTAGAATGAAAATCTACCTTTAGCATTTTTCTTGATTTTCACCCTTTTCTCAGTTGAAAGGAATCGAGGGTCTCCGGTTTTCCCCTAGAGGAAGACTTTAAGAAAATTTTTGGTACTTTTCATTTACTCATAATATGGAAGAGAGAATTTATGATAGGCCAATTAAAATTTTTTGTTAATATTTTTGCTGACAGGTCTTTACATACTATAATGTTAAATCTATAATTAGAACAATGCTGACAGTATGATGCTTATGAATAGTTTGCTGCTTGTAATTGTTAAGTGCTTGTTTTGGTGTTATTCCAAATAGTTGTTCTTTTGACTTGAAGATAAAACAATTCTGGCATTGAACTAAAGGACTTCTGTGCTTTTCCTCATTAAGAATAGTGCTAATGGCACGCAGAGCATTTCCCCAAGGGATGCTTGTTTGAGCTCAAACATTGAGTATAGCACTAATAATTGAACAACAACAAAAAGTTAGGCCTGTTTTCTACAATACACATTTCTTATCAGTGCAGATTACAGATTGTCCCATGGGATTGTTAAATAAACAAACTAATAATTAGATACTTGAAATAAGTCTTTTTTTTTCCAACACTTTTTTGTGCTTTGTCATGGTTCTTCCTTTCTCTGAAGGCCAAGAATTCAGAGGAAGTAACATTTGTCTTAGGACTCTCCTAACATCTACCCACCTCAGGAAGAGAAATGTGTTTTCTTTTCTGTCTTCATGATGATAATAGTCCACATTTATGTAGTACTTTTAAGGTTTACAATAATAATCATAGCAAAAGTTGTTATGTAATCAGCAGTCAGACATTTTAGCCCATAAATTTAAGCTCAAGTTCTAACTCAGGTGAAAGTTCTTACTATTATGTGACTTAGGAAAGTTTGTAATGGGGATAAGAGGAGGTTGTACACTAGAGGTTGTAGCACAGTTGCTTCTATGAAGGCTTTGAGGGTCAGGGAGACCATGTGCTATACTTTGTACCTCATCGAAATTTAATACTTCTAAACATTTTAAAGCATTGTAATATACTTAATGAGCTTGAGTACAAAAACATTTTTATGGTGTCTTTTTCTTTTATTTTTTTTCTTTTTTTCTTTTTCTTTTTCTTTTTTTTGCTTTTTGGAGGGCAATTGGGATTAAGTAACTTGCCCAAGGTCACACGGCTAGGTTTTTGTTTGTGTGTGCGTTGTTTTTGAGGTTGGATCCGAACTCGGGTCCTTCTGACTCCAGGGCCAACGCTCTACTCACTGAACCACCTAGCCGCCCCAATGGTGTCTTTTTCTTAGCTTTCATATAATCACATTTTTTAACAGAGTAGCTTGCTTATCCTGAAGGTCACAGCTACATCCCCTTTCACATATTTTTCTTAAAAGAAATCATGCTCCAATTTCAGGAAATGGGTACTGCTCAGAAATAGTAATAAAACAAAAAAAGAAGAATAAGATTACTGTTAATAGTAAAATAAGTTATACAACTCATGGTTTCATAAACATATAAAGATGAATCTGCAGATTAAGTAGATTAATAGAGGCCTAATAAAGACAGAAGAGGGCCAAGGACAAAGACCTTTTAGCCCTCTCCACGAGGGATCTCCCTTCAAGTTGACATCATTAATAAACCTTATGATTATATAGTACTTTGCTCTCTTCACAACAGTCCTATGAAATAGGTAATACTAGAATTGTCTCTGTAGTTATGAGATTAGTCAGTGTTGCACGTGGTGCTTAAATTTTGGCCTTCACTCCATTAACCAACACTCTTTGGAGTTAGTCAAGTTCCCAATCCATGTAACTGTTATCTTTTAGTCTTTATCTTTCTGAGTAAAACACAAGAGTACAGAAGAGAAAATAAGGAGAAAGAAGAAAACTACTTATTTCTGTCATGGAAGATAATACAGAGAATAGCAGCATCATTCTAGGAAAAATAGTAGAAGCACCCAGATGTTCTCTAAAGTCAAAATCCAGGAAAAGAGCCAACCATGAAACCAATGGCTTTAGATATATGTGTACAAACTTTAGGTAATAAATAAGATGAACTAGTAATCCTAATGCAGAGAGTACCTAACACATAGTAATCCCTAAATAAACACATATTGATTGATTGGGATGCTAATTTGACCTTGTGCTTATCACTGTGACTTGGTGGGATGGTATCCATAACAAGGGTAGGGCTCTACAAAGTTATACCTTATTCAAAAGGAAAAGGATTGATTAAAGGGGATGGGGAATGCATATGGATGTGTTATATGTTTTAGTGCTACTTTTTCTTTTTACATACAGTAGTTAGAAATAAAACCCTCCCCTCTCAAAATGGAACCTTCTTTTGTTATTATTATTATTATTATTATTATTATTATTATTATTATTATTATTATTATTATTATTATTATTATTGCTTTTTGGAGGGGGAAGGCAGTGCAATTGAGGTTAAGTGAGTTGCCCAAGGTCACACAGCTAGTAAGTGTTAAGTGTCTGAGGTTGGATTTAAACTCAGGTGCTCCTGACTCCAGGGCCTATGCTCTATTTACTGTGCCACCTAGTCTCCCCTAAAACTTTTTTTTTTCTTTTTTTAGAAGGCAGATGGGGTTAAATCACTTGCCCAAGGTCACACAGCTAATTTTTGTGTTAAGTGTCTGAGGCTAGATTTGAACTCAGGTCCTCCTGACTCCAGGGAGGGTGCTCTAATCACTGCACCACCTAGCTGCCCTGGAACTCTCTTTTATAACAAAGAAAAAGAATTAAGCAAAAATGCTTGCTATACTGACTGTCTGATGATGTTTACCATATTTTGTTCTTCTAATTTCTTGCTTCTCTTCTGAGAAAAGAGAATAATGTTTTGTTATCTAGGACTGTTAACATTTTTTTTCCCACTTACTATTTGGTTTTCTTTTAGTGATTTTTAAATTTACATTGTTTTAGTAATTGTTCATATTAGTCTTTAGTTCTGTTTATTTCTCTCTGTGACAGTTTATACTCATCTTCCCATTTCTCCAAATTTCTCCTATTTATTTCTTATTTCATGATAACAATATTACATTCCTTTATCACTTTATTCATCCATTTCCCTATTGATGAGCTTCTACTTTGTTTCCAGTTCTTTGTATAGCAAAGAAATACATACTTATACATAAGAAAATCTACTCAAATGAGAATAGTGAAGTACTCCAGGTGGGTGAAGCATGATAGAAGGCATTAGAGTAAGTATAAAAGGGGCAGAGATAGTAAATGGTGTTCTGGCAGTAGAATGTAGAGACCACGGGGTAGGGAACCTGCAGCCTCAAGGCCACATGTGACCCGATACTTTTTAACTGAATCCAAACTTCACAGAACAAATCCCCACCCCTGATACAGACTGTCCAGTCAGGATATTGGTGAGAGGTTTTTTTATTACCATTACACACACAAACACATGTGCGTGCATTATATGTATGGGTGTATATATGTCTCTGTGTGTCTCTGTATATACATACATACACATGTATGTATGAGAGAGAGAGAGAGAGATGGAGATGGAAGGGATGGATGTATTCAATTCTGGGTATCACATTTAAGAAGATAATTGACAAGCTGGATGACATCCAAAAGAATACTACATACCCTCCCATATAAAGATTAGTAAATGTTATTGGTTTATCTGACTGGTTCTTTTTTAGTCTTCTTTGCTCCAGTGTCATTCATCTTCTGCCCCTTAACTGTGGTTTTCCCTCAAAGCTCAGTTCTTGACCTTCTTTCTTTATACATTCGCTTGGTCAGTGCATCATCTTTCAAGGGTCCAATCTATATTTCCACATCTACATATCCAGCCCTAATCTCTGCTGAGTTTGTCACATGTTACCAACTGCTTACTAGCCATATTCAACATAGATAGCCCATATTCTAAACAGGTCTAAAAAAACTCATTATCTTTCCCTCCAACCCATCCCTTCAAAATTCTTTCTCTTGGGAGTATCATTCTTCTTCCACTTGCCCAAATTCACAACTTTGACATCTTTGATTCTGTCCTCTCTCTCACCTGCAGTCATTGCCAAATCTTATTGATAATTTATCCTGACATTCATTCTTCCTACTCATACTCATATGGCTACCATCCTATTTCATCTCTCACCTGGACTATTGTACTTAACAAGTCAGTCAGTAAGTATTTATTATGCTCTTACTATATGCCAGGCACTCTTAAGTGGTGGCAGTACTAGGAAAGGCAGAGTGAACTTTCTCTGTGTCAGCTGCATGAAGGATGGATTGAAGTGTGGAGAGACTTAGATTAGGGAAACCAAATAGGAGAAAACAATAATTCAGGTGTAAGGCTGCTCAGGAGTGGACGCTGTGTTAGTAAAGAGGGCATAAAATCCAAAAGATTTTGTCAAGACAGAAATGATGAGACTTGGTAACAGATTGGATCTATGGAGTAAGTGTGAGTGGGGAGTTGAGGATGGCATTGAGGTTGTGACCAGGAGAATATTGATGCCCTAGGGCAAAACTAATAGGCATGTTTGAAGGGCTCAGGAGAAAAAATACATAAATTCTGTTTTGACTTTGTTGAATTTGTTATGTCCAGTTTAAGATGTCCAAGAGTCAATGGGAGACTAGAGTATATGAAAGATGTTAGGACTGGATAAATATATCTAAGAATCATCTTCATAGTGAAAATAATTGAACCCCGTGAGAGCTGATGAGATAAATGAGAAAGTATAGAGAGAGAAGACAAGAGAGCCCTGGACATAGCGTTTTGAGTTCACCCATGGTTAGTGGGCATGATCTGAGGCAATATCCAGGAAAGTCAACTAAGGAGAAGTCAGATAGGATCAGGACAGAGCAGTGTCACAGCAACCTCTAGAGAAGAGAATGTCATGAAGAAAAGGGCTCTCAACTGGGCCCTCACTGCTTCAAGATGGTTCTTTTCTCTTCTGACTCACCACAACAGCTCTTCCTAACCTTTTCATTCCTCCTCAAACCTCCCATAATATCCTTTGCCCTTATTCTCTCAACTGAGAGCTTTGGCTGATATTTTACTGAAAAATAATTGAGGGCATTTGTTAAGAAATCACTCTGTATCTTCTGTCTCATCTCACATTACCCAGATTCCTTTTGCCACTATCTCTTTCTTCATCCTTGCCTCACATAAGGACATGGGTACCTCCCTTCCATATGTGAAAGTGATCTCATTCCATGCTGTCTACTCCAGCATATTTCCTCCTTTATTATCTACTCTCTAATTTCTCTTCAACTTCTTCCTGTCTACGGTGTGCTTACCTACAGTCTCCAAACATGTCCATGTTTCGCCCATACACAAAAAACCCTCACTTGGTGCTTCCATCCCTGATGCCTATCGTCCCATATCTTTCCTCTCTTTTGTGGTTGAATTCATTAAGAAGGCTGTTTATGATAGGAGTTTCCATTTTCTCCTCTTACTCTCTTTCTATAGTCTGACTTCTTACCTCATCATTGAAGCCAGTCTGTTCTCTCCAGTTACTTTTAATTTTCTTGTTTTTGTTTTTTTTTTTTGCTATTTGGAGGGCAATTGGGGTTAAGTAACTTGCCCAAGGTCACACGGCTAGGTTTTTTGTTTGTGTGTGTAAGTGTCTGAGGTCAGATCTGAACTCAGGTCCTTCTGACTCCAGGGCCAGCGCTCTACTCACTGTGCCACCTCGACGCCCCTATTCTTAATTTTCAAATGCAATAACCTTTTCTAGATCGTAATCCTTCTTAATCATCTGCTACTTCTTGATGTTTTCTTTTTTGCTTTTCATGATCCTTGTTTCTCCTGGTTCCCCTCTTGTGGTAGCATACACTAATTGTGGATGTCCCACAGGGTTTTGTTCTTGGCACTCTTCTCTCTATATATGATTTCATTTTGTGATCTTCTCAACTCCCATGGATTAAGTTGTCATCTCTATGCTGATGACTCTCATATCTACTTGGTCAGCCCTAACTTTTCCTGACTTCCAGTCTAGAATCTCCAGGTTAACTTTTAGAAATCTCGAACTGGATGTCTTGTAGACATTTTAATCTTAGCATGTGCCAAACGGAACTTATTGCCCTTCCCCCCCAAATTCTCCCCTCTTCCTAACTTCCCTGTTACTGTCAAGAGTATCATGGTCCTCTCTGTCACCCAGGCTCAAAACCTAGGCGTCATCCTCAACATCTCACTTTCTTAACTCCCATATTCAATTTTCTGGCAGTACCTATTGATTTTACCTTGCTAATGTCTCTCATACCTCCTTTTCTCCTCTGACACTGTCACCATCTTGGTGCAGGCCCTCATCACCTATGCCAGGGCCATTGCAAATAACTTGCTATTTGGTTTCGCTGCAAGGGATTCCCACAAAGTGTCTTTCCTGTTCTAATTTATCCTCCACTCAGCTATCAAATTGATCTTTCTAAAGAGCAAAGCTAACCATGTTACCTCCCTACTCAGTCAACTCTAGTGGCTTTCTCTTGCCTTGAGCATCAGATATAAAGTTCTCTGTTAGACATTCAAAGCCCTTCATAACCTAACCTCCTCCTACCTTTCCAGTTTTCATACAACTCACTCTTTCAATACAGTGACACTGACCTTCTTGCTGTTCCTTGAACAAGAAGCTCCATCTCCTGATTCTGAGATTTTCCACTCTGTGTCCCCCATGCCTAGTACTCTGCACTCTCTTCTTTATGTTTTGGTTTCCCTAACTTCCTTCAAGTTCCAGCTAAAATTCCCACCTTTTATAAGAAGCCTTTCCTTATCCTTCCTGATTGCAGAGCCTTCCCTTTGTCGATTATATCCTTTTTATCTTGTTTGTGGCTTTTTTTGTACATTTATTTATTTGTATGTTATCTCCTTCATTAGACTGAGTTCCTTGAAAGCAGGGACTATATTTTTCCTTTATATTTCCAGAGTTTAGCACAGTGCTGGGCACATATTAGGTGCTTAATAAATGTTATTGACTGACTGACCTCTTTACAGCATTTGACAGCATCAGGAGGCATCAAGATTGAGAGAAGACATATTTGGATTTGGCAATTAAGGGTTTATTGGTAGTAATAAACTTCTCAGATACAATTTTGGTGGAATGATGAGGTTAGAATTGTAAGAAGACATATTTGGATTTGGCAATTAAGGGTTTATTGGTAGTAATAAACTTCTCAGATACAATTTTGGTGGAATGATGAGGTTAGAATTGTAAGGGTTCAAGAAGAGAGTGATAAGAGAAAAAGTGGAGACATTGGTCATAGACTGTTTTGTCAAGAAATCTAGCTATGAAAGAGGAGAAACACAGGATAATAGAATTGAGTAGAAACAACATTCTATTTATTTTTCACACAGCTGCCATAATAATCTTCCTAAAGCACATGTAGAACCATGTCACTCCCCTGCTCCAGAATCTTCAGTGGCTGCTTTTACTGCCTCTAGTAGAAAGGCCAAAAACTACTCACCTTGGTATTTAAAGCCCTTTATGATCTGGGTCCAGCCTCCCTTTACAGGTTTACTTGACTTTGCATTCTGATCAACTGACCTATTGGCTGTTTTTGGTACTTGGAATTTTATCTCACATAATGTATCTTTATACAGGCCATCTTCTATGTTAGGAATGCACCCCTTTAATAAGTATCAGCCATTTCTTCCGTGAAGCATTTCTCAATACTTGTAGTTTTTAGGTTTCAGTTTTTTAAAACTTTAGGTTTTAGTTTTTTCCTTCTTCAAATTATCTTTTATTTATTTATCCATTTTTATGTTATATTCCCCAGTAGAATGTAAACCTTTTTTTTCTTTTTGGAGGGCAGTTGGTTTTAAGTGACTTGCCCAAGGTCACATGGCTAGTTTTTGTGTTAAGTGTCTGAGGCTGGATTTGAACTCAGTTCCTCCTGACTCTAGAGCCAGTACTCTATTCACTGCACCACCTAGCCACCCCAGAATGTAAACCTTTCAAGGATACTCTTTTCATTTTTTATGTCTAGCACAAAGAACATAGGTCCTTCGTATATATGTTTGCTGGATTAATTTTAATATAGTTTCTGAAAAGAGTACTTAGGGAGATAAGATAGTTTTCTTTAAGGATTTGAAGGGTTGTGATGTAGAAGAGGAATTTGAATTGTTTTGCTTGACTCCGGAGGACAGAAAAAAAATCCCTGTGTAAAATTGTAAAATGGGAGCTTAACGCTCAATATGAGGAAATACTTTGTAACAATTAGTACTATCCAAAAATATCATGTTGTTTCAGAAGGCAATGTGTTGTCCTTAGTAGTTGTTTTAGGGCCAGGACAGAGCACAGAGGGACTGACTATAAGCTTTCTTAGGTAGAATTTGTAATCTATAGAGACCCCTGAGGTATTTTCAGAGGAACTATCTAGTTTTGTCTCTCTCATTTTACATATGAAAAGTTTACTTTTTTTTTTAACCGTTGTTGAACTTAATACTTATCTCACTTAAATTTAATTTTACTAGATTCAGTTTGTCATTTTAACCTGCCAATTTTTAAAATTCCTGACTTGTCATCTAACATGCTAGCAAATCCTCAGTTTTGTTTGTAACCTTTAAATTTGAAAAGCAGATTTCCTCAAATTTACTGATAAGATGGGCCTAGGATAAAGTTCCTTGAGTCATTCTACTTGGATATCTGCCTCTGTATTGAGATTGGCACCTTAATGATTAGGTCTGGTCATTAATCTTATTCCAAATCCACCTAATTGTCTCTAGCCCATATCTCTTCATCTTTACCAAAAGGAACTAGGTATGTTGCATATCTGCAGAATTTCCCTCATTTACTAGGGAGTAGATGATAGATTTATCAAAATCTACCATTTGTCAAAAATGGAAATGAGGTTAGTCTAACATGATCTATTCATGTGAAACTATGCCTGTTTTTAGCAGTTGTTACTTCTCTTTGTTTAAAAGTTCTTGTTGTTCAGTCATTTTTCAGCCATGTCTGACTCTTTGTAACCCTATTTGGGGTTTTCTTGGCAAAGATACTAGAGTGGTTTGCTATTTCCTTTTCCAGCTCATTTTTTTATAGATGAGGAAACTGAGGCAAATAGGGTTAAGTGACTTGCCCAGAGTTGCAGAGTTACTGAATGTATGAGGCTAGATTTGAATTCTTGAAGATGAGTATTCATCATTGCAAACCCAGTGCTCTATCTCCTGAGTCACCTCACTGCCCCCAGCTTTAGTTAATGGGATATAATTTGCCTGCTTTGCAGATGGTAGAATAGATGTGCCTGATCCCTTTTCAACTACTACAAGATTTCAGTTGTGTGTAGAATGACTTGGCACTTTAGAGACTGATAGCTAATAAACAGTATCATTGGTTGTAATACAACCATAGTCTTACAAAAGTTCTTCTAGAGCTGATTACTTTTTCCTATCTTTTTATGTAATTTGTTGAATAGCTAGGCCAAGAAAATAGAAGTGTCTGCTTTTTTGTCAGTATAATCAGAATTTGCCCACAAATTTCTATAGAAGTCTGATAAAAATTTCACATAAAGGAGAAATAGAGCTCGTTAAATTTATTTTGGCTTTCTCCCCATCTCTTTTAGGTCCCAAAATATGGGTTTGTGCTGGCTTATGTGGCTAGGTTTTAATTTTAGCGTTTTGTATTAAACAGTTTTACTTTTAAAGGTATGGGAAGGAAACATACCCTCTCTTAATGTCAGAGAGGTGGGAGAGTCTACTAGGGCAGATTGTTGTATACATTTTTAGAAATAATCACTATAATGGATATTTCTGCTTAATTGTGTTTTTTGTAAAATTTGGGACATTGTTTAGCATTTTATTTTGTTTTTTTAATAGTATTTTATTTCTTTCCCAATTACACATCAAGACAATTTTTAGCATTAATTTTTACAAAATTTTGAGTTCCAATTTTTCTCCCTTCCCCTCTTTCTAAAATGGTAAGCAATTTGATATAGGTTATACATGTGCTATCCATGTAAAACATAATTGCTTATTAGTCCTAGTTGTGAAAGAAGAAACAAACCAAAAGGAAAGAAAACATGAAAAAGAATAAAATAGGTGAAAAAAAGTATGCTTTGATCTGTGTTCAGAGTCCATCAGTTCTTTATCTGGATGTGGATAGCATTTTCCTTCATGAGTCTTTTATACTTGTCTTGGATCATTCTGTTGCTGAGATAAGCTGAGTTATTCATAGTTGATCATCAAATAACATTGCTGATATTGTATACAATATTTTCCTGGTTTTGCTCATTTCACTTTGCATCTGTTCTTATAAGTCTTTCTAGGAATTTTGAAATCTACCTATTCATCATTTCTTATTGCACAATAGTATTCCATCACGTTCATATACCACAGCTAGTTCAGCCTTCCCCAATTGATCAGTATCCCCTAAGTTTCTAATATTTTGTCACCACAAAAAGGTTGTTATAAATATTTTTTGCAAATGTAGGTTCTTTTCCTCTTTGATGATCTCCTTGGAATACAGACCTTGTAGTGGTATTGCTAGGTCAAAGGGTATATGCACATTTTGATTGCCCTTTGGGCATAGTTCCAAATTGCTCTCCAGAATGGTTGGATCAGTTCACAGCTCTACCAGTAATATATTAGTGTCCCCATTTTCCCACATTCTTGCCAACATTTATCATTTTCTTTTTTTGTCACATTAGCCAATCTGATAGGTGTGAGGTGGAACCTCAGAGTTGTTTTAATTTGCGTTTCTCTAATCAGAAGTGACTTAGAGTACTTCTTCATATGCCTATAGATAATTTGGATTTCTTCATCTGTAGAGAGGTTGTGGGGGTGTAAGACCAGTAACACCAGCACACGGGAGGGCTGCTAACACAGGTTCGTGATCTGCTTTTTTAAAGGAAATAGAGCTTCAAAAGGGTTAGTAATCTTGCTTTAATTAAACAATGAGAGATATATAAGTAGAGAGAAGTCAGTATCCAAGAAAGAATACAGTAGACGGGGCTCTAATTGTCTAAACAGAATAATAGATACATAATCAGGAAGCACCAACATAACAAAGCCAGGGACCCCCTTAACAATAGCTGGCCAAATTACAAAGAAACATTCTTCACATGAGTGAGCCCTAAAGTAAAATACTAATATCCCAATATATATATAGTTTTCAACTAATAGGTTCAGAGCCAGAAGGCATCACAACCCATGGGGCTCAGTACCAAAAGGTGTGAAAACCTTCCTGCAAGTAAGTTTCCCCCTAAACAAGATTCTCCTTAGGCAAGTTCCTCCCCCAAGGCAATATAAATCTCCCTGAGTATATATAGTTTTCACCTAATGAACTCTTTGTGACTCAGGATGTGTCAAAGCTGTGGACTGGGCTGGAGTTCAGGAGTTCAAAGCAACAAGACATCTGTGATTAAAATACCTGTGTATCTTTAGACCTGGGAACATGGCCCCTGTTCCAAGGAAAAAAGGGTACAAATGTGGTCACATAGGTCAAAAAATAGACAGGGAAAATCTTGCATTCCCTTAATCCTTCATCACCTGAAAACTTTTTCTTAAAAAAAGTTTTACAAGGAAGTATTCACTTAGTAGAGGGAGAGATTCTAAATTTCCAAAAATGATTGTGAGGTAAATAGAAGTAAGAAAAGGAGTTAAAGACTGGACCTGTGATTATATTGTTATAGCAAACCCCCAGATAAGAAAACTTCTCCCAGTGAAGGTTGACACCTTCTTTGTAACCTCTAATTTTACCCATGAGATATTTCACATTGCCTTCTAATCTTGCATTTGTTTGGATCTGCTTAGCAGCATCTTGATTTCTCATAAAGTCATTAGCTTCCATTTGCTCCAGTCTAACTCTGAAGGAATGAATCTCCTCAGTGAACTTTTGAGATTCTTTTTCCATCTGGCAAATTCGACTTTTTAAGGCATTCTTCTCCTCATTGCCCTTTTGGGCCTCCTTTGCCATTTGAGTTAGTCTATTTTTTAAGGTGTTGTTTTCCTCAGTCAGGCTGTTGACCCTCATTTCATACTTTTCCTGCATCCTTCTCATTTCTCTTTCCAGTTTTTCCTCCACTTCTCTTATTTGATTTTTAAAGTCCTTCTTAAGGTCCTCTATGGCCTGCAACCCGCTCATGTTTTCCCCTGGGGCTTTTGGAGCAGGACTTCTGACTTCACAGTCCTTTTCCCGCTCTATGCCCCCAAAATAGGAGTCTAGGGTTGCATTTTTCTGTTTCCTTTGCCTTGGCATGTTGCCACTTAATTGCTTGACTTTTGGGCTTGTTGCCACACTATGGCTTTAAGGCCAGCTAGAGGAATTTTCGTCCCAAACGTGTGGGGGGCAACTTCCGTTTCTGGCAAGCTGTAAACCCACCCACGACTTCCACCCTAGATCACAATCCAGATCCAGGGAGGTTAAAGCAAGAGCGATTACCCCCCAAGAGTGATCGCTGGATCTCCATACAAATTTGCAGGCTGGGAGCTGGAGCTGCCTCTGAAAACTACAAAATGGCATGTGTCCTCAGTGGCTTCTAGCCCCCAGGGGAGGGAGCCGACGCATTCCCTAAATACAGGTCCCAAAGTCCATAGGACACTAACCTCTTACTTTGTCCTAGGCATGTCTATGTTGATAATTCTGGAGTTGCCACAGCTTCTGCTGTTCTGGGGTTCCTCCAGCCGGCTGCTGGCCCTGCCGCCCTGGGGCTAAAACCTTGGCTCACGACCTGGGCTCGGCTCGGCTCCTGCGTGAAGCTGCCAGGTCCCAGACCGCTGCGCTGATCCTTCCTGCAGGGCTGCTGGGCTGTCCTCAGCGGGAGGTTAGCTTCTCTGTGTCGTTCTGTGGGTGCTGGGGCTCCAGAAGTTGTTCAGAGTCCCCTTTTACATAGTTTGGGGGGAATCTGGGGGGCAGAGTGGCTTGGATGAGCTGTTTCTACTCCGTCATCTTGTAACCTCTAATTTTAACAGGGTAGAGAAGTGAGGTAAAACAATCGGCCCTGTCTGTGTCAGAGGCTGGACTTAAACTCAGCCTTTGCTGATTCTCTCTCCATTGATTAGGCCATGATGCCTCCCATGTCATAACAAAAAGACCTCAATAAAGCATATTTTAAAGTATAGAAAGATAACTCTGAAAAATAGAACTATTCTACTGTACTTCTAATTGCAAAGTATATAATTTTGTTTAGTGAGTAGTCTGAATCATAATCTGCTTTTTGTAAAACTCCAGTTTTATTACTTTTAAGTATTTACAATTATAGTCTTGATTCTATAAGAGCCAGCTTTTACCTGTGACATTGTAATTTGTAGCATTTAGTTGCTTACATTTATGAAATCACAGGAATAGATCAAGTGAAACAGGGTTTTATTGGTCTTAATTTATGAGGAAATCTTTTTTATATCATCCTAGCTCAGGTTGACAAAAATGTGAATTAGTGGCATATGAATGAATGGTGGGAAAAGCTCTTATTAAACTGTGTGCTAAGGAATACAAATAGAAAAGTGAGATAGTCTTTGCTCTCAAGGAAGCTCACATTCTAATTGAGGGAGACAGCACATGTAGGAGTGTTCAGCTACAGGGCAGATGCTAATGCCCAGGGATCCTGAAGGGAAGCTCTGGTGCAGATAATAAGACTTGGTTATCTGCCATGTTACTGGGAAGGCTGTAGTTGGTATATCCCTCTTCACCGAAGCAATGAGAGCTGTCATGTCTGCCTTGAAGCTAGCAATTTGGAGGAAAAAGGTTCATGAATCCGGGGAAGTAGGGAGTGGGTCTAAGACTCAGGGATGGGGAACCTCTGCGGCCACATGTGGCTTTCTAGGCCCTCAAGTACAGCCCTTTGACTTCTTCCCCTGAAGTTTGGATTCAATCAGAGGACCACACTTGAGGACCTAGAGGGCCTCATTAAACCTTGAGACTGCAGGTTCTCACCCCTGGGGTTAGATTAGAGTAGTTGCTTCAGGTTCCCTCCTTCACTCGTCATAATGGGGGGTAGTGAGCTTGGACACCAGAAGAAGGAAGACTGGGATAAAGGGGAGATGCTGATGGGATCTGGATTGGGCTAATATTATAGATTGAAAAATAAAAGCTTGTGAATATAGAGATTAGATAAAATCTCATTCATTTACATTCTAGCAAGCCATTTGGTTCAAAGTTATTTTGTTTTAACATTTGAATAATATAGGAGAGAAAAATAATTGAGATTGAGATATTTAAGTATGATTGAGATTGAAACATTTAATGTAAATAAAATTTAATCTCAATCAAATGATTGAGATATTTAAGTAAACAAAAGCACAAATAAAATTATTAAAATGTGAAAAGGATAGAAATTTAGAGATCTAAGGTTACTAGCAGTTCATCTCACATCATGATCTTTGCTCACTTTAGTCTGTAGTTAAACTGCCCAAGTTTCATAAAGAAAAATAGAAAAAAAAAACCGAGAAGTTTTTAATTGGTTCTTCCTGTACACTCATACATATAGGTATGGGGGGAAAATAACAAATTGCATAAATTGCCTATAAACTACTCTCTTACTGGCATCTTATTCTGTAAATAATTCTATCTGGATAATGTCCAAAGTAAAAGCAGAAGGGGAAAAGTATTGTTTGATGGAATACGGCAGTAGATTGGAACTTTTCACCTTGGGAATTATTCACTGAAAATAACGGATGTCCTTTTCATCAAGTTGTAACATAACTTGTTTAAACATCCTTTTACCTGCATGTGACCAAACATGCTTTTTAGGGTTTTCAGTCACATGCCGTCCTTGAACTTTCTATATTGTAAAAGATTACTCTGGGCCAAAAATGAAATGGTGATTCAGAACAAAAACTAACAAAAGTAGGCCAAATGGCCAGTTGCTGGACCTGACCTTATGTTTATAAAAGAGTTAAGAGGGAAAATATAGACTCGGTTCTTCTGGGGGAAGATAATGATGTATGCCAATAATGTTTAATTTAGAGATTGTGCTCTACCACAGATATATGTTGAAAGTAATTTACTTAGTGTCTTTTTCATATCAGAAGAAAATAGAATTGTTTCATAGGTCAAATAACCATAAGACTTTATTCCAAATTACATTTGCTTAAATTTTAGCCTTTTACTATTTGAGAAGGTAATGGGAGTGTGGTGGCTGAAGGACTGGCCCTTGAGTCAGGATGACCCAGGTTCAAGATCTTGACACATTACTGCCAACCTATGCCCTGGTTCAATAATCTTAGTTGTAAGTTGAATAGTTGAAGATCTGTATTGATAAGAGAGGGAGTTTCCTGTCCTCATTGGGAGCTTCCTGTGCAATGACATCACATATCCTCCAGGCTTAATTGTTTAAAATAGATGACTTAAATTAGAAGATATCATGTAGGTTGAGAGTACTAGATAGCTTGCTGTTTTGCAACAGCGTTCTAAGCATTTTCCTGACATATTATTGTGTGCTGCCATGCAGAAGAGGAATGATACTTTGATAAAAGTTAATAAAAAGAGAAATAGTTGAAACAAGGCAAGGAAGATGAGAAAGAACCACCAGCAATGGAAAATAACGGTTCCAAGGAAAAAATACAATGAAGGGCCTGGTGGGCCATGATAAGTGAAGTAAAGAAAGAGAAACTGAGCAAGAAAGGGAAAGTAGAAGAGGCCTTGGGAATGAAGGATAAAACAATACAAGAAGTTTATCCTTGCTGTATAATTTCTCATTTCTTGTAGGAAAGTCTAGTAAGTCCTCGATGAAACTTCTAGTAAGGAAAATATGAATGAATGATTGAAAAAGTTTTAATAATGCTACTTTGTGCCAGGCACTGTCCTCAGTGCTGGGAGTACAACTACAAAAATGAGACAATCTTTAAGGAAGTTACATTCCAATCAGGGAAGACTGGGCTTCTCTGTCTTGCCGAACCTATCGCTGCTGTTGTCACAGGAGTTTTGGCCTGCTTTGTGTCTGACCTGTCCAGGTCTTCTGTCCCAGGGCAGCCTGATGGCACCCTGTCAACAGGGGCTCACTATGTAGGTTCCAGACTTAATGTGGACTTTAGTACTTTTTAATATACTGCAGCTCAGAACTATTGAGCTTAAACGACCTACCAGACCCAGCCTCCCAGCAGAAGGGATTACAGGGTCACGCCACCCACCCTAAAAATCTAGTGCTTTAGAATTTTGTAAATGGCCTTTACATGTGCATTCTCATTTGACCCTCTTAGGAACTCTAGGAGGTCATTAGTACAAAAAATATCAACCCCATTTTAGAGAGAAAGAAACAGACTCCAAGGTATTGCACGATTTTCATTTGCCCAAATTCAAGCCTGACTTGAAGATCAGAATTTTTCTATATGCCAGATATGGAGTGAATCCATTCCTATAATACCCTTATGCCCACCACATAATTTCTTCCTCTGCTAATGAAGTGTCTGAAGGAAATTATCATTGGAGCATTGTTCATTGAGTTACCACTCTATAGCATATTATAGACTGAGAAGCATGTAACATAGGCTTTTACCTTTTATAATGGTGTGGCTGAATTGAGATCTATTTATAGATGTGAGGAAATTCATAAATTTTTCATATCTAAATATAGAATCGTATTAATGTATTTTGTCAGCAAATTATTTTGCAAATGTCTTGTTTCTTAGTAGGTTACTGTACTTTACTGAACCAAGTGTCCTGTTCTATCAGCCATCCCTTCTTTATCAGCCAGATGTGTCTATTTTCCATTATCTATTAATGTCATTCACAGATCAAAATGAATCAGGATATTTTAGTCTTGATAAGTACCCACTTGTCACTATCACAACTCTGTCAATCCATTTTTCTTTGTACTCTGTTTCTTGCATAATGTTTGTAAATTTACCATCATAGCTGCCAACTTCTCCAAACCTGCTGCTTCCAATGTTGCTCTTTAGGGATACCCAATGAGAAATAGGATTTGGTCATAAAAAGTGTTTTAGATATTCAACATGAATGCTAACAATTCTAGGTTATTAGCTAGATACTTACCTAATAAAAAAATTCTTTTATCTTCTTTCTAGTTTTATGATGATATCCCAAAAAAAGGTTGAGACATTTTTATAATCTGACATTATGATGCTTCACATATGAGACAAGCTAATAATTCTAAAATGTATTAAGGAATAAATTTATGATGGACATTCTGATTATATAATTTAAACTCAAAATTGTAAAGATTTATGATTGTAAAGAGTTTTTTGTAAAAGTCTTCATACTTTAGTATGCATATAAAGACATTTGAATGATTTTGGTGAATTTGGATGCTTTTTCTCAACTATAATTTTATTTCATGTTATTCCCTTCTCTCAAATTACAGTGGTTGTTAATCTCTTCTATTATTGATTTAAGGAACTCAGTTACTACCATTGTAATTTATAGTGGCAACTGATATTGTAAAAAGAGATTATTATGAAATAGATAATCTATTTTGCAGGTTTGATTTTGTTCATGGGATTTTGAGAATACATATATATATATATTGCACATATATATATGAGTGAGATTTGATTATGTTTCTTTATATGCATTATTTGATTATTCTTTTCCCAGTAAATTTTAAGAAAGCCCTAAATTTTGTTTTGACTGCATTAGAATTCTCTTCAATGACTTACAAATCAACATCCTTTAAATAGGTAGAATGAAAATTTTTTTTAAAAGAGTAGTTCCTTTGCATTGCAAAATTATTGTGTCTTTGCAATTTTATGGATTAACTTTTCCTCAAAGGTTTCTCCAGTGCATGTTTTGGTGAATCTAGTGAGGATGTCAGGCTTTCAGGAACTTAAAGCTTTTCAGGAACAATCCTTTACTAATATGATGGGAAGAAAATAGATAAATTTCAACAGTAGACTGTCTTTTGCCAATGTTAGAGTTTTTTCCTCTAGATCATTACCAATTTAAATACTTTTTAGGACATTTGTTTCATTTATTGATTCTCATTGCTGCCTTTTCAGGGCTTCAGGAATATGTGGAAGCTGTGTCTTTTCAACACTTCATTAAAACACGTTCACTAATCAGTGTCGATGAGATCAACAAACAATTGGTATTTATATCAGAAGATACTAGAGAAGAAAATAACACTGTAAGATTTTTAAAATTTATGCCATTTTGTTTACCTTTTTTGATTGTGATCTATATTGCCAAAAAAAAAAAAAAAAGAAAAAAAAGATTTGTGGAGGTAGGGGAGTTAATTATAATCCATTGTTGTTTATCTGTAATGATAATAAAAATTACTTACCTCTATGTAGTATTTTACAGTTTTCAAAGTATTTTTCTTGCAGTATTTCATATTATCCTCATAACCATATGAGCTACTGCAACTATTATTATTTCTGTTTTATAGATGAAGAAAAACAAGGGTCAGAGAGAGGCACATTAACTCCTTTAGTTATATAGTTAGCATGCATTGGAGGTAGGATTGATACAGAATTTGTGGAAAAAATGATTCTGTGCTTTGTGAAGGACTGTGGGGCATGTGGAAAAATACTATCTTCTGACTAAAGTAATCTCAGCAAAAGAAAAACTGTATTATAATTAGAGCTATCTACAAATACTTGTTTGGTTTCTAAAAGAACACTTAATGATAAAATTAAGGGATTTTTCCATAGTACCATATGAAATGGAAAATTGATGGATGAAGAGAAGAAAAGAAAGTAATATTTGGTCAGAGTAATCAGTTAGAAATTTATACTGTTAAGAAAATGGCCTGTGATTTTGTTACGGATGATAAAACTCAATTTCTAGCTGTTTTTTCTCTATAAAACTCAATTTCTAGCTGTTTTTTCTCTATGTAAAATTCTTTAATCGTTTGTAGATTTTTTTTAAAGGGAAGCGATTAAGTCAAGTCCACAATATTCAGGCATTTCATTTTACTGATGCTTTGCAGTTATGTTTGGCCGTGTTATCTAAAGTGGCTTGACATATGTCAAGAAGCAAAGAAGTGGAGTCTCTTTAAACTTGTTTGTTAAGGACACATGTTGTCTCCCACAACATAATGTAAGCTTCTTCAAGGCAGAGACTTTTCATATCCCTAGTGCCTTATCACTTATTGCATTTAGTCACAAAAAATAAGCCTTAATAGGATTCCTCAGTTTGAAGTGAGAATATCATGGGTGAATGGAGAAAATTTTTTTCCTTGGTGAAATCTCTAGCAAGTATCCAGATAATTGAAGTTTCCTATCCCTGTTATGTTATACAGACATATATTTCCTGAATTCATCTCTTTCCTCCTTCTCTTCATGAAGCTTACAGTATACTTCACTTATCATATTGGTTTTGTTTCTGTCTTCTGTGATCAAATGCTTTCCACCATCCTTCCCACCTCTGGTCATTGGGTTTATCATTATTGTTATAATAATAGTAAACCTATATACTGTATCTACTGTGTGCCAGACCTTGTACTAAATACTTTACAAATATTATCTCATTAGATGCTCACAAAAACCACGGGAAGGAGGTGCTATAATTATCCCCATTTTACAGTTGAGGAAACTGAGGAAAAAAGGTTAAAGGACTTGCCCATAGTCACACAGCCAGTATCTGAGGCTGAATTCAAATTTAGGTCTTCCAGACTGCAGACCTAGCACTCTCTACTGTGCTGTCTAGGTGCCTTCAACCATACTTTCTTCTTTTTTAAAAGGTTTTTATTTTTAACATTGTTTTCTTTTTAAATTTAAATTTCTTTTTAAATCTACACATACACACACTGAGATGAAAAGGCGAGTAAAATGTGAAATAATGCAAAACATTTCCATATTGGCCATACCACACAAAAGAGCAACAACAAAAAACAAAATGAAAAAGTTATATTTCAGTTTGCACTCAGTTTATGAGTTCTTTCTCTGGAGGTAAATAGCATTTTTCCTTCATGAGTCCTTTGGAATTGTCTTGGATCACTGCAAGTCTTTCTTGGTTGATTGTCATTACAGCATTGCTTTTACTCTGCACAATGATCTGGTTTTTCTCACTTCACATTTCATCAATTCATACAGGTCTTTCCATATTTTTTCAAAAACCATCCCCCTCATCTTTTCTTATAGCACAGTAGTACTCCATCACAATAATATGCCATAACTTGTTCAGCCATTCCCCAAGGAGAAGTATCCCCCTTTTTTCAATTTTTTACTACTACAAAAAGTTTGCTATAAATATTTTTATACATATGGGTCCTTTTACTTTTTCTTTAATCTCTTTGGAATATAGACCTACTAGTGGTATTGCTGGGTCAAAGAATATACACTTTTATAACCTTTTGGGCATAGTTCCAAGTTGTTTTCCAGAATGATTGAACTAGTTCTTAATATACCTATTTTCTCTCAATCCCTAAATCTGTAATTTCTGATGTGTATAAGAGTTGTTTTAATTTGCATTTCTCCAATCAATAGTAATTTACAACATTTTTTATATGAGTATAGATACTTTGATTTCTTTTGAAACCTGCATGTTCATATATTTTGACTATCAATTGGAGAATGGCTCTTTTATAAATTTGATTCAGTTCCATATATATTTGAGAAATGAGGCCTTTATCAGAGAAATTTGCTATGGAAATTTTTTATATTACTTCATTGTCCATGGTACCTTTTAGCAAAATGTACTTTCCTTTATTTTTAATTATGTCTATTTTTGCTTTTGTTTGGTCTGATATCATGATTGCTACTTTCTTTACTTTAGGTGAAACAGTACATTCAGCACTTTGTTTTAATTCTGTCTTTTCTGATTCAAGTGTGTCTCTTGTAAAAAGCATATTGTTGGTTTCTGTTTTCCAGTCCATTCTTCTATCCACTTGAGTTTTATGGGTGAACTCATCCAATTCACATTCACAATTTTGATTACTATGTATTTCCCTCCATCCCATTTTCTGTTTTTCCTTCTCTCTCTTTAACCTGTTCTTCCTTAAAAGTCATGTTTTGCCTCTGACCATTTCCTTAATCTACCCTTCTTTTTATCATTCTCTTCCCCCCTCTTTCCCCATATGTCTTATCCCCTCTCCTCCTAGTTCCTATTGAGTCAGCTAGATTGCTATCCCCAACTAAGATATCTTTTTTTTTTTGGAGGGCAGTTGGGATTAAGTAACTTGCCCAAGGCCACACAGCTAAGTTTTTATTTGTATGTGTGTTAAGTGTCTGAGGCCAGATCTGAACTCAGGTCCTTCTGACTCACTGCGCCACCTAGCCGCCCCTAAGATATCTTCTTAACATCCTTCCTTGTCCCTTGGCATGCTACCTTAGTTCTATTTTACTTTTCCTACTTCTTTTGAATAAGGTATTTCTTTCTTGAGCTGTATTCTGGTCATGGGTCTTATCCAACCAAATCTTAGTTATACCTGTCAGATCAAATTTGCCTCTCCATGTTAGGCTTCTATTGTTTTTTCTGCCTCTTCTCTGTATTTTATGTATTTGAGTATAAACATTGGAAGCCTAGGGTTTTCATTACTTAATTCTTTCTTGGATTTTGTCTTCTGATCTATAAAATGAATGGTTTGGATTAGATGAGTATCTGAGATCTCTTACAGCTCTAAATCTGTAATCCTCTGTGGTCTTATGTGTAATTTCCTCCTCATTGTAACAAGCCTGTGTTTGCTTAACTCCCAAGTTTCCAGTGATCCTTCTTCCTTTTCTCCTGTGTCACTCTTCTGACTCTAGTCTCACACAGATTATGATTCCCCTCTCACTCTTCAGATAATTTTTCTTCTTTGTTTTCGCATTGGATTCTTGTCTCAGTTAAAAAAAAAGGAATACTTTATTCTCCCTGATAGCCTGGAAAGTAGACAAACATTCCTCAAACCCCTTTACCTTCTCTTCTAAGGAGCAGGCAAATGTGCACTTTTGAGTTTAGATAGTAGTTACTTGACTGTGGCAACACACATTGAATTTAGGATATCTTAAAGTTCTATTTACTCAGTCCTTATTGGAAGTATGATTCTTGGTCTTTGTCTTTCTTGGTAGTAGATTCCTTAGAGAATTGCTTTGGCAGACTACTTACAGGAGCTTCACTTAGGAGCTGTCATTCTCCTTACTTTCTTTATTGCCCCCTCAGCTTCTTAATAGCTACAAGTAATTTCCTTTCCTTTCTCTCACTAATCTCATCTTGGTCACTTTGCTTTCCTTTCTCATACCAGTTACCTTCTTCTTGAGGCCTTCTATTTTTTTTTCTCAAGTCCTTTTTTCCCTTCTTAGGGCCTTCTATTTAAGTCTTTTCCTATTCTTAGGCAGAACGTGTATACCTGGTAAAGGAGGTTGGTTAATTACACAGCAAGAATGAAAGTCAACAGATAAGTAATATGAATACAACACTGGGCTCCCTGAGATATTAAAACTGTCAGAGGAAGGCCTCAGGCATGTTTGAGTGGGATTCTCAGTGCCTGGTATATAGTAGATATTTAATACATGCTTGTTGATCAATCCTTTGTGAAGATTTGCAGACATTAACAAGAATTGCACAGCATAAGAAGACTTAAGGGAAAGAAATAGAAGACCTCAAGAAGAAGGTAACTGGTATGAGAGGGAAAGCAAAGTGGCAAGATGAGATTAGAGAGAAAAGAGAAAGGAAATTGCATGTAGCTATTAAGGAGTTGAGGGGGTAATAAAGAAAGTAAGGAGAATGACAGCTCCTAAGTGAAGCATATGTAAGTAGTCTGGCAAAGCAGTTCTCTATTACCAAGAAAGACAAAGACCAAGAATCATGCTTCCAATAGATTTGAGTGTGTGTGAGCAGTGTTGTGGTCAATGTCAGTGAAGAAGGACCAGTGACTCAGGCCACTGGTCACAGATCTAAATATAAAATGTACCAAGAAGAAACTTGTTAAGTGATTAAGCCTTATTGTTCTAGAGTATTGTCATTGTTTTCTTTTGCATGGCAAATACAGTCAGTTAATGGTTTAATCATTTTAAAAAATGGAAGGTGGTATAATGGGTAAAGAGTCAGTCTTAGAGGCAGGACTTCTAACATATACTGCCCAATAACTCTGGACAAATCATTTAAATTCTCAGAGACTCAGGCAATTATTTTTAAGATTTTAAGTTATAGAACAGGTGCTGATATTAATTGGTAGAGGTGTTTCCTTATCGGGGGTTCCCAATACCTGTGAAATCCCAGGTCTGATCTAAAATCAGCAAAGTAGATTAATTATTTTGAGGGCAAGTAGCATGGTCAGTCTGCCCTTCAGTGTTGCAATATATATTTTAGTGCATGTCATATTTGCTATTTTGGAAGTAACTAAGTAGCATAAAGAATAGAGCACTGGGACGGCCAGGTGGTGCAGTGAGTAGAGCGTCGGCCCTGGAGTCAGAAGGACCTGAGTTCGGATCCGGCCTCAGACACTTAACGCACACACAAACAAAACCTAGCTGTGTGACCTTGGGCAAGTTACCTAACCCCAATTGCCCTCCAAAAAGCAAAAAAAAAAAAAAAAAATTGGGGGGGGCAGCTAGGTGGCGCAGTAAGTAAGAGCACCGGCCTCGGAGTTGGGATGACCCGGGATGGAAACCGGCCTCAGAAAATGAGCACCCACACATAAATAATGACTAGCCGTGTAACCTTGAGCAAGTTACTTAACCCCAATTGCTTTAAAAAAAAATAGAGCACTAGACTTAGGAAGATATAAGTTCATGTCCCATCTCATATGTTTACTAGCTTTTGGGGAAGCCACTTAAATTCTCATTTTCTTCATCTGTAAAATGGGACGTAAAAGAGCACCTATCTCCCAAGGTTATTATAAGGATAAAGTAAGATGACATATGTGAAGTGTTTGGAAGTAATATATACATGCTAACTATTTATTAATTTTTTCACTATTTTTACAATTTCCTTTCTGTGTGTACTTTTTAAAAAATCAGATCTCCTCAGATTTAGATGATAAACCCCTCTGCACTTGGAGCCTGAAGGTGACACCTGTTGATTATCTTCTGGGTGTGGCAGACTTAACTGGAGAATTGATGAGGATGTGCATCAACAGTGTGGGAAATGGGGACATTGACACCCCTTTTGAAGTGAGCCAGTTTTTGCGTCAGATTTATGATGGGTTTTCATTTATTGGTAATACTGGACCTTATGAAGTGTCTAAGAAATTATACACACTGAAACAGAGCCTAGCCAAAGTGGAGAATGCATGCTATGCCTTAAAAGTTAGAGGTTCAGAAATTCCAAAGCACATGTTAGCAGATGTGTTTTCAGCCAAAGCAGAAATGATTGATCGTGAGGAGGGTATTTCATAAAAGAACAATACTCAACTCTTGCAATTTCCATAAGGGAGATCAGTTTGAAAGACTGTTATTTAGTATTTCATTTTACTTTTTGTGGCTTTTATTTAGTAATATTTTCAGTTTTACCTGTAAAATTATTTGCACTGTTTTAAACTCTGTACATTGCTGTACATAAAATTTATGAAAATGATTTACTCCATGTATCTCCTGTTTTAAAATTTTTGGCATATTTGGCTGTCTGAGCCTCCCAGTGACCAACTACTGTCTGTCACATATCCCTGTGAGGTACTTATTTCATAGAGCACTCACTGCCATTCCCATTATAGTTAACTGTTGAAATATGGATTGTATAATATTTTGTTAAGTCATTAATAATTTGAATTGGTGATTCTGTTACATCTAAAAAGGACTTTTTAGCCTTACATTTTGTCTTGAACATCTTATTTAAATATGTTGCATCAAAACCACTAGAATGGATTTGGTGTCAAAGCATGGTACCAAAGGCTTGGAAAAGCCATGACCTACATAGAGAGAACAGTTAAATAGGAAAGAGAATTCACTGAATTCATGTGAAATGGTAGCAGTGATAATTGACGTTTTGTTCTGATTAATTAGTCCATATGGATTCATGTGTATCCATCTTTTCAGAACACATCTTTTCAGAACAATACACTTTTGCCAGCTATCCTGTTTTAAATTGAAATCTATCTTCTGCTCTTCATCATAGAGGAGCTGAAATTGAATTGATCCTAAAGGTAATATATATTATGAAGTTTGGACAGAAATAAATATTTTCACATGGAAATGAAATGTTTGCCAGCAATTGATTAAAAAAAGGTAAGAGAGCTGGTTAAATATTATTTATTAAATATTATTACAGCTAGGCTGTTATTTTGACCATCATGCATTTTGCTTTGATTTACCTTGATGCCTGTTGGTTCTGGCATCTTTTAGGAATCACTTTTAAAAAGAGCAATGAAATACTGCTGTAGGTTAAAAGATTTAATTCATCCATACCTTCATAGTTGTCCAGCTATGTTAATTGAAATATAGGAGATTACCAAAGAAAAATTATCATGTATAATTCAGCAATAAGACATTGCAGTTCCAAGTGCTTTTAGCAATAGTATTAGTCACAGAGCCAAATCCTGTAACTAATCCCCTGGGAACTAGAATGGTGGTCCCTTTTATGCCAGTACTATTTAGAATTGGAGTTTACACACTAAAATTAGGAATAGCCAATTCCCTGTGATGTTGACATAGGCATTATACAACTGATACTGAAATTTCCATTTGAGTTTGTTTCAAGTACTTTGGTAAAGAGGTGAATTTTGGGGATGCTAGCCCTGACTATAAGGGCTGCTTCTCTATATCAGCTTTTGAAGGGAATGTGGAAATATGATGTGCCTAATGTCAGGTCTTTTGTGTATGTTTGTTTTTTCAAATAAATCTCTATTACTATGCTCTAAGGTACTTTGCCTACATATTCCCTTTACTATGTTGTGTTCTTTTCCCTTAAACCACTTTGCATTGCATTTATAATATTGTTTATCCTTTTACTTTCATCATTTCCATGTAAAAAAAATATTGGATTGATAAAGGATTGTTTTGTGAATGTTTAAAATGAAATATTTTGAATAAAACCATTTTAAAATGTAGAAAAAAGTGTCTTTCAGTCATAAAAATGATAACCTCTTTCTACAGAATTTATCAGAACTGAAAGCATGTTAGGGGCTGGACCAATGTGGCAATTGAGGGAAACGATCATTTACCTCATTGAAATATTCTAATTATCTCAAAGCACTCTACAGTCTTCCATTTAAAAGTGTTTTACTTTGGCAACTATAGGTTGATGGGAGAAAAATGTTGGTGTAAGTACTGTTCATATTTTACATAAGGGAAACAGATCTAAGGTGAAGAAGAGATGATTGATTTGTCTTGAAGCTAGTTGGTGGAATACAAGCTGGATCATCGTATTCCCTAATTTATTTTTTGTATCGCCAGACCATAAGATGACATGGGCCACAGCATTGCAGCCTTCAATGTGCCTGAACCAGATTCAAATGCATTTGGGAAATATTTAGCAAAATAAATAAAAATGCAATAGAATGTAAATATGTGGTTTTCTAAGTCCTTATGTGTCCCACAGAGATTCTTGTGTATGGTTTAGTGGTTCTGTTTCTGTTTGAGTTTTATCCCATTGCACTAGATCAATACTGCCCTACCAATATATTTTTTATAAGCAAAAAAAGGTCAGAGATACATTTTTTCCCCAAATGCTTTAACTTATGGTTTACATCATTCATTTCCGTCAGATTTTGAGTTACAATTTTTCCCCATTTTTCCCCTACCCACCACCCCAGAATAACAGTCATATAGGATATCCCCTCATACATTCTGCTCTCTCCCATCTCTTCTCTCATACCCCCTTCGACTTTTCCAGTAGGGTGAGGTGAATCCCAGAGCCCCATTGCCTGCACATCTTATCTCCCAATTGTATGCAAAACAGTATTAATCATAGTATTTATATATATATATATATATATATATTTTTTTTTTTTAAATTTGATTTTAAAAGGAAGATAAGCAACTCGGTATATGCTGTACATGTGTAGCTATACAAAACATTACCATAGTAGATATATTGTAAAAGACTGACTATATTTCCCTCCCTCCCATCCCACCTTCCACCTGGTCCACTTCCCACCTTGATCCTGTCCCTTTTCAAAAGTGGGTGCTTCCAACTTCCCTCCCTTCAGCCCGCCCTTCCCTCCACCACTTCCTCCCATCCCCTCCCCCCCACACTCCTGTAGGGTGGGGCACCCTATTTATTATGCATGTCATTCTCTCCCTGGTCCAAATTCAATGAGAATAAGGTTTTGCCTTTTTGCCTTCCTGTTGCTCCCCTCCCCTGCAACTACCTTCCCCTGCCTCCTCTACATGATACAGTTCACCCCGTTGTCTCTCTCCATTACCCCTCACCACATTACTCTCTTCACCTCTTAACATCACCTTTTAAGTATCATCCCTTCCTATTAAATTCGACCTGTGCCCTCTATCTATGTATACCTAAAAACATATATACACAAATTCACATATGTATTCATATGCCCATATACCCTTCTTCAACTATTTTCATACTGAGAAAAGTTTCATCAGTTACTGTTATTGTTTTTCCCTGTAGGAATGTAAATAGTTCAACTTTGATAAATTCATAGTGATTTCTTTTCCCTGTTTACCTTCTCAAGCATCTCTTGCTTCTTGTACCTGGATGTCAGATTTTCTATTCAACTCTGGTTTTTTCCTCAAGAATGCTTGAAAGTCCTCTATTCCACTGAATGACCAAATTTTCGCCTGAAACATGATACTCAGTTTTGCTGGGTAGGTGATTCTTGGTTTTAATCTCAGGTCCTTTGCCCTGTGGAATATCATATTCCATGCCCTTCAATACCTCAGTGTAGAAGCTGCCAGATCCTGTGTTATTCTGATTGTGTTTCCACAATATTGAAATTGTTTCTTCCTGGCTGCTTGTAATATTCTCTCCTTGATCTGGGAATTCTGGAACCTGGCTACAATATTCCTAAGAGTTTTCTTTTTGGGATCTTTTTCAGGAGGTGATTAGTAGATTCTTTCAACCTCTATTTTGCCCTGTGGTTTTAAAACAGCCGGGCAATTTTCCTTGAGAATTTCTTGAAGGATAGTTTCTAGATTCTTTCTTTGATCATGGTTTTCAGGTAGTCCAATAATTTTTAGATTGTCTCTCCTGGATCTATATTCCAGTTCAGTGGTTTTTCCCATGAGATATTTCACATTGCCTTCTATTCTTTAATTTGTTTGGATCTGCTTAATAGCATCTTGATTTCTCATAAAGTCACTAGCTTCCATTTGCTCCAGTCTAATTCTGAAGGAATGATTCTCCTCAGTGAGCTTTTGAGATTCTTTTTCCACCTGGCAAATTTGACTTGGCATTCTTCTCCTCATTGCCTTTTTGAGCCTCTTTTGCCATGTGAGTTAGTCTATTTTTTCACGTTATTTTCCTCAGGCTGTTGACTCTCATTTCATACTTTCCTTGCATCTTTCTCATTTCTCTTCCCAAATTTTCCCCCACTTCTCTTATCTGCTTCTTAAGGTCCTCTATGGCCTGTAGCCAGTTTGTATTTTCATTTGGGGCTTTTGGTGCAGGAGTTCTGACCTCACAGTCTTCCTGTTCCATGCTTTGATCCTCTTTGCCCCCAAAATAGGAGTCTGATGTTGAATTTTTCTGTTCATTTTGTTTCCTTTAGCTAGGCATGTTGCCATTAAATTATTTGACTTTTGGGCTTGTTGTCACAGTAAGACTTTGCCACCAACCAGGGTAACTTCTGTCCCAAACATTGGGGTTTTCTCAACTTCCACAGGTGTTAGTTGGGTGGCCTCTGTGACACCTCCACACACTCTGGCGAGCTGGTCACACCCCAAGACCTCCATCCCAGACCACAATCCAGATCCAAGAAGGGTAAAGCAAGAGCACTTACCCCCCAGACTGATCACCGAATCCCCCTACAGTTTGCAGGCCAAGAGCTGAAGCTGCAATGTGGCAGTGTGGCACAAGGTGCGCTGGCTCCTCAGGCTTCTCGCCCCCAGGGGAAGAAGCTGATGCATTTTCCCAACCAGTCCCAATGTCCATAGGGTACTGACCTCTCACTTTGTCCTAGGCATCTGTGTGTTGATAATTCTGGAAACGCCACAACTGCTGGTGTTCTGGGGTCCCTCCAGCCAGCTGCTGGTCTGGCCGCCCTCGGGCTAAAACCGCAACTCATGTGGGCCTGGGCTTGGCTCCCAGAGCTCTGTGCTGGCCATTCCCTGCCGGGCTGCAGGACTGTCCTCAGCGGGAGGTTGGTTTCTCTGTGTCATTTTGTGGGTTCTGGAGCTCCAGAGGTCATTCATAGTCACCCTTTTACATAATTTTGAAGTGGTGTGGGCTGGAGCTCCGTGGAAGTGCTGTTTCTACTCCGCCATCTTGACTCCGCCCCCCCCAATGTAAAAATCCAGAGATACATTTTGATTAAATGGATAAACATAATAAAGTTTGAATGTACTGCTGAATAATTCCAAATGCAGACCTATGAGTCCATCTTTTAGCAAATGCCTTTTCTAACTGGGAAAAGAACAACATATATAAGTACACACAAAATAAATACAAAGATGATAAATACAAAGTTGTTAAATATAAAAGTTTGAAAGGGAAGGCACTAGTAGTTGTGATCAGGACAGATTCCTGCTAGAATGTGTTATTGAGCTGAATTTTGAAGGGACAGACCCAGTAATACCACTATAATGTCTATGCCCCAAAAAATCAAAGAAAGGAAAAGGACCTATGTGTTTTAAAAATAAAGAAATAAATGAAAATTGCCAACATTCATTAGAGCCAGCGGGCAAAGTGAAAATATAAATGATCAATGGATTATTATTATTGCTTATCAAGAGAAGCTAAAATGGAAAAGTTCCCCAGTGTTTTAGACAAAATTCACAACATTCACATGAAAGAAAACCACTGGAAACAGTAAGAGAAAGAGTACAGGCACTAAGAACCCACAGTTGGGATCATGCAAGACCTAAAAACAGATCTTGGAATACAGTATTCTGAAAAAAAACCCCAAAAGATACTATTGAGAATAAATTTTTCCTATGGGATTGAGTATAATCCTACAGGGGAAAAAATGGACATTTGTTATACTTAAAGTACTTCTCCAGTATTCCTGATGGAAAGATCAGAGTTGAGTTGGAACTTTGAAATGTGAGCTCAAGACTTGAGAAAAACCTAGAAAGATAAACTTTGAGCAATTGGAAGAGGCTATATGATGCTAACATTCTCATAGGAGAAGAAATACATGTGTCCCTTCAGAATTTTAATATCTTCGAGTGGATTGAGGAAGTTAAATAAGAAAAACAAGACCCAGGGGTGGATTGATTCTGTTCTGAGGATTGTAAGAGGAGAAGAAAGGGAAGAGAAAAGGAATATATCAGTGTAGGAAAAGATGAAGAAAACATGGAATTTACTATTTCTCGTAATGGTGGTATTGACGAGTTTGCAAATATGGAGACAAGTGAGGGGAAGCAGGCATCAAGTGAATTTAATTCTTATCTAAGCTGGACAAAAGAGAGTTGAACACTCCATATCCACCTCCAACAGAGTTTGGTGTAGGAAATACATTTAAAAAATCAACAGGAAAATAGGTTGGAATGTGTAGAGAGGGAAGAGGTAGAAAGGAATATAGGTGCAAGCAAACAAATATTCTGATTTCAGAGGAGAAAATTTTTAAAAATGGGAAACTAAGGTTGGCCATCAGTTGGAACAGGGCAGAACAAATTTTATATGGATGTATTGGAAAATATTTAGTAAGGAATGATGAAAGATGATTTCAGAGAATTCCAGGAAATAGAAACTGATATAGTGAAGTCAGCAAAGCCAAGAGAGCAATTTATATAAGGGCAACAATGTTAAAGAGAAAAAAAAAACAAACCTCTGAAAGACTGCAGTACTCTGGTCTGATGAGAGCAACAACCAGTTGAAGACTCAATTTGATAAAACACATTTTGCAACTTTTAAAAAACAGATCACCCCTGTGTGATCCTGAGGCTGACTCAGGATGTGACAGAAGATAATACTTTTTGGACATTGCCAGTGTGGGAATTTGTTTTGCTAGTCTGTATTTGTTGAAAAGGTTTTTTCTTCCATTTTTAATGTGTAGAGTATTGGGATTAGCGGAATAGTAATGGTGATTTCCCCCTCCCCTGTAAAAGTGCTATTAAAACTTGTTTTTTTAGTGTACGGAAAAAGGAGTACAGAGGGAAGTTCAGAAAGATGTGTGGTCAAATAGAACAGTTTTCAAAGTAGGAAGTAAATCTATGCTATATATTTTTTTTTAAAAGCAAGCTATAAGCAAGTGATAGATAAGCAGGTTCATATACAGTCCTCTTTTGGTCTTCTGTGTATATGGAAATGCTCTTTTTTTGTTTAAGTTCTGCATTAAAAAAATACAAGAAGAGGGTTGGGTTTGGGGGCTCCAGATAATGAATTCTGTTTTATATATATCGATTTTGAGATGTTTCTAGAACATTCAGTTTGACTATCCAATAGGCTATTGATAAATGGAAATGCAGCTTTGGAGAGAGACTGGAGATAAATACATGAATATTTGAGTCATCTGATGACAAAACCCAGGGAAGCTGATAAATTCAAAGTTTAGCAAAAGAAAAGAATTAGGCCTAAGACAGATACTGAATGATGAGCCAGCCAAGGAGACTGAAGGGTTGTCAGAGCCTAATGGTTGCTTGTTTGTTTTGAGGGGTTTCTGTGTGTGAATTTTTTGTGGGGATGGTTAGACCTGTGATTTCATCATTTTAGGGAGCTCCTCCTCCTAGGAGGCTTCCTTTACCATTACCTAAAGATGAGTAATTCCTCGAACTTACAGATTTAGAGAACTGTCTGAGGGCCTGAGAGTTTAAGTGACTTGCATTGGAGTAATATACTAAGTATGTGTCAGAGGCAGGATTTGAACCTGGGTTCTCCTGACTCTGAGGATTCCTCTTCATCCACTACTTCATACAGCTCTATTGTTAATGTCCTCCAGGAGTAATGTTTTAGCTATAACAATTTGGAAATCCAAATTGGCTCTCTGTATTAGTAATAACTTAGTAGGAAAATCCTGTGAATGTGACTCTGCTGCACTCAACAACAAGATGTATCGTTAGCCCTCCATTATTCCCAAGACTACCCATGTGTAAGGTATTGTTAATAGACCTTCGGAGAGGAGGAAGAGGAGGATCTTGAAAACGTGGAACCTTCTGAAGTGTCTTTTGCAGTTCAAGAACCTGCTAGTAATTCTTCATCCTCTGAAACTCTTAAAGATACTGATGCTATTAATTCTCCAAATAAAGGTGACATCAAATCCCTTCTGAAAATTGATAGAATAACATAGTCCTCCAGCAAAAGAGATCAATTAGTCAAGATGATAAGAATGACAAATGACACTTAATTGAAAGAAGGTACAGGGAGCACAAACCAAATAGCTTCTTAAAGAATATGTTAAAATTGACAATAGATAAGAAAGAATGTCCTGAAAAAGTTTTTTGTTCAGGATATTTTTCTCCCAAACAATTACATCACAACCAGTTCCCCAAATGACAAATGTCAGCAAAACAAATTTGCTCAACAAGCAACAGCTTTTTTTTCTTTTTAAATTTTTTTCCACTCAGCAAAAATCTACCTTCTTTCCCTCCAAACTCAATAAAGAGAAAAATAAAACCCTTGCTATAAGCACATATAGTCAAGCTATGTTTAAAAAAGAAAGTCTAATGCAGCACTATGATTATATCATATCACCTCTCTATCAGGAACTGGGTCCACATTTCATCATTAATCCTCTGGAATCATGATTGGGTTATTATGTAGTAAAAGTTACTAAGTGTTTATAATATTGTATATACCAACAATGTTGTATTGACCTATAAATTGTTCTGGCTCTGTTTTTTTTTGCTCTGTAGTGCTTATAAGTCTTCCCAGGTTTCTCTGAAATCATCCCCCTCATCTTTACTTACAGCAGTAGTATTCTATCACACTTACATATCATAACTTATTCTCAGCCATTCCCCAACTGATGGGCACCCCCTTATGTTCCCATTATTTGCCACTACAAAAAGATCTGCTTACTTGCCTTTAGTCCACCCTCAGTTTGTAACCTGAAACTGGGTAGCTGCCAACTGGCCTTTCACAAGGCCAGAGCCCTCTGTACTGGATCTGAAACCTCTTTTGGGCCTGGTGCACAGCCTCTCTGCATTAGAATGTTCCATGCAGACCATTCTTAGCTGGACCCTGTCTCCAGTGTTTACAGACCTCTCTATTTCATTATACTGACTTGGGCTGGAAAAATGACTCACTATGATTTTTTTTTATATTTCCTCATCAGAATTCAGTGTTTCCTAGATCGGTTTGGAGGAGTTTTGGGGTGTGGGAAGGAGTTTGATGTGCTTCTTCCTGCTATTTTGCCATCTTGGCTCTGCTCATTAAGCAGCATCAGTTTTCCCATTTTTCTGTGCAACTGCTGATGTCCCTGGGACTGATCCAGAATAGATGATGTCATCACAGATGTGTTCTATGGATGCTTGAAGCCATCTGCCTTTTGCATTTTTAAAAATCTATATTTATTTGCTCATAAAAATGAATTTTAGGGTTCTTTTTTTTTTTGCTTTTTGGAGGGCAATTGGGATTAAGTAACTTGCCCAAGGTCACACAGCTAGGTTTTTGTTTGTGTGTGCGTTAAGTGTCTGAGGCCAGATCTGAACTCAGGTCCTTCTGACTCCAGGGCCAGCGTTCTACTCACTGTGCCACCTAGCAGCCCCTTTAGGGTTCTTTTTTAATCCAGTCTGTGTCATGGAGGGGGGGGGATTTTATTATTCTTGGTACAAAGAATCTTTTTGTTTGAAATTGCAGTAGTTTAAAAAAGAAACAGAAGAACTAGATTCAGGAGACCCTAAGTTTTAGTTTTGTCATTGCTATTTCCTAGCTGTGCAAAATTGAAAAAGATCATTTAACTTCTGTGGGCTTCAATTTCTTCCTCTGTAAAATGATGATTGGATTGAGATCTCTTGTTCCTCTTATTCAACACTTTTTTACGTACAATACCATTAACACAATCTGTTTAGCCATTTCCCAATAGATGGGCACCCTCTTTGTCTCTAAAGCTTTGCTTCTACAAAAGATACAACTATGAGTATCTTGGCATATATTGGACCATTGTTTCTGTCTTTGATCTCTTTGGGAAATATGCCCAGTAGTTGCATCACTGAATATGTCAAAGTATATGAGCACTTTTGTAACTTTTCTTGCATAATTCCAAATTGTTGGAGGTAATGAATTAATTCATAGCTCTGCCAATAGTGCACTGATGTACTCACTCCCTCTCTCTCCACATACTCCCTCCAACATTAACTGTTACTGTTTTTGTCATCTGTGAAGTAATACTTCAGTTGTTTTAATTTGCATTTCTCTTAATTCATGATTTGGAACAAGGTTTTATAAAACATTTGTGCCATTTTCAATGTCTCTGTTAAGGAGATTCTGTAATTTTCATTGCTAGTGAAAAGGTCTGCATTCTGAGATTTACAAGATGCTTTCCTCATGATACCCCTATCAGGTAGATAGTATAAATGTTATTCCCATTTTACAGATGAGGAAACATTCAAAGAAGTAACTTGGTCACAAAGCTAGTAAATGACAGAGCTTAAATTTAAACCCACTTTTACTGCTGCTGCTGATTGGATGACTCTTTTCACATACCCCAATTTAGGACTCTCAGGCCATCTGTCTATTTCCCCCAGACTGGTTTCCCTCAAGTGCCCTGTCTTTGCAGAATATCTTCTTCCCTCTCCCCCTTTTCAGCTTCCTTTAAATATTGTCTTTCTTGAAGGCAGGGACTGTCTTTTTTTGCATTTGTATTCTTAGCATAGTGCCTTGCACACAATAAAAGTTTAATAAACAAATGTTGTTTTTGTTTTTGCATATCACTGGTTCTTCTTTATCAGTTTAAGGGGCTCTGACTATGTAAACCATAAATTTTTTTGTGTTTTTTTTTCCAATCTGGCTCAGCCTTTGATACTACATATTTCTTCTATGCCTCAGTCCCAGGGGCTTTCTTACACTGGCAACTCCAACATTATTATTCTTTCCTCCTCTCATTGGTGAATTCATCCTCGAGACCTCCATTTGAAGAAGTACCTACTCAGCTCAGTCCCTGACTTCCCTACCCTAATTCCATTATGTGTTGCTTTCTCTTATTGTAACATTGAGGACAGGGGTCATTCCTTTTGCTTATATTTGGATTCTGAGAACTCAGCACAGTGCCTGTCATGAGTCTTCTATCAACTGAGTGGATGGATCCTAGAACATTTAACATGTACAGGTTTGGGCTATGTATTATTACTTGTTCCTTAATGAAGAGGAAAGAACTTGAATGAATATTTTTCCTTATATACTCTCACCTTTTTATGTTGTTGAGTTGTGTATGCACCCCAAAACTGTGTGCAACAGAGATCCTTACCCAAATAATACTCAGAGGCTTCTCAAGGTAGGAAGCAGAAAAGAACGGTTTATTATAATCTCGAGAAAGGGCCACCCTCCTGACAAATGGTCAGGGAAGAGAAGCAATTTACAAAAGGAAATGGCAGTTATAAAACCCTAACGCTGAACTCTCCCCCACCCCACTGCTGACTCTTTTCTTCCATTAGCTACAAGTCAGGTGCAAAATCTAAGTGTGGCAATCTACCTTAAGTACTGGAACAAGGAAACAGTAGATCACCCTATCAACAGTAGATACATCTGAGAAAGCCCTTCTTTCCTTATTTGGCATATCTTATGCTGAGGTGTCACGGAGGAGAGGGGTGAGCCCCTACTGCTCTGAGTTTTGAGTTCTTGTGAATCATGTGATTTCTGGTGAAGGGGAACTTGGGCCTGTTTCCCACAAAAAGCCTTACTAGATTTTAGAGCATAGTCGGAGAAGTTTTCACTTCTTTCACTAGCTATTTTTTCGTTGTGATCCCATCTGGAGTTGGCATGGATACTGCAGTGGCTTGCCATTTCCTTCTCCAGCTCATTTTATAGATGAGGAACTGAGGCAAATAGGGTTAAGTGGCTTGCCCAGGGTCATACAACTATTAATTGTCAGAAGGTTAGATTTGGACTCAGGAAGAGGAACCTTCCTGACTCCAGACCCAGCATTCTATCCACTGTGCCACTTGGCTGCCTATCACCTTTTTATACCATTTTCAATTATGTTAACTGCAATTTCAAGGGGGTCATTTGAGAACACATTGTAGCATTCCTTTTTCCAGTGGCAAAAATGAGTGTTATTCCAAGATGTACTACCAATTCATTCTTTGTAGCCTATTATTCATAGGCTAATTATGATGAGATTCAAATAGACTGGTCAATGAGAAACCCTTTGTTTTAAGCCACTTACTTAAAGCCACTTTAGGAGACAAAAATACTGAAACTAACTGGGACTCCTCCACTCATCCCATGCCCTGGGCTGAGCAATGGAATAATGCTTTGCCTAGATAATGCTTTTAACTCTCAGCTACCCAGCCATCTTGCCTACATGCCCCTAATTACCTCATCTTCCCCACCCATAGCAAGTTTTCCTCTATAATAATCCCTAGCCTCTCCTGGCTAATGGGCATCTCCCTTTAGTGGGTGTCCCCCTTAAGAGGGCATCTCCCTTGGGGGGGGGGGCCTCCCTTGGGGCACTGCTCCTTTAGGCTGTGTCTCCCTTAAGGGGCAGAGGAGCCTACTTGGTGTGTTGTATTACCCAGAATAAATGCCTTTCTTTGATTTGGAGACAGCCTGAGTGAATTTATTTGAGATGACCCCACCACACATAGACATTACACCTCAACCTTTCATTTTGGGGTTCCCCTGAATCTCAATTATACAATTTGGGAGTAACACTTTCTTCCTATAAGGCACTATTCTGGGCACAGGGAATACAAAGACAAAGAAAAAAACAATTCCTGATCTCAAAGAACTTAAAAAAAATTGTTAGTATTTTATTTTTTCCAATTACATGTAAAGATACTTTACAACATTCATTTTTGTAAAATTTTGAGCTAAAAAATTTTCTCCCTCTCTCTTCCCTTCCCCACCCCAAGAGAGCAAGCAGTTTGATGTGTTATATATGTACAACCATGTTAATCATATTTCCACATTAGTCATGTTATGAAGGAAGAATCAGAACAAAAGGGGAAAACCATGAAAAAAAAAAGAAAGTGAAAATAGTATGTATCAATCTACATTCCAACTCCACAGTTCTTTCTCTGGATATGGTTTGCCTGAAAGCTTACATTCTTAACTTGTCAGTTATACCTAACCTTTTAATGATTTTTATTTTTTACTTAACTATATTTATTGAGAGTGAACAAAACCTGAGGAAAAAGAGAAAATGAATTAATTCATTTTGCTATTCCTTGGAAGATCTGGTAGACTGAACATGTAAAATACTTAAATAATTGACTATGGGCTATGACATATTTTCTGTGAGACAGGAATGCTACCTTTACCCTATATGAATTAGTATTGATTATAAAGTAATGACTGCAGCAAGCCAGATGAACTCAAAAATTTGGTGGATTTTTATTTTAAGGATGACTGTATATCTTAAACAGACGAACAACACAAACTAATTAGCCAGCATTTTCCTACAACCATTTATGTTGTGGGAAAATGCTGGCTAATAATTTGGCTTTGCCAGAATGCTGTTGGCTCTTTGTATTATTTATTTGGCTCAGATTTATTTGCTGTGCAAAGTAGCTGTAGATTGACTAACCTTTGTAGGCTTGGGGAAATCAATCTGTATGAGCCACTGGCAGCAGCAGAGTGGTGAAAGGGGAGGGAGGGACTTGAGCTGGATTACTAAGAGGAGAAAATCGTGAAGGCATTTGGAGAACATTAGAATTGTGAAGAAGGCCAGAAACTGAATAGGAAATAGAAATTTGGGAGAATATGAAAAAAAGATTGAATGAAAAGGAAGGAAGAGAAAAACTGAGGAAAAGACTTTGAAGAAGAGAATTCAAAGAGGGAGAGAGAGTTGGTAGGATAAGGTAAAAAAATAGGTAAGGCAAGGTAAGAGAATAGTGGGAAAAGGGAAAAAATATAGGGTATGGCTGACGATGTGGTTGTTGTTGATTCTTGAAGAGGACCAAAATGGTATCACTATACTGGAGTCAAGTTTCAATGTGTCCACCTTTGGCTGATCAGACCAATATGCAAGTGGAATGCTCTACTACATGCCAGGCACAAATAGTCTGTGTGAACATTTGGGGTGGATTCTTTAAATTTGTGCATCTTGCGTTTCCCTTGAGCTGTTTCAATTTTGCTTTGCTTATAGAGCATAGCATCTTCTTTGATGTGGGCATGCCATTCTGAGTGGTCCTGTGCCAGTGTCTCCCATGTCACACAATCAATTCTAAAGTTTTTAAGAGAGACCTTGAGAGTGTCCTTATATTGTTTCCTCTGACCACCCTGTGAATGCTTGCCCTGTGTGAGTTCTCCATAAAATACTCTTTTTGGCAAGTGTATTATTTTGCATTTGAATAATGTGGCCAGCCCATCGGAGTTGGGCTCTCTGAAGCAGAGTTTGAATGCTTGGCAGTTTAGTTTGAGTAAGGACCTCATTGTCTAGTGCCTTATCCTGCCAGGTGACCTTAAGAATCTTCCTAAGACAATTCAAATGGAAGAGTTTCCTGGCATGGCACTGGTAGACTGTCCAGGTTTCACAGGCATACAACAATGAGGTCAGCACAATGGCTCTGTAAACCTTCAGTTTGGTAGTCAGTCTAAAATCTCTTTTCTTCCATACTTTCCTTCGGCGCCTCCCAAATACTGAGCTAGCTCTGGCAATGTGTGTGTCAACCTCATTATCACTGTGTACATCCCTGGAAAGTGTACTATCAAGGCCAGAGCCCAATGATACATCTCAACTACTCAGTGCTGATGGAGCCTCACTGATTAGTGATAAGGATATGATCCTAGAGAGATGGGCTGAACACTTTCATAGTGCTCTCAATAGATTATCATCAATCAGTGCTGAGGTCACTGACCATTTACCTCAGGTAGAAGTCAATCCCTTTCTCCAACTGAAGAAGAGGTTTTGAATATAATTAGCCTTCTTTTGAGTGGCAAGGCACCTGGTGCTGAATCTATTCCAGCTGAGATTTACAAGGTGGTGGTGGTAGGGTCCATTGCTCATGCAAAAGCCGACTGAAATTTTCCAGGTTATATGGCAAGATGTTATCCCCCCAGGAGTTCAAGAATGCCTCTGTTGTCCATCTCTGTAAAGGCAAAGGAAATAGACTGTCCTTTGACAATTACAGGGGAGTCTCTCTCTTAGTCATTCATGCCAGATTATTAGATTCTTGCCAGAGTCCTCCTTAGTAGGTTGATCCTTCACCTGGAAGATGGTAATTTACCTGAGTGTGGCTTCAGAAAGGGCTGAGGAGCAGTCAGTATGGTGTTTGCTGCCTAACAACTCTATGAGAAATGCCAGGAGCAGAACAGAGGTCTATATACAATGTTTGTAGATCTGACCAAGACCTTTGATACTGTCAGTCATGAGGGCTTATGGAAAATTATATCAAAATTTCATTGCTATGGGAGGACCCAGGATTGTTTCCGGCCTCAGGTACTTAACTCACACACAAAAAATAACTCAACGTGTAACCTTGAGCAAGTTACTTAACCCCAATTGCTAAAAAAAAAAAAAAATTGTTGCTTGAAGTTCATCAGCATTGTATGTCAGTTTTATGATGGCATGATCGTCTGAGTGCTGGATGATGAACAATGCTGTTCCAGACACCAATGGAGTGAAACAAAGCTGTGTGTTTGCTGCCTAGCTTTTTAGCATGATGTTTTTAGCCATGTTGTCAAATGCTTTCAATGAGGATGAACATGGCATCAAGGTCAGCTACTGCACTGATGGCAAATTCTTCAACTTGAAAAGGCGAGGCCAAAGTGGAGGGAGTGTTGGTGCATAATTTTCTGTTTGCAAATGATTGTGTACTCAGAGCAACTTCTGAAAATGAGACAACAAAGTATGGAGAAGTTCTCTGCTGCTTGTGCTAATTGTGGCCCAATAATTAACACCAAGAAAATACAGGTGCTCCATCAGCCACCACTACACTATCCATATGTGGCTGACAACATATAGTTGTTAAGAATATAAACTCTTTGGGAGCAGGGATTGTTTTGTTTTTGGTCTTTGTGTTTCCAGTGCCTATGATAGTGCCTGACACATGGGTAGTACTTGATAAAAACCTATTGATTTAGGGGTGGCTAGGTGGCACAGTGAGTAGAGCGTCAGCCCTAGAGTCAGAAGGACCTGAGTTCGGATCTGGCCTCAGACACTTAATGCCCACACAAACAAAAAAACCTAGGTGTGTGACCTTGGGCAAATTACTTAACCCCAATTGCCCTCCAAAAAAACAGAAAAAAAAAAAAACAAACCTATTGATTTGATAAGGAAGTCTGTATTAATGGAGGGAATCACAATCACTTCTTTGGTGATGGCTTTATTTTTTTCCACTTTAAATATTTTATTTTTTCCAATTACATGTAAAATTTTTTAAATATTTTTTAAAATGTTGAGTTTCACATTCTCTTCTTTCCTTTTCTCCCCCCTCACTGAGAAAGCAAGCAATTTGATATAGATCATACATGTGCAGTTATGCAAAACATTTCCATGCTAGTTATGTTGTGAAAGAAAATGGACAAAAAAAATATTCTTTGATTTTTATTCAGACTCCACGAGTTCTTTCCCTGAAGGTGGATAGCATTTTTCATCTAGAGTCCTTCACAATTGTTTTAGATAATTTTATTATTGCTGAGAATAGCTAAGCTACTCACAGATAATCATCACACAATATTGCTATTACTATGTACAATGTTCTCCTGATTCTTCTCACTTCACTTTGTATCAGTTCATATAAGTCTTCTCAGGTTTTTATCAAAGCATTCTGCCTGTCATTTCTTATAGCACAATAGTATTCCATCACAATCCAGACATTCCTTAATTTATGGGCTTCTCCTCAATTTCCAATTCTTGGCTACCACTAAAAGAACTATAAATATTTCTGTATGTATATGTCCTTTTTCTTTTTTTTTTTAATCTCTTTGGGATATAGACTTGGTAGCTATTGGTGGGTTAAGGGGTATGCATAATTTTATTACCCTTTGGGCATAGTTCCAAATTGTGCTCCAAAATAGTTGGATTAGTTTATAACTCTACCAACAGTGCCTTAATGTCCCAATTTTCCCACTCCCCTCCAATATTTATCATTTTCCTTTTTTACCATATTAGTCAATCTGCACCTCAGAGTTGTTTTAATTTGCATTTCTCTTAATAGTGATTTAGAGCATTTTTTTCATATGATTATAGATAGTTTGATTTTTTTCATCTAAAAACTGCCTATTCATATCCTTTGACCATTTGTCAATTAGGGAATGACTTGAATTCTTATAAATTTAATTTAGTTCTCGAATAGTTGAAAAATGAGGCCTTTATCCAAAGAAACTTGCTGTAAAAATCATTCCCCACTACTTTTATGCTCTCCTTCTAATCTTGGCTGCATTAAGTTTTTTTTTGTGTGCACAAAACCTTTTAAATTGAATGTAATCAGAATTATCCATTTTATATCGTATAATGCTCTGTCTCTTGTTTATCATAAATTCTTCCCTCATCCATAGATCTGACAGGTAAACTGTTCCACGTTTCCTTAATTTATTTATGGTATCATCCTTTATATCTAAATCATGTACTCATTTTGACCATATCTTGGTATATGGTGTGAAATGTTGACCTATACCTAATTTCTGCCAAACTGTTTTCTAGTTTTCCCAGCACTTTTTGTCAAATATTGAGTTCTTACCCTCAAAGCTTGGATTTTTGGGTTTATCAAATGCTAGATTACTATGGTCATTTACTACCTTGTATTGTGTGCCTAAACCATTCCACTGAGGGCCCATTCTATTTCTTAGCTGATTGTTTTGAAGATTACTTCTTTGAAATATAGTTTGAGATCTGATTTGGCTAAGTTACCTTCCTTCACATTTTTTTTATTGATTGCCTTAATATTCTCGACCTTTTGTTCTTCCAGATGAATTTTGTTACTATTTTTTCTAGCTCTATAAAATTATTTTTTGGTAGTTTTATTGATATAACATTGAATAAGTAAATTAATTTAGGTAGAATTGTCCTTTTTATCATATTGGGTCAACCTACCCATGAGCAATTAATATTTTTTCTAACTGTTTAGATCTGACATTTTTATGTGAAAAGTGTTTTATAATTGTGCTCATATAGTTTCTGGGTTTCTCTTGGCAGGTAGACTCCTAAGTATTTTATATTGTCTGCAGTTATTTTAAATGAAATTTGTTTTTCTATCTCTTGCTGCTGGACTTTGTTGGTAATATATAGAAATGCTGATAACACATGTGGGTTTATTTTATATCCTGCAACTTTACTAAAGTTGTTAATTATTTCAACTGTTTTTTTAGTTGATTATCTAGGATTCTCCAAGTATACCATCATATCATCTACAAAGAGTGATGATTTTGTTTCCTCATTGCCTATTCTAATTTCTTCAGTTTCTTTTTCTTCTCTTATTGCTATAGCTAGCATTTCTATTACAATGTTGAATAATAGTGGTGATAATGGACAACCTTGCTTCACCCTAGATCTTATTGGGAAGGCTTCTAGCTTATCTCTGTTACAGATAATGCTTGCTGATGATTTTAGATTTAGATACTACTTGTCATTTTAAGGAGACCTCCATTTATTACTATGCTTTCTATTGTTTTTGATAAAGATAAGTGATATATTTTTGTCAAAAACCTTTTTTGCATCTATTGAGATAATTAGACTATTTCTGTCAGTCTTGTTATTGATATGATCAATTATACTGATAGTTTTTCTAATATTGACCCATCTCTGCATTCCTGGTATAAACCCCACCTGGTCATAGTGTATGATCTTGGTAGTATTTTATTTAAAATTTTTGCATCAATATTCATTAGGAAAATTGGTTTATTGTCTTTCTCTGTTTTGACTCTTCCTGGTATAGATATCAACACCATATTTGGGTTACAAAAGAAATTTGGTAAGACTCTGCCTGTTCTTCCAAATAGTTTATGTAGTATTGGGATTGGTATTAAAATGTTTGGTGGAATTCACTTGTGAATCAGTTTGGTACTAAGGATTTTTTCTTAGGAAACTCATTGATAGCTTGCTCAATGTCTTTTTCTAAGATAGGACTAATTAAGTATTTTCTTTTCTGTTAATCAGGGAATTTTATATTTTTGTAAATATTCATCCATTTCACTTCAGTTATTAGATTTGTTGGCATATAATTGGACCAAAAAAGCTCCTAATAATTGCTTAAATTTCTTCTTTGTTGGTGAATTCACCCTTTTCATTTTTGACACTGGTAATTTGGTTTTCTTCTTTCTTTTTAAAAAAATCAAATTAACCAAGAGTTTATCTATTTTATTGGTTCATAATCACTTTCAAACAAAAGTTTGAAAAGCCACTGAAGATTTTGAGCTAAAAATCAAATGAATTTTTTTCCCTGAAGAATATGATGCTCAGGAGGAAACAGCTATTTGTTCAAGGAATAATAAATTAAATCTATGGGTGCTGTCAGATAAGTAATCATTCTGTAAGAGTCAGAGGAAGAAGAGAAGGGGAGTGGATGCTAGTGGTTGTAGAGTGATTCTAAGATAGTTTTTGTTGAGCTGACAACAATAACAAGGTCTGTTGCCTTTTCAGAACCTCTTTAAGACTTGTCAAAATGAACAACCACTACCCATTGCTGGTAACTCACTGGGCCAGATGATACTGCCAGAAAAAACTAGAAAATATTGCCAAAATCTATGAAATCTTGTGCAAGAAACAGAAGGTTGTAGCAGTAACAAGTGGTATTTTCATCACTTGTTCATTGGAAGCAAGGTAAGCAGGAAAGAAAAGCGTATTCGAGAAGTGAACCACTAGTTTTAAAAGACTATCTATTGGAGTGGGATTTGACTTTCTGTTGGAGCATGGCTTAGAATGTAGAAATAGCAGGCTTCTGGCCATGGATGGAATGCATCTCACAAGGAGTTAAAAAATACTTGACTTTAGTCTTGCAAATCTAATAAAAAAGAATTTTAACTGGAAAAGAAAGGATTAAGGAAAAGATTGCTTATGTATACACATATTAGATACCATATAGAGTAACTACAATAAAGGAACAATAATAGTTGAGATACCTACAAGTTTATAGAAATAAAATCTAAGAAAGGAACTAGTAATAAAACCCATGTCCTCAAATATCTATATACAAATGCACAAAGTTCAGGCATCAGTTAAGGTGATCCAGAGGTGTCCTCATAAGGAGATAAGTTTTGCTTCATACTATAGGTATCACCAAGGCTTGGTGGAATAAGGCCAATGACTAGAATATGGGTCTGGATGGGTATAGCTTGTTCATTCCCTATTCCATTCTCTACTTTCTGCACTTTATTACCTCATCATTAGCATTTTCCCCACCCTGAAGATGTCTCTGTACTGTGACTTTCTCTTCTGATTCCTGAGTCTCTGGCCCAGAACACCATTTCATGTGGTATTCAAGCCATATTCTTTTCACTCCTAGCTCCACTTCTCACTTTGCAGGCTTTCCCCCAGTAACCTTGTCCCCATATGTGTACTATTTTCTCTCCTCTCTACCACCCTTGGTGTGTTGACTTCCCCCATTAGAATGTAAGCTCCTTGAACAAGGGGTTGCCTTTTTAACTCATATTTTTATCCTCAGCACTTAGCACAGTGCCTAATGCATAGTAAATACTTAATAAATGCTCTTGCAAAAGAAACAAAGCGAGGAAAACAAAGTAGGCAGTATTTTTAAAAATTAGTATCTACTTATGTAGGATAAACTAAGAATCAGAGGGGAGAAGCATAGTAGAGAATATTTAGGTGAAAATCAAAGGAGACAGGAATAAGAATGAATTTGACATTGAGAACAACCTGGAAGGAGGTGAGATATTTGAACAATTAAGGAAAGAGATTGCAAGCCTAGCACAAGGGCACTTTAGAGTAGTGATTAAGATTAATTATCTAGACATATTGGAGCCCTCTCTCTGTCAAAAACAGAGCAACTGATATTTAATTTAATCATAACTTCATCCTTCAAAAGATGGAGAAGCCAAAAAAGGGAAATTATTTTCTACATCTGATTTCCACCAACAAGGAGGAAATGGTTGTTAGGTGGAAATAGTGAATACTTGTGGATAACATAAGCACACATATTTAGAGTGGGACAGAGGATAAGAAAACCAGCATAGTCTGACATACACCCTAGATTTGGAGAAAGCATATTTTTAAATGGTTCTGAGGAAGGAACTGATAGGCTTCTATGGACTAAAAAATTCTACGAAGGAAATCAGCCTAGGAGGGAAGGGAACTTCTTAAAGAATAAAATTCTGAAGACCAAGAGAAACTATTCCAATGAGGAGTATAAACAGGAATTGAATAAAGAGATCACTGGATTTACAGGGAGCTTATAGACCTCCTTGCATTTTAAGAAGAGATGATCAGACAAGGAAGAAGGGCAGGTAATAGATAATGGTGCATAGTGCTTTAAGCATGGTGCCAGAATAAGCCGAGGCTGACTAGGAGGGCTAAGGACAAGCTCTATGGAGAAATGAGGGAGATCAAAGAAGGGATAAGAGCACTGCTTAGGTTAGATGGGATGATAACGGATGGCAGCAAAGGCAAAGCTTCTCAATTCTAATCTTCTATTTTTTTCTGCCAAGGAAAATGATCTTTGCATTGGAAAGGACAGAACAAAGATGACTAAAAGGGGGCTGATACCCAAGATAAATAAGGAGATAGTAAGAAAACACCCACCTGTTCTTGGCTAGATCAAGTCGTGGCCCACATGATCTCCTTTCTTAATTCTTACAACTGCTAATGCCTCTCCCTTTCTTCCCCAAAACCCAAAACACCTATTCAGGTTGTACATATTCTGTGTATACTTACATGTATATGTGTTCTTTCCTCAGTAGAATATAAGGTCTTTGACAAGGGCAGGTACTCTTTTGTTTCACTCTATATATCCTCATTACCTAGAATATAGGCATTTAATGCTTCTTGAATGATTAATTTGATTAAATAACTGTCGGGTGTAATTGCTGAGCCAATTTCAGTAATATTAGAAAAAGTATGGAGAACAGGGCTTGTGCTGATAAAATGTTGTTGTTTTTTTTTTTCAAAAAGGGAAGAGAATAGAGCCTATGAACTATAGGCCAGTAAGCTCAATTTTAATTCCTGGTAAAATTCCAGAAGGTATTAATAAAGTTATGGTTAGTGAACAATGAGAAAAGGAAATTGTGATTACAAAGAGCCAACATTGCTTCATCCAGAATAAATCATACCAGATTAATCTTATTTCCCTGTATGACAGAGTAACTAAACTGATGAATCAGGGGAATAGTTTGCTTAGAGTTTAGCAAACAATTTGATAAAATAACTTATGCTAATCTCATAGAAAATATGGAAAGATGTAGGCAAGATAATTGTACAGTTAGAGGGATTTAGAGTTGGTTAGATGGCTATACTTTTTAGTACAGGAGTCATAATAATTTAATTTCAACTTGAAAGGTGATCTCCAGTGGCCATGCCCCAAGAACCTGTGTTTGGCCCTGAAATATTTAACATTTTTGTCAACTACTCGGATAAAGGCACTTGTAAATTCTTTTTTAAACCTCCTTCCTAGATGGCACAAATCTGGGAGGGAAGAACAGCAATAACTTAACTGGATCTTGTCATTTGGAAAGTCATTCTGCCAGGTTATATCAGCATTGATACTAAGACCCCATCAGTTCTCTTGGTACTCCCTGCCTTTCTAACTGGAGAGCTGGAAGGCAGAACAAAGGACTTCTCCCAAAGTTCCCATTTAAAGAAATCTTCCAAGCCAGCCATTTTTTCAGGTCCTTTCAGCTGTACGACTTTGAAGGGGACCACATCATGCCCCAAGCTGGGTAATTTCTCTCTCCTCCTTACTTTTATATGTTGTCTTCCCCCAATAGATTGTAAGCTCCTGGAGGGCAAAGATTTTCTTTTTTGTATTTTTTAATAGTGCCTGGCACATGGTAGACAATTAATAAATGTGGACTAATAGAATCCAGGATCCAAAAAAATACATGATAGCCTAGCCCTAGAACATTGGGCCAGATTAAATTTAGTATGGATAGAAATTTTAAAAAGGATAAATGTAAATCCTTACATGACTGAAATCAATTTACTGATCCAAGATAAAATATGTCAGAGGCATAGTTAGCAATTTGTCCAAAAGAGCTATAGAGGGTTTTAGTGAACTGCAAGTTCAGTATGAATCAATAGCTTTTGACTGCCTTAGCATAACTTCCAGGGTTAAGGAGATGGTAGTCCCGTTTTACACTGTCCTGTTCAGACTATATTTAGATTATTGTGTTCAGTTCTTGCTAGCATGTTTTAAGGAAGATAACAATAAGCTAGAGAATATCTAGAAAATAACCATGATAGTTAAGGGCCTTAAGTCCACGCCCTCTGAAAATCTATTGGAGAAATTGAAGAAATATAACCAGTAGAACAGAAGACTTGGGGAAAGTTGTTTTAAAGTATTTGTAGGACTGGGGGCAGCTAGGTGGTACAGTGTATTGAGCAATGGCTCTGGGGTCAGGAGGACCCACATTCAAATCTTAGGCCCCCTTTTAAATATGCATATTGTATTCTCACTGCATCTGGGGCCATCTCCCATCATCCTGCTCTATATCTTGCTACTGGATCCAGATGGCTCTGGGGGAGAAAGTGAGGATGGGGACTTTTCACAGCCTTGCCTCACTTAAATCCAATTCACTTGCAAGTCATGGCATCACCTCTTGAGGTCATAGTCCTCTTCAAGAGTGAAGGACAAACAACAATTGTTTTCTCCCAATAGAATGTAAACTTCTCAAGGTCAGAACTGCTTCATTTTTGTCTTTATATGCTCAGTGCCTAATACAGTGTGTGATATATAACAGTTACTTAATAAGTGTTTGCTCACTTGATTGTTGGTTCTCCTTCACTGAAGGTCTTTCAAGCAGAGGTTCTATTACTACTTATCAGAAATGTTATAAGATAGGATTCTTTTGGGATCTGGATTAGAGTACATTACTCTTCCCACTCTAAAATTTTGTGATCACCTTGGCAATTCCTTAGCGTCCCCCTTAGGTTTTTCATGCATTTGGTTGATTGAAATGTGGAGAAGGATTTCTTTGAATATTCTGGGGCTTCTAGTAACATTTTGGGGTTATGTGAAATCCTTATCTAAGGTTCTTAACTTTATGAATTTAAGTAATAGGGATGTGGGGAAATCATCATTAGAAAATATTTCTGTGTAGTAGTAAGATTGGATATCTGATCACTTGAGGAGGCAGGTACTAAATACAATCAACTTTTGATTATTCAGCAGTTAGTATACTATATTACTGATAGATTGTCTGGGCCACTGTCTTCTCTTCCTGCTATGGGCCTTTTAGTTGGCCATGTTTTGTTAAGACTTCAATCAGAGGTGACACAGGAGAAGAGAGGGACAATGAAATTCAGGGGTGTTTAGATAACTGTTTTAAAAACTGTTAGTAACTTGGTTAAAAGCTTGGAGGAGGAAGAGATTGAAATTAATAATTAAAATTAGATTTGGGGATAATCTAAATTTTAACTGAATAGGTTTACAAACCCTTCCATATTGCAGGTATTTGAGAGTCAGCTTTTAAGTGCAAAAGCATACTCTAGACACTGGGTTTTGTGTGTGTGTGTGTGTGTGTGTGTGTGTGTGTGTGTGTGTGTGTGTGTGTGATAAGGTTTTAAAATCCAATACAAATCTTACATTTATTTTTTTAGAAGATAAGGAAAGGAAGTAATTGGAAGGAAGAGCCACTTACTTCAGCACTACCTTAGGTGAAGCCAGGATTAGAGCCAGGCACTAGAAAATGGAGTGGAATGACCTGGGCTCTGAGCAATGTCAGTACATCACGTAGGCTTTTTCATTTTGCATCATTTCTATGGAGGATAGGGGTAGCAACCTGATCAGACTGGGTTTGGCCACTCAGTTCTGCAGTGGAAAATACTTAGCAATGTGTGCGTCAGAGATACCTCCCTCCCACCAAGTGATGCCTATGCCTGGATTCTGAGGCCCAGGAAAAAGCAGCTGATAAGGCGGGAATTTTGCTGTGGCAATGCTTTCCAACACATACCTGTCAGTTTGCTGGAAAGGAAATGAAGCTGATATGCTATGTCCTAAACAGGGTCAGGTCAGTGTTTCCACCCTTCCTCTCTGTCCCAATGTCACCCAATCTCCCCGTTTTATACCCCGCCCCCTCTTCTCCACTTATCTTTGTTCTCTCCGCTCTGAACCTACTTTGCTCTCATTCACTTACATTATCCTTACTTATATCTGTCTTACCTTCTGAGTCCCCCACCCCCAGGTCTTCATGTTCCTATTTTGTCAAATGTCCACTAGTTGATTACAATTCAAGACTTACAAAGGCAAACCTAGAGATGGTCCAAAGAAGATAATACTGTTTTGGTCTTGAATGAAGAAGCAGGATTTTATAGAACCTAATATCTGGTATTGCTTTTTTGGGGGGATGATTTTTATAGGGGAAAAGTTTTAGAAGAGAATCAGCTTTGTTGGAAATATTGGGAGGAGGGGACTCTGCTTTTGATACAAATTCCTTTGGGAGAAGGAGATAATCTTTTCTACTACATTAAAGGGAGGTCATAGTTTCGAGAATAGTATATAAAACAAAAGGAATTATTACAGAATGCTGCAATCAATCAACAAGCAACTATTAATCACCTACCGTGTTCCAAGCACTGTGCTAGGCAATGGGGATACAAAGACAAAGAATAAAACAAGTTCTCCTCACAATGAACTTACATTTTAATAGAGAAAACAAGTACATGTATAAGTATATGTAAAATAAATAAAGAGGAAAAAAGGCAATGTAGGTAGGGAAGAAGGCAGCAAGGTGGCACAGTGGATAGAGTCCTGCCCTGGATTCCGGAAGACATGAGTTCAAATGTAGCCTCAGACACTTATTAACTATGTGACCCTGGGTGAGTCACTTAACTCCATTTGAATCAGTTCCTCATCTGTGAAATGAGGTGGAGAAGGAAATGGCAGATCAATGCAGTGTCTTTGCCAAGAAAACCCCAAATGTCATGAAGAGTCAGACATGCCTGAAAACAACTGAACAACAACAAAAACAACCAAAAAAGGCAGGAAGGATAGAAAGAAACAACAAAAAAGGTAGGAAGAGATAGTAAAGGGTCTATATAAAAGGAAGAGAGGGTTTCTATGAGGCAGAGGTCAGTTGGGAGTTCATCTTGGCTGTTTTTACAGATATCTATTTTCTGCTTCCAGATGCTAGAGTCAGACTAATATGGAGCATCTTGAGGGAAATGGGTGCCAACTGGCATTTTCATCACTCACTGCCAAGTTCTAGGTCACAGATCCAAGGTTGATTTAGGAAAGGGCCTGTGCTCAAGGGTGGTGTTCTGGGGGTAATGGGTGGTACCAGTTCTAGCCTGTGGAATAAAAAAAGGAATAAAAAATAAAAATCCAGCAGCAACAGTGGTGTATGTTGGACCCCAGGACCAGAACAAGATCTTAGCTCCAGCTCCTAACCCAGTCTGAAGATTGCAGAAGAATAATTAGGGCAGGAATCCTAGACCAAAGGAAAGCTTTCAGTTCTACCACCATGAACCAGCAGAGTTTCCCAGCCATCTGATGGAGACTGAATCTAGCAGCAGCTCAGATGGAAACCCAGGTCAGGGACTTGTATAACTCAGAACAGGGTGGGGCAACAATCAGACTTTTTCCTAGATGAGAACACTCAAAATTTGCAGGGTTCATCCTGAGCTTTCCCTTGTGGTCCTGGAAAAAGATAATGCTCCAAGAAAGCAGCAGTAGAACCAACCCAGATATTCCTTCCAGAAGTATGCAGAGCCCAGCTCTAATATCAAGTAAAGACAAGAAGAAACCAGGAAGAATAAGCATATAAAAAAAGAATCCCAACATAAAAAGCTATTATGATAATGGGGATAATCAAGACAAACCCAGAAGAGAATGATTCTAAAACATCGATAAGCAAAGTCTCAAAGAAAAAACACAGCTTAGACACAAATTCAACTAGAATTCTGGGAAGAGATGAGGCAAGAGTTTTAAAAGAAAATTATAAAGTGAGAATACTGGAAGAAAAATTGGAAAAGAAATGAGAGTTATGAAAGAATTAGAAATGGAATTGATTGCCACAAGACATACAAAACCTTGTCTAAGGAAAAATTCCCTGAAAATGAGATTGGAAGCCAGTGACTTCAAGAAACTAATAATTATTAAAATAAAGTAAAAGATAAAAAAGTAAAAGAAAACGTAGGGTATCTAATAGAAAAATAAAAACAACTGGCCTGAAAAACAGATTGAAGAGAAAAAAATTAAGAATCATTGAGGTATCTAAAAGTCATCACCAGAGAAACCAGAAAAAAAGCTTAGACATCACATTTCAAGGGATCATAAAATAAAACTGTCCAAATATCTTAGAATTAAAACGCAAAGTAGAAAGAAAAAAATCTACCAGTTACTTCCTGAAATAAACCTCAAAATGAAAACTCCCAGAAACATAGCCAAAATCAAGAGCTTCCAGGCCAAAGAAAAAATAATGTAAGCAGCCAGAAAGGAAGAATTCAAGTACTGAGGGGCTACAGTCGGGATCATACTAGATTTAGAAACCACCATTTTAAAGGAATGGAGGGCTTGGAATAGGATACTTTAAAAAGTAAAAGATTTAGGTTTATAGCCAAGAGTAACTTAAGTCAAAGTCAAATATAATACCATATTGGGGAAAATGGATCTTTAATGAAATGGAGAACTTCCAAGCATTCCTAACTGGGGGGAGGGGGGGGTTTCAAACACAGGTGTCAAGAGAAACTTAAAGGTGTAAACATGAACGAACACTCCCAAGGGACTAAACAATGATAAACTGCTTACATTCTAATATTGGGAGAGGATATATACCGTGCCCTTCTTCCCCCCTCCAACCCTGGACCCATCAGGGTTTATAAAGAAAGTCTAAGTTGACTTCCTAGGAGGTCTGGGAGTAGTTCTTTTATATTTTTCTGGATAATATTTTTAAAAGAATGGTAAGAGAAGGAAAGAGGAATACATAGGAGATGGGGAGGAAAAGGAAAATTAGGGAAAATCATCTCGTATAATAGAAGTATAAAAGTAGAAGCCTGTACAACCAAGAAGGAAGGGATGGGGAAGTGGCTGACACTAGAATTTCACTCATCTGGACTGATCAAAGGAGGAAAAATAAAGAGAGAGTTGAGTGTAGAAATACATTTCACTCAAGAAGAAAATAGGAGGAGAAGGGGAGAAGGAAGAAGTAGCAATCCTAGGGAGATATTGGTCCTAAACAAAACAAATTCTAACCAGAAATGTACAAAAATACCTGTAGCTCTTTTTGAGTTGGCAAAGAATGGGAATCTGGGCGGGGGGTAATCATTGGTTGGGGAATTACTTAATGGGTTGTGGTCTATAAATGTGATGAATACTATTGTGCTATAAGAAATGAAGAGGAAAGGGTTTCCAAGAATCCTGGGAAGACTTGTATGAACTGATATAAAGTGAAGGTAACAGAATCAAGAGAACGATTTAGATGATGACAACAGTATTGTAATGACAAGTGACTTTGAAAGACTTAGAAACCTTGATCAATTTATAATCATTAACCAAGATTCTAGGAGACTAATGAAGAAACATCCTTCTTGCTTCCTGATAAAGAGGTGAAAGATTCAGAGGGCAGGATGATGATGATGATGATGATGATGTGTGTGTATATATATGTATGTATATATGTATGTATGTGTGTGTAATTTTTTCTTTTCTTGTTATTGTTTAGGCTTTTCAGTCATGTCTAACTCTTCATGACCCCATTTGGAGTTTTCTTGGCAAAGATACTGGAATGGTTCCCCATTTCCTTGTCCAGCTCATTTGACAAATGAGGAAACCGAGGCAAACAGGGTGAAGTGATTTGCCCAGGGTCCCGTAGTTAGTGTCTGAAGTTGGATTTGAACTCATGAAGAGGAATCTTTTGACTTTAGGCCCAGCACTCTGTCCACTTTGACACCTAGCTGCCCATGGCTTTTATAGGGAAGCATATATTCATGTGTAATTGATTACCCATTTCTGACATCCCAAGAAGTGAAGTGTCAGGGACTAGCCAGAGAGGACCCTATTATACTGTGGAGCACATTGTACTATGAGGCATTTAGCAGGGAAGATTCCAGGCATAGAAAATGCCAGATCCTGGTATATTAGTCCATGTCTAGAAGGTTTCAGAAAAGGAGAAGAGAGGCAGATAGCAAGAGGAGTATGCCTAAAGCAGAGCCTATAGTATAATTCAGAAGACTTCTGTAAAAGAGACCAAGGTGGAGAAGGTGTGTGTGGGGTGGGGTGGGGTGGGGGGACAAAAACCTACCACAAAGCTCTAAACACAAATATTTAAAATTTCTTAGAGGAAACACCATACTACACCCACCCCCAGTTTACACTTATATACATATACATATATATTTACTTTTTTCTTTTGCTTTTTTGGAGGGCAATTGGAGTTGTGACTTGCCCAAGGTCACATAGCTAGTTTTTGTGTTAAGTGTCTGAGGCCGGATTTGAAGTCAGGTCCTCTTGACACCAGGGCTATTCACTGCACCACCTACTTGCCCCATACACTTATATTTAAAGGGAGAATATCAGTCTAAGAAATTACATGACTGTTTAGAGAATAGTCTTAAAATTAAATAGCTTCAGTTTCTTTAGTCATAAAATGGGTTTAATGCTAGCATAATCCACCTCTTAGGGCATATGGCCTCAGTACCCTTTCAACCCTACTTAAAACAAAAAGATGCATGGAAGCTCAGATCACATCTTGTCAAAATAAGACCAGCAGAAAGGGCTGAAAGCCCCTTTCCAGCAATGGGAAGTTAATATCCCTAGCCCAGGGGTGTAGAACCTGTAGTTTCAAGGCCACATGTTGCTCTCTAGGTCCTCAAGTACAGCTTTTTGACTGAATCCAAACTTCACAAAACAAATTCCCTTAATAAAAGGATTTGTTCTGTAAAACTTGGACTCAGTCAAAAGGCTGCACCCAGAGACCTAGAGGGCCATTTTTGGCCTCAAGGCCACAGGTTCCCCACCCTGATCTAACCAATAATTCTCATTCCCAATAGTATCACCACCATCATAGCTGGCATTTATTTAGCTCTTTAATGTTTGCAAAGCATTTTACAAATATTATCTCATTTAATCCTCACAGCAATCCTGGGAAGTGGATGCTACTATTATACTCACTTAACAGATGAGGAAACTGAAGTAAACAGTGGTTAAGTGGCACGGGGCCATGCAACTAAGTTGAATCTGAATCTAAACCCAAAATTCCTAACTCCAGGTCCAATGCTCAATTCTCTGTCTCACCTAGCTTTCCCTTGGGTGTCTCAAGCTTGAATCAGCATTAGCCCCTAGGTCCTGACTTCTTACTCTCCCCTCAATGTCTCACCTGCTTGGCACAGATAAGAAGCCACCAAGCTTTACTGGATTTGGGTGCCCAATTCTACCCAGGTCTTAGAAGATTTTACCTGTTTCCATTCACCCTGACTGCCCTTCTTTATTGTAAGGCCAATAAATCTGGCTTGCTTTACTATCTTACTGTGTTTTCTGTTTCCTTGACCTGAACTACTGTTATCTTGGACCTGACAGTTACTATTTTCTATTGAGACACAAGATTATACAGAAAATAATCTTCAAAGCTGAAAGTGGTACAAAAATATTAGTTATGTTTATTACCTGATAGCACTTTTGAAAGTTATTAGTGTAACATCTGTGAATCGTATTAGCCTCCTGGGAGCCAGGGCCCGGCAGGGTATACATAAAGGTGAAGAATGACCCACTGCCTCTCATGTTGAAAAGTAATCACAGTGGACAGTCTCTCCTCTTGTGCACGTACTGGACATACTGGTTACTGCAGAGTAAGCGCCAACAGATGCAGTTCAGATTAGCTGGGGCTGGAAAGAGTGGAGAAGGTCAAGAATGACCACAGCTTCGGTAAAAAAAAATCAACCTGATGCTTGCAACTCCAAGGAAGCCACACCTCTCAGTTTCTATCTAAGAAATTTGGGGTCTTACCTTTGAGGGGAATGAAAGCAGAAAAACTGGTTTACAAAAGAACTTTAGGTTTATCAAAGAAATACTAAGCAAGTTGAGTAATCCAGTTTCCAGCATGTTCTGTCAGACAGTACCCAGCACAATGACTCCTATATAATAAACATATAAATGCTTGTGGGTCGACTAAAATGTGCCCAGACTGTGATACCTCATGTTCTCATCCTGTTGTTTTAAAGCATAAAGTTTTTCACTTCTCTAGACTTCTTCCCTCAAACCTGAACTCAGATCCATTTTAGGAGAGATATGAGAAATGCCAACAACATTGCACTTAGAGAGGCACCAGGGGGTAGTGGTTGAAGCCTATGGGGCTCAAATCCAGCCTTAGATATTTAGTAACTATGTGGCTTCTGATAAATCACAGCCTCTCAGTCTGGGTTTTCTCATAAGACTGTATTATATGAGCATAACAAATAATAGCTTCTACCTCAAATAGTTGTTGTGAGGATCAAATGAGATAGTAATATTTTAAAAACCTTACAGCATTATAGAAGTCAGTAATTATTATAGATTTGTTTTTCTATATTTTATTATATCAACCCTCCCCATTATTCTTTTAGAGGGGAGAAAGCAAGGCAATTGGTGTTAAGTGACTTGCCCAAGGTCACTTAGTTTAGTGTCAAGTATCTGAGGTCAAATTTGAACTCGGGTCCTCCTGACTCCAGGGCCAGTGCTCTAGTCACTGTGCCACCTAGCTGCTGCCTAAATCCCCAATTATTTGTCATGCATTTGTCTGGAAGGTCGTTCAACCACTCCCAACGTGCACTCTAATTTTAGGCTTTCCTACTCCCCTGCAATTTACATTTTTACGAAGGTCATTTATTCCTCAAAGGAACTGAGAACAAAATTTGGGAAATTTCAATCTGATTCTAAATGCAAGATGTATTAGTGGCAATTGACAATTCCAAGTAATTCCAAGGAAAACTTTCTTCTTAATGTTCTTTGAATTTCCTAAGAGTATTAAGTCTTTATCTATCTGCTAAGGGGATTCCACAAGCAAAAATTTATGTTTTAAAGTCAGCAGGAATTTATGAAGTACTTATGTGGCAGAAATTGTTCTGGGTGCTAGAAATACAAATATCAGCATAAAAGCAGAAAGAAAGACAGTTCCGGCCCTCAAAGAGTTTACATGATAATGAAGGAATACAACACACAAAAAAGAAGTTGAAAAGGAAAGTTAGAGAGTTAGAGAAAGTCCTTGGAGGCCAGAGTCTAGACTAGAGAGGAATGAAGATAAGGCTGCCCTAGGCACCCTCCTTAAAATGGAAGCAGTGGGAGGAATCGGTCAATTAGAGGGAGAGGTCACAGGGGTGAAGGGTAACTGTTAGTCTCTGTTTACTGCAAAATAAGTAGCTTTCCAGGAATTGGGTGATAGGTTTGCCATTTGGAGAGAAAACAATTAGGACTCTTGCATCTTTTCCTGGCAAAATAAAGTTATGGGAATCAAACAATCCATATGAGTAATTGCCCCTCTGATAAATTCTTTGCTTTATCAAGTTTCTATGGATTTATCTGAAGCATATCACTAAATGGAGCATTTTGTGGAACTTTAAGTTAATCAACAAGCATTTATTAAGCCTCTATTATGTGCCAGACAGACCAAAGTAAGTCTTTGATAAAAAGTATGCAAACAGCCCCAGCTGGGATAGTACAACCTTGACTTACTAAGGGGCAAAAGCAGAGGAACTTCACAGCTGCTAGCACCATAGACTGCTTGAGTTTTGTATTCCTTATCTCCTTTCCACACTGTGGTTGAAGGGGCTTCTAGACAAATGTATGATAAATAATTGTTTTTTTTAATAATGAAATACAGAAAAACAAATGTATATTAATATTATAATGCTGTAAGGTTTATAAAATATTTTACAGATAATATCTCATTTGATCCTCACAACAACCCTTTGAGGTAGGTGATATTATTTGTTATCCTAATTTAATCCATTTATTATCCTCATATAATATAGTCTTATGAGGAAACCCAGGCTGAGAGGCTGAGTGATTTACCACTAGACATATATTTACTAAATATCTAAGGCAAGATTTGAACCCCAGGTTTTTTCTGACTCCAGCACCATTCATATTTAGAAGGACCCACAGAGTAAGTATATATTTCACATTTTCTCATATCTATCTATATCTATCTGTCCATCTGTCTATCTATCTATTTATCTATTTATTTTCAGCATCTCACCTTGAAATGTGGACATTTTCTCACTTTTTAGCTAAATTTTATTTTTTTGAATCAACAAAAATCTGCCTTCTCTCCCTTTCATTTACCTTCAACTGAGAATGAAAGAAAAACAAAACACCTATTATAAACATATTAGTCAAAACAGAATTCTGAACTGGCCATGACTATATCTATATCTAAATCTCTATGTCTATGTTTATGTCTATGTCTAAGTCTATATCTACGTCTATGTCTACGTCTAAACCTATATCTACAAATACATCTATATTTAATTAGCTAGATGGTACAGTGGATAGAATGTTGGGCTTAGAGACTGGAAGACGAATTCAAATCTAGCCTCAGACATTTACTAGATACGAATGACTGAACAACAAATAAAATCCATAGCCCTCTCCGTATCGTTGAGCTACTCTGGTATGTGAAGTGAAGATGGACCCACAAGAATCAGTATTGGTGTGATATTTGAATTTTAAAGGGCAGCCTCTTGCAAGACCACTGCAGGAGATGTTTTTTCTTCTATGACCTGGGTCATCCTGCCAGAGGTTCTGCTGATATGATCTCTCTGCTTGTATCCTTGATTGCCCCTGCTTCCCTGTTCCTGCTAACCTTCTATCCCCCTCTCCCCTCATTCTGGGCCTTTTATTATTTGGGGTGAATGTAATGTAATGAAATTGTAATGAAATCCTATTGCTTACATCATGATCTACCTCTTTTGTAAAAACCTCTCATCCCCCCAAAGCAGCTGCAGCTGATTGGAGTAGTCATTAAAAAGAGCTATTTTGGATCCCGTTGAATCTTCTAGGCCAAATAGATGCTAAAAGAAAACTTGTTTAATATGGAAAGCTACAAATACATTAGACCTTTAGTAGTGTATTGGCTCCTGGATGACATCTAGTGGTGTGTTAACTCTATCTACGCCATACAAAGATGGGTCCAGCTTTCAAGGAACTCAGAATCTTAGAATTGGAACTAGGATCATTTGACTGTTTAGCAACTGATTTATGGCTCTTGAGTTGAATGTAGTATTTCATATGAATGAGTTGGCATCTCTATTTATGCGTTTCACTGCACAAAGCTTAACTGTGAACAATTAATCTCTCGTTTTGGGAAGTTACTGTTCTTGACTTTAGAGAAACAGATATGGAATCAGTGGGCCACTCAGAAGCAGAAACTAGTTTTGTCTTAATTTGGTGATAAAGCAATAGATCTGGACAGGACTAGTATTCTAGATCCTGGCAAATTAGTCTTTCTATCATATTAATTTTTATCAGTAAATTTTATTTATTAATTTTAAATAAATAATAACAAATAATTGAACCAATGAGAGCGCTAAGATCACTGAGAGAAAAGGTATAGAGAAGAGGGCTCAGGATAGAGCCTTATATTAATAGGATTTATTAAGGTTCTCTATAAGACTGTTGAGGCAAAACATTCCTTTCACAACATAATGAACTTTATTTAGGGCATTCAGCTATTTTATTTAGTGTTACAACTTAACATACACATATATATTCTTTTAAATTTTAATTAATAATCATTAAAACTATTTATTACTGGTTAAAAAAGTAGATAAGTGGAACAGATTAAATAATGAAAAATCAGAAACATTGTAACTCGATAACCCATGATTTTATGAAGCCCAAAACATGATTTGCTAGGGGAAGAACTCCCTGTCTGATAAGAATTGCTGGGTAAATTGGAAAGGAGTGTAATAGAAATTAAATTTGAACCATTATCTTACACTGCATACCACAATAAGCTCAACTGGGTTGCTCAACCTGAATGTTAAAGGTTATACTATTTTTTTTTAAAGCAATTGGGGTTAAGTAACTTGCTCAGGGTTACACGGCCAGTCATTATTTGTGTGTGGGTGCTCATTTTCTGAGGCCAGATCCGATCTCGGGTCATCCCAACTCCGAGGCTGGTGCTCTTACTCACTGCGCCACCTAGCCACCCCAAAGGGTTATACTATTAAAAAAAATTAGATGATGATCAGATCAGGTACCTTTCATAGCAATACTAACCAAACAAGAGAGAAGTAATCACAAAAGATAAAATAGATAATTCTGATTATATGAAATAGAAAATATTTAGCTCTGATGAAACTAGTGCAACTAGGACAAGAGAAGTTGTCTCTTGACAGGGAAAAAAACAACAGCAACTTTGCAACAAGTATTTTTCTTAGGGGTGTGTTATCCAAGCTGTATAGGAAACTAACACAAACATAAAAGACCAAGAGCATTCCCTAATGCATGAATAATCACCTCCTGACCATTTCCAAACCATTCCACCTGTAAAAAAACAATATGCTTCAATCTACATTTAGATCCATCAGTTCTTTCTCTGGATGTGGATACCATTTTCCATAAAGAGTCTTTTGCATTTGACTTGGGTCATTGTATTTCTGAAAATAGCTGTCATTTACAGTTGATCATTGTATCATATTGCTGTTACTGCGTACAGTGTCCTTCTGGTTCTGCTCATTTCATTTTGCATCAGTTAATATGACTTCATGGCTTTTTCTGAAAGCGTCCTACTTGTCATTTCTTATAGCACAGTAGTATTCCATCAAAATCATATACAAAAACTTGTTCAGCCATTTCCCAATTGATGGGCATCCTCTCAATTTCCAATTCTTTGCCACTGCAAAAAGAGCCCGCTACAAATATTTTTGTACATGTAGGTCCTTTTCCTTTTATCTCTTTAGGGTACACACCTAGTAATGATATTGCTGGGTCAAAGAGTATTCGTAGTTTTATAAAGTTCCAAATTACTCCCCAGAATAGTTGGATCAGTTTATAACTTGGAGCATTTTAAAAAATATTAGGTATCAATAGTTTGCAATTCTTTTTTTTTTAAATCATTCATGTATTTGAAATTATATATTCTTATTTATTCTTTTTGTATTTATTCTGGGTATACTTCTCTTTGTCCTTGTCTCTAACATTAGAGTGTAAGCTTTTTGTGAGTAAGGACTGTTTCATTCTTTCTATTTGTGTCTCTAGCATTTAGCACGGTGCCTGGAACACATTAGATGTTTAATAAAGACTTGTTTGACTGAAGATCAAAGCCCCAAAATATTTACATTAAATACTTTTTGTGGGTAGCAGAGAACTGGAAGCAAAGTAGATGCTCATTGATTGGAGAGTGGCTAAACAAATAATAGTATATAAATATAGTTGAATATTACTGTGCCATAAGAATTGATGAATATGAAGAATTCAGAAAAACCTGGAAAGACATATGAATTGATTCAGGGAATCATGGCAGAACCATGAAGACAATATACACAATAACGACAACAATGTAAATGGAAATTTAAAAGAACATCAAATTCTACATAATTTTCATGACTAAGTTTGGCCCCTAAGAAGAGTTAAGAAAATGGATCCCTTTCTTTCCTTTGCAAATATGGAGGACAAATGGGGGACAAATTCCATATACTATCAATTAATGTGTTGATTATTTTTGCTGAACTGCTTTATTCTCCTTTTCTTTTTTATTCTTTTTACAAGGATGGCTGATTGGGTAGGGGAGAATAATGCATTTGGGAATCAAAGGGATAGAAAAATAAAAGATATCATTAAAAAATTAAAAATTAATAGATGTTATTTAAATTCCATTTACAAGTGCTAGTGTTCAGTCAAACTCATGGTTCTAGTTGCTATAGGTGGTTAGGCTGGAAGCAGCCTACTGTCCTGTGCCAACTTGAAGTAGATGAATATAGTATATATGTAACTTCACTTTGATGTGAAATCTTCCTCAACTTCATTTCTCTATTATTCCTATCATAGCATTGTAGAGGTTTGTAGTTTGAAAGGGTCTTAGAAATAATTTTGTCCAATAATTTTGTTGAGGAATTTGGCCTCATTTACACTATTTTCTTTGGTATTCTCAGGTGCTCCAACTGCTTTCTATTGTTTTATATTACTGCAACAAACTACTTCTGGTGCAAGTAGTTTTGGGTTTTTTGTTTGTTTTATCTTTTTGTGTGTATCCTGGCTCTTTTTTTTTTTGACAATCTGGTGAAGCCTATCAACACCTTTTCAGAATAATAATTTTAAATGTGTAAAATGAAATAGTAAGTGACACATTAAATTTCAAAATGTGAAATAAAGCTATAATTTTTTTTCCCATTCAAGTTCAAAGGCCTCCTGAAATCTATCCGTGGAGTAATGACTGTTTATGAATCCCAGGTTAAGAATCCAGTTCTACAATCTGATGGTTGTATTGATGGCTCCTTCTGCTTTTCATTATACAGACATAAAAATTTGTTATGCAGTATATGACATTTTCCCATATTTACATAGTTATAGCATTTTAGAGCAGAAAAGGGTCTTGGTGATCATCTTATCTAATATCCTTATTATGACCTGGAGTGTCCAATTCAATAGACATTTATTGAGCACCTACCATATGTAAAACACTATGTCAAGTACTTAAAACTGTACCAAGAAGCTCTGAAAATCAAAGGGTAAGTCTTTTAATGGTGCCTTAGTATTAATGAGGTTCATCTCCTTTCCTGTTAATACATGAAACAGGTAGGTATCCCAGTGGATGGTGCTGGGTCTGGAGGCAGGAAGACCTGTGTTCAAATCCCGCCTTAGACACTTACTAGCTGTGTGACCTTGGGCAACTTACTGTAGCGCCAATGTAATATTCACAGTGCCAACAGTCGCTATAAATATACCTGCATAGTGCTCAATTGAAAAATATAACAGACTCTCCATATAGAAGAAAGAAACAAAACATTTATTCAGTCACCAGAAAATCAAATCCCAAAACCAGGAAGCTTATTCCAGCATAGTAGCAAAGAAGTTAATAAGCCACAACAGCACAGAGAGCCACAGCATCCGTTAGCCTTCCCACAAATCAACATTTACTCACAAGCCTGTCTCCCTCAGATGCATCCTCTCCTCCCTCCAGTCTAGCTGCTCTGACTCCCAGCTTCCTGTGGGCTCTGCTCCACCCTTCAGCAAACTCCCCCCACCATAGGCTCCATGTGATTACATTCAGCCTATTAGGGGGCAGGGTTTATCTTTAAAGCAAGCAAGGTCTTCAAATTCCCTTAGGCTTATTAAGGGACAAGGAAGATCTTCAAATTCTCATTGCCATTATACTTACTTAACCTCTATCTGCTAGTTTCCTCATCTGCAAAATTGTCTTTATAATAGCACCTACTGCCCAGAGTTGTTGTGAGGATCAAATGAGATAATGTTTATAAAGCACTTAGAAGAGTGCCTGGCACATAGTGCCAAGTATTATATGCATGTTTATCGTCATTATTGCTGTTCTTACATGCTACTGAAGATTTCTTTATGTCAGTTATGCACAAATATTTATTGATAATATCCTGCAGCTTGTTTCACCCTCCATGGGTCTTTCCATTACCCTTTGGGTCACTTGATATCAGGATTCTTCTGAAATTGTGGTTTTCTATGATTCACAACTGGTTGACTTCCATGAATACAGTAGGTGCTTAATATGTTTAAAAATTGAATTGGATAAGTCATTTTAAAAATCCTACTTATGACTATGAGGTAATACATTGGCAGAAGGGCCACCTGCCAGTTTTGTATGAAATTAGATAAGCAGTTGTGTTTGCAACTAGTTTTAACATTTTTCCAGCCTTGGATATTATTGAGAATGATCTGCACATAGAGAAAGGATTTCCTAGGTGCTTCTGCCATCTAGTGCCCAGCACTGGAGATGTGATAATTTCATTCCCTTCCTTTCATCCCTTTCTAAAAACAAAAACAAAATAAAAACCAGAACCAACAATCAAAGACTTAGATCTAGAAGTGCTTTGAGAGATCAATTTTTCCAACCCTATTATATTACAGATGAGCGAACTGAGGGCTTTAGAGAATAGAAGTTACTTATCCATATTAGTCTTATTTATAAATGTAGTTAATAATGCTCATATATATGTTTGCATACACATATGTATATGTGTATATATGTATATGTATATGTGTGTTTGTATGTATGTGTGTGTATGACCAGTAAGTCAGAAGTGAATACAGCAGATAAATACCATATTTATCTATAAATATTGATGGGAGAGTCTGTGAGAAGACATAATAAATAAACCAGCTCTTATTATATAGAGTAGCTAGGTGGTACAGTGGATAGAGTGCCAAACCTGGAGTCAGGAAGACTTGAGTTCAAATCCAGCCCCAGACACTTGCTAGCTGTGTGACCCTGGGCAAGACACATAACCCTGTTTGCCTCAGTTTCCTCATCTATAAATGAGTTTGAGAAGGAAATGGAAAACTATTCCAGTATCTTTGCCAAGAAAGCCCCAAAATGGGTCATGAAGAGTTGGACATGACTGAAAACAATTAAACAATCACAGTTATTATTTTTCTCTTTTGTTTCTTCTTTTTTGTCAAGAAATGCTCAAATAGGTATGTTATAGCTCCTGGGTCCAAGTCTTTTGTCACTTTCTCCAATTTCCCTGCCTTCCTCTCCATATCCAAAATATGACTAGATTTGAAGAAGACCAGAAAGATTAATTCAATTCTCAATTCAGCAAACTCACAGAATCACAGAATTTCAGAGTTATATGAGAAATCAGCTGCCATCTAATGTGACCAAGACCACCAAAAGGAATCTCCACGGTAGCATATCTGACAAAATGCCCATTATTTAGCTTCTGATTGAAGATCTCCAATGAAGAAGACATTACCTTCACAGACTGTCCATTCCACTTTTGGACAGCTGTGACTTGTAGGCATATTTTTCATGATTTCAATCCTAAATTTGCTTCTTTGCAATGTCCTCTCCACTCCCATCTCTGCACTCCACGACCAAAAAGAACAACTCTATTTTAACCTGACACTCTTTCAAGGACTTGGGGTTAGCTATCAGTTTCTCCCTTTAGTTATTTCTAGCTGGGTGACCCTGAGCAAGCCACTTAACCTCTGTTTGCCTCAATTTCCTCATCTGTAAAATGGGGATAATAGCTCCCAAGGTTGTTATAAGGATCAAGTGAGATAATAATTGTAAAACACTTAGCTTGGTGACAGGCACATAGGGTGACAGGCACCCTTTATAAATGTTAACTATTATTATTCCTTTCTCTAGGCTAACTATTGCCAGTGACTCCAAACAATCCTCATATATCATGGCCTTAAAGCCTGTTTACTCTTTGGATTATCTTCCTCTGGATATTCTCCAGTTCTTCTTAAACTGTGGTATCCAGAAATGAACACATTTCAGCTGTAATTTGACCAGAATAACACACATTGGGACTAACAACTCTTTATTATAAGAAGCTGTGACTTTCCTAGTTGCAGCCCAAGACTGAATTAACATTTTTGGCCCCCATATCACTGTTGACTCACATTGATTGCAGCTCATCAAAAACTCAAATTTTTCAGACTATAGTCTAACTGCACCTCATCCAAGTTATACTTGTGAAGTCCATTTTTTTAATCCAAGTGTAAGACTTTTCTGTTATCCAAATTGAATTTAATATAATTAGATTTCACCCAATGCTCTAGCCTCTTAAGAGCTTTTTGAAGGGTCCTGATTCTAACATTCAGTTTATGAACTATTCCTTTCAGCTGAGTATCATCTGGAAATATGATTAATATTCCACCTAGACCTTTGCCCAAAGTCCAAGATATAAATGTTAAACAACACAGGGCTAAACATGGAAACCTGAGGCACTCCACTGGAGATCTTTCCAATTGTTATTGAATCATTAATGACTTCTCTTTAAGCCTGAATGTTCAGCTAGTTTACAGTTGATTGTACTGCCATCTAGTCTATATTTCTGTATTTTTTCTCCACCAATAGCCAGAAATACTTAATTAAACACTTAGTAAAATCCAGGTAAGCTATATCCACAACATTACCCTTGATCTAACAGTTTAGTTAAACCTACCAAAAAGGGAATGAGTTTAGTTTGGCATTATCTATTCTTGATGAAGCCATGCTATCTCTTTTTCGTTACTGCTTCCTTTTCTAGATGTCCTCTTACCATTTCTTTAATAATTCATTCTAGAATTTTGTCAGAAATTGACTACAAGCTCACTTACCTATAGTTTTCAGGTTCTATTCTCTTTTCTTTTTTGAAAATTAGGACACTTGTCCTTTTCTATTCTCCATTTACTTTTCCTGTTCTCCACAAACTCTTAGAAACATCACTGACAATGATTTCCAATACCATCTTCCAAGTCTTTTCACTTCTAGGGATATAGTTCAAATGAATCAGGTTATTTTAGTTTACCAAGAGTAGATAAGTGATCTTTTACTATCTCCCTATTTATATTACGGTACTGATTCCCCATTAGCCATTTTTGTTCTTTCCTTTGTGGTCCAAAGGTCATTCTCCTTGGCAGCAAAAGCAGAAGCAAAATCAAAATCGAGCACTTGAGTTCCCCTCTGTTGTCAATGATTATTGCCCCATTCACCCTGAGTATTGATTCCTTCTTTAAAGTTTCCTTTCTCTCAGTACAACTAAATTCTTTCACTCATTCTGAGTTTTAGCAGTCGACATTATTCTTAAAACGCTATCATGCTTTTGTATTTATCCTCTGTTACCTGCCTTTATTTCTAACCCCTGTAACTTACCTTTTAAAAATCAGTATTAGTTGGTGAGTGCTCTGCACAACTATACTTCGGACAACTATAAATTTTCCTGCTCACTTTAGTTGTTTCCCTTTGTCTTCAGAATTCAGTTTTTGAGAGTTTTCCCTCTCTCCTGTGCTAATTTCTTTTATAGAACATTAGTCCCTGGGATTCTACCTCTCTTTTCTTTAAACTTTTTGAAGTGTGCCTTCTCAAAAATCTAGGATGCTTATCCAACTATGCTTGATTTACACAGAATCTCAAAGTTAGAATGAAAGGAGCTCCCCTTGCCAGTGCTTGCCCGCAGACACTGTCTAGTTCAGCCTATATGACTAACAATTCACTCTACATCATTCTCAATAAATAATAACCTAATCTTTTGGATAAGGAAAACCTCTAAGGAGGAAGAACCCAGCAACTCTCAAAGCCCTCCATTATACTTTTGGATAGCTCCAATTGCCAGATTTTTCATGTCAAGAAAAAAAATTCTGCCTTTCTGCAACTTCCACTTATGACTTCTAATTTGACCTTCTAGTACCAAGTAGAACCTGTCCAACCTGTCTTCCACTGAACAGCCCTTCAAATACTGGAGTGATTGTACCCTGCTAAAACTTTGCTTTCTTAGGCTATCCTGAATTTCTTCAGTTCTCATATCATATCATATATGCTATGATATCCAGTTTCCTCATTGTGCTGATCACCCTCCTTTATACCCTCTTCAGTTGATTGATGTCCTTCCTATTATCACTGCCTTGCTCTTGGTATTGGCATATATATTTTATAGCCACTGGTTCATTTTATCATTCCCACTCATTCACTCAAGTTCTTGTAATCTGTATCCATCCCCACCATTTAAACTGTTCTCTAGAAGTAAGAAGGGGGAAGATAGGTATACGGTGGCCTGGCCTGAATTCAGGAAGACCCAAGTTCAAATCTGACCTTAGACATTTACTATGTGATTCTAGGCAAGTTACTTAACCCTCTCTGTGAGGAAATTAGGAGAGTAAGGAATAGTTTACCTGTCAGATCTATGGAGAAGAGAAGAATTTATGACTGAACAAGAGACAGACAGCATTACAGGATGTAAAATGAATAATTTTTGTTACATTAGATTTAAAAGTTTTTGCACAAATAAAACAATGCAGCCAAGATTAGAAGAAGAGCATACGAGTGGTGCTGGGGAGGGGAATGAGGTTTTTTTGCCTTTAATATTACTAATACATTTTTATTTTTTCATGTTGAATTTGAGGATTTTTTTCCCCCAAATGCTTTATTAACTTCTGGTTTACATCATTCATTTCCTCTAGATTTTGAGTTACAATTTTTCCCCATTTTTCCCCTACCCCCCACCCCAGAATAGCAGTCCCACAAGATATCCCCTCATCTGATCTGCTCTCTCCCATATCTTCTCCCATACCCCCTTCAACTTTTCCAGTAGGACAAGGTGAATCTCTGTGCCCCAATGCCTGTATATCTTATTTCCCAACTGTATGTAAGATAGTATTAACATAAGTATTTATATATTTTTAAGCATTTGATTTTAAAACTTCGAATTCCAGATTCATTCCCTTTCTCCCTTGTCACCCACTCTTACTGGGAAGACAAGCAATTCAGTATATGTTGTTCATGTGTAGCTATGCAAAACATTTCCATAGTAGATATATTGTAAAAGACTGACTATATTAACCTCCCTCCTATCCCACCTCCCACTTGGTCTATTCCCTACTTTGATCCTGTCCCTTTTCAAAAGTGGGTGCTTCCAACTTCCCTCCCCCCCAGCCTGCCCTTCCCTCCACCACCTCTCATCCCCTTCCCTCCTACTCTCCTGTAGGGTAAGATATCCTATTTAGTATGCATGTCATTCTCTCGAGGGGAATGATTTTTACAGCAAGTTTCTCTGATAAAGGCCTCATTTCTCAAATATATCAAGAACTGATCAAATTTATAAGAATACAAGTCGCTCCCTAATTGACAAGTGCTCAAAGGATATGAAGAGGCCGTTTGCAGATGAAAAAATCAAACTACGTATAGTAATGTTAAAAAATGCTCTAAATCACTATTGAATAGAAGAATGCAAATTAAAACAACTCTGAGGTACTGCCTCACACCTATCAGATTGGCTAAAATTACAGACAAGGAAAATGATAAATATTGGAAAAGATGTAAGAAAATTGGAACACTAATGCAATGTTGGTGGAATTGTGAACTGATCCAACCATTTTGAAGAGCAATTTAGAACCAAACTGTGCATACCCTTTGATCCAGCAGTACCACTACTAGATCTATGTCCTAAAGAGATCATAAAAAAAAAAGGGGAAAGGATCCACATGTATGAAAATATTTATAGCAGCTCTTTTTGTGGTGGTCAAGAATTTGAAATTGAGGAAATGTCCATCAGTTGGGGAATGGCTGAGCAAGTTTTGATATATGAGTGAAATGAATACTATTCTTTTACAAGAAATTATGAGCAGGTAGATTTCAGAAAAACCTAGAAAGACTTTCATGAACTAATGCTGAGTGAAGTGAGCCGAACCAGGAAAACATTCTACACAGCAACAGCAATATTGTGGGATCATTAACTATGAAAGACTTAGCTCTTCTCAGCAATATAATAATCACATATAATTCCAAAAGACTCATGATGGAAAATGCTATCTATATCCAGGTAAGAACTATGGAGCCTGAATGCAGATTGAAGCATACTATTTTCACTTTTTTATTTCTTTCTTGTGGATTTCCCCCCTTTTCCCTGATTTTTCTTTCATAACATGATTAATAAGGAAATATGTGTAACATGATTGTACATGTATAACCTATATCAGATTGCTTGCTATCTTGGGCAGGAAGGAGGGGAGAGACAAAGAGGGAAGGGAAGGAGAAAAATTTGGAACTCAAAATTTTACAAAAATGAAGGTTGAAAACTATCTTTACATGCATTTGGAAAAAAATAAATATAATATTAAGGAAAAAATTAAAAATGAAACTGAAAATTAAAAAAAAAATAACCCTATCTCAGTTTTACCTAGCTGCAAAACAATCTAGAGAAGGAAATGGCAAGCCACTCCAGTATCTGTACCAATAAAATGCCAAAAGAGGTCACAAAGAATTGGATACAACTGAAAAATGACTAAACAACAATGACAACTATAAGCTTACCAAGGAACAACACATAACAGCTGATTGCTGTATGATTATAATGACCAATTGTAGCTTCAGAAGAGAGCTATGAAAAGGTGCCTGCCTCTCCTTTGCTGGGAGGTGGGGGTTGAGGGTGGGGGTAGGGATTGGGAGAGTGCTGTTTGACTTGATTGGTATAGGTTAGTTTTGCTGAACTTTTTCTTCTTTATTATATAAGGGATGGCTCTCTGGGTGGAGCAGGATAGAAGGGTCTATCAGGAAATGAAAATATTGGGAAAACAAAAGATATTAATAACAAATTCTTAAGAAGAGTATTGCAAAGGACTGAGTTGCCAGTTGCAGCTGTGTTCCTCAGTGCTTTTCCTGATCCCTGTAACATCTGACTTTTAGACTACACCCTTCCTTGGCTTCTGTAATACTTTGCTATCCTAGTTCTTCCCTGACCCCTCCCTGTCCTTCCTATCTCCCATCTCTCCCAGTGACTCTATTCCTCTAAGATTCTGTCCTTAAGCCTTCTATTCCCTCCTTCAGTGAGCTTAAGTTCACACAACTTCATCTCCATACAGATGTGAATCTCAAGTTCATTATTTCAAATTTCTCTTAGACTCAACCTCTGCCTCATGCTCCAGCCTCAAATGTCTTGCATACCTGTAAAATTCTGACTTTCCTATCCTTCTCTATCCCAATCTTTTTTTTTTTCAGGGCAATTGGGGTTAAGTAATTTGCCCAAGGTCACACGGATAGGTGTTTGTGTGTGTGTGTGTGTGTGTGTGTGTGTGTGTGTGTGTGTGTGTGTGTGTATTAAGTGTCTGAGGCCGGATCTAAACTCAGGTCCTTATGACTCCAGGGCCATCGTTCTACTCACTGTGCCACCTAGTTGCCCCCCTCTATCCCAATCTTTAAGAGGCAGTTGTTACCTCCTCCCCAGGGTTTCCATTATTTCCATCCTAAAAACCAATCCCTGTCTGTTAGTGAGAATTATTATATACAGAATAGAATTTCTCTTTGTTGTTTCCACCACCTTATGAAGGATGAATTTATCATTGTCAGGTCATGATGTTTTTAGTTACTCTGTTTTGACGCCCCCCCCCCCCCCCATTCAACAGATGTCTGGAAAATTGAAGTTCATCACTATTATGTTATGTCTCTTTGCTAGGCTTGTGATCTGTTTTTGAAATAACTTATCTATTTCCTTTTTCTTTCCAGATGGTCTATAGCATACTCTGATGACAAACTTGCTTTTGTTTTTCCCGTTAATCTTCTCCTAAACACTTTTCCCTTTGCCTCTCCCCTCTGGTTCCTGAATTACCTCACATAAGTATTCAGAATATGTTCCCACTCTGTCCCCCTTATCAAATACCTTCACTGTACCAATCATTCCGATACTAAAACATCTCACTTTTCCCTTCTCTATTATGATCTTGGTGAAATTCTATCATTCAGTTCAATTCAAATAGCGTTTATTTAATGTCCTACTATGTATATAATATATACTTTAGCCCTGTGGTGAACACTGTAACTGAAAGTAACACAACAGACATACAAGAACTACTTAATATCTTAACAAGTAGAGGTTGGATTGTATGGCCTTGGAGAACCCTTCTGACTCTCACAAAATTATGATTATAGCTATTGATAAATTGGGTAAGTAGGTTAAGAGATATTGAGATGAGAGAAGCCTGAGCGTGTTTGAAGAAGATATTAGGAGAAAAAATTAGATAGTCATTAAAAAAACAAAGGTCAAGGTCTATTTAAAGATTGTACCCCCACACTGCCTTCCCTTTGGTTCCAGAAAGCTACTCTAAATGCTTCTTTTTGTTTGACCTTTTGGTCCTTCCTTCCTTCCTCTAGAACATTTCTCTAATGACACTACGCACACCCTGCCAGTTAACTCAGCTTTTCACTTACTGTAGGCTACTTGGGGACTTAAATGGTAAGGACTGGACTGGGATGACCGGACATCTCTGGGCTGGGTGACCCCTGTGGGACTGCTATGCCTGTCAAACACTATGATAGATGCTTGTCTAGAATAACAGCTGCTCAGGCAGGTTAAGCTGCTACGTGCAGTACCCAACAGCCCAGCTTCATCTGCTAGACTGCTCAGACTTCATCTGGTATTCCTGTAAGGACCAGGCAAATTTTGATATAACAAATAACCTGAGAACAACATCACATGGAAGCCAGGGCACTGGCATGTAGCTTAAGGCATTTCAAATGAATATACATTTCTGAATAAATAAGAAAGGGAGCAGGAGTAATGCTTCAACACACAACTTTTGGTTGAACAAAGAGCACAAAACACTGACTTTTGAGAAAGAGGACCTGGGCCAGTAGGGTTCAGAGGTGAGACCTGAACTCAGGTTGTTTTGACCTCAAAGTTAGCTCTTCAGATTTTGTGCCATATTGCCTCTCAGAAGTTCACAGGAAAGGTAAGTCACTAATGAATATGGAAGGTAATTATATGGTGGTGATGAACTAATTTTCTTTATCACTATTTTCCATCAGTTACTCTGCTTGGTTTCAACTTCAGGAACATCATGCCCTCCTCTCCCTTTTCATCTTCCTTTTGCATATTGTCTTCTTCCATTCAATTGTAAGGTCCTTGAAGGCAGAGACTTATTTTTCTTATTTCTTATTTTTATCTCCAGTGCTTAGCATAGTGCCTGACCCATAGTAGGATCGTAATTAATATTTATTGACTGACTAAGGCAGAACAAGGGCAAATAAGTCCCAAGTTTTGTTAGTTATAGGGTAGAGCAACATCTACCCCATAGGTGACTTTGTTTTCCTCCAAAAAAGGCAATGAAACAATTCTTGAGATTGAGACTTAATTATTTTAGGGGGACTTAAGTTCAAACCCTTGATGGGGCTTCCTGGTTAGAATAAAAGCCCAGCATCAGAATTCCTGAGGCTTTACATCCCCTTCTGCCCTGGTACATCACCTGTGGTAAATGGGGAGGTAATGGGAGCTACACCTAACTGAATCAATTTTATATCCTTGTTGAATATACTTTCCTTGCTATTGTTTATTAAATTGCTTTCTTTACCCCCAGTGTAATATGGTCCACAAATATGTTATTTTGTTCTATTCCTTAGCCTGAATCACCAGTCAAGCCTAGCCCAGAATAGAAGGTATGTTTAAAGTTCTGGTGAGTATTTGTTATCTGAAATGAGAGAACTGAATGGGATGATCTCTAATGTCTCTTTCAACCCTAAATCTCTGGTCCTATCAACCCTGTGATCTCACACTGACAGAATACATTTCTTCTTTCAAAGATCTTTCCAGTCAGGAAATTAAAAAATCTTCCTTAATGATCAATTTCAGTGTTTCATAATACTCAAGAAGGTCTTGAGAATGTGTGTGCAAAAGACACTGTGCTACAAATTTCCCAATAATATTTCAATACTTCAAGAATCTGTGATTTGGAGGGTTCTGGATATTCCCTCTACAGATACAGATAGCAACTCCATTATGACTTAATAGATGATCTTTAAAAGTTAGGCAAAAAAGTTTTGGTTCACTCCATTTAAACTCTAATCCCTGGTTTTCCAGAGCTATATTTCAAGAAATCATAAATGAAAACTACATGAGACAAAAGAGTTCATTGTCTCAGTTTTTTTTTCCTTTTAAACTGAAAGTTGGTAAGAAAACACAGGGTGAAGTTAATTCACAAATACAGGATGGGAGAGATGTCCATATGAAAAAGTCCTTGAAGTGGTGTGGGGTTTAGTGGACGACAGACTCAAAAGAAGACAATGATATGACATGGCAGTCAAAGAAAATCCAAGAGTGAGGTGGTGCTCTCACTGTATCGTGCCCTAATCTGACTACATCTAGGATATTGACCAAGCTTCTGGATGCCACGTTTTAAGAAGAACATCGACAAACTGGGACATTCCAGAGACGGGTGACTAGCACGATAACATTGGAAATTATGCCATGAACGATTCAACGAGAAGGAGGTGAGAACTTTTTGGCCTAGAGAAAAAGAAGACTAGGGTGGGAGGTAAAACATGCTATCTGTCTTCAAGTATTTGAGGGGCCTTTATTAAGCATTTACTCTGTGCTAGGCATTGTGCTAAGCCCTGCATATACAAAGAAAGGCAAAAACACAGTTTGACCTCAAGAATCTCACATTTTCATGTAGGAGACAATATGCAAAGAAGTATACATATAAAACATAAATAGTATAAGTAGAAGGTAAATCAGAGGGAAGGGGTGGGTGGGGCAGAGGAGAGAAGATTAAGGAGATTAAGGAGAGAAGATGAAGATTTTTCTGCTTGGATCTAAAAGACAGAACTAGGAACAATTAGTGAAAGTTTCACAGAGGCACTTTTCAGCTCAGTATAAGAAAAAATGGAATGGCCTGCCTCGGTAGCTAGGGATTCCTCATTACTGGAGGTGTTTAAATAGAGACTGAGTGACCACTTGTTGGGTAGGTTGTAAGACTGGATTCCTATTCCATGACCTCAGAGGTCTCTTGATCCCCCAAATTCTGTAATTCTTTAGTGTTCTGTTAGCATAGTAAAGGGACCTAGGAGCATCTAGTCTAGGCCAAATCCTTCCCACTGCCTGCTTTTTGTATGGCTGGATAGCTAAGCATTGTTTTTACATCTAAAAATAAGGTTTTATTGTATTAATTTTGTATTTTCAATAAAGTTTTGTTGAATTCAAAAATATAAAAAACATTCTTGCCTCCTGGCTATATTGAAAAACAACAACACCAACAATAGTGGGCTAGATTTGGCCCTCAGGTGGTAGTTTGCTGGCCACTGATCTGGCCCAGTTTCCTCATTTCAGAGATGAAGAAACTGGGGCCTAGGGAAGGGACTGACGCCTGATACATGTGGGTCACAAGGCTGGTGAGTGGCCTATCTGTGGTCTCTAAGTCTCTTGTTCCTTCTAAGGCAAGAGTGGAATGGCTTACAATGGTAAACCTGAACGGGCCTAATGCCATTTTTTAAGCCTCGTCCAAGTCCTCAAGGGGTTTTTGCAGACCTGGGAATTTTGAGAGACCTTTTACAAGTGTCCATTGATGTATATTCTAGATGTGACCAAGGTTCTTACAATGATGAGCTTCTACTAAGATGGAACCAAATTAAATTTCATACCAGTGGGAATTCCAGCCATATTTAGAAGATGCACAAAAAGTAAAATTTAGATTAGAATACTATTGGAGATTTCATCTTCAAAAATTACCCCTCCCTCCCATTGACAAAATCCTTTCACCTGATTTATTAGGACTTTTGCCAAACCAACCCCATATTTAACAGGGATATATAAATATATAATATCCCCACCCATATGTCCAGTAAGCTCCAACATCTGTTTTTTATCTCAAGTATGTCCCTTTGTCTTGTCACTGTGGAAAAAAAAAAACCAGGAAAAGTCTTGAAAACTAATTAGCTCCAAATTTACTTTAAGAAAGAAGGGACAAAGAATCTTGATGGTTTTTTCTTTGTTTTCACTGCCAAGTCAGCCTTTGACCATAACATTTAGTATGGAGTAATTATTTATTTACATGTAGGTCCTTTGTCTTTTCAATACAGAAAGCACTATCTCAGGACAAATACCTGACTTCTAATTAGCTTTGCAAAGAAAATGTCACTTCAAAAAAGCATCAGGTAGTAGATCTTCATATCCTTAGAAAAAACCTGATGAATTATTATCTATTAAAAAATGTTTCAATGCCTCTGATTCAACAATTGTTCAAGGGATACCTGGTATTAAATCATTTGTACATGGCCTTTTTCTGGATTGACTTTTCTTATATAGCAGAGCAATGATGATAATGATGATGAAAATTAAGTGATAAATGCTAGCATTTATATAGCTATTCAAGATTTGCAAAGTGCTTTATAAGTATTATCTTATTTTAACCTCACAACAACCCTGGGAGGTGTGTGCTATTATTCTACTAATCGTACAGACAAGGAGACTCCAACAAACAGTGGTAAAATGACTAGTCCATGATCACACAGCCAGGGAGTATCTGAGGCTTGATTTACTCTGATCTATTTCATATCATCCCCTAATTGAAAAGAGAGGCAATGTAGTTGAGTAGACAGAGGGGTAGAGATAGATCTAAAAAGAGCTGGGTTCAGGTACTACCACTAATTGGCTGTGGGATTGTGGGTACTGTGCCATCTCTCAGTGGCCTTTTTAATGCTCTAAGGCTATTATAAGGTAACATAGAAAAGAAGAGAAAGAATTTCAGAAGGGGGACACTCATAAGCAAGGTTGTTTTCTTATTTTTTACATATATTATATATATACATACACACATATTTTAACAGCTACATAACAGAAATTTATACTTTCCCATGTAATCCTATTTTCTATTCCTTTTGTGTTAACATGTTTGTGTTTATTGATGTTTGTTAATTTATAATGTTATTTTTATTTTTATTTTTTGCTTTTTGGAGAGGGGAAGGCAGGGCAAAAGGGGTTAAGTGACTTGCCCAAGGTCACACGGCGTCTGAGGCCAGATTTGAACCGAGGTCCTCCTGACTCCAGGGCCAGTGCTCTATTCACTGTACCACCAGCTGCCCCTAATTTATAATTTTAAAAAAGAATTACAGAAAAGTTGCTGCTTGGTATTGGTAGAAAGTATTTCCACACTGGGAATTCCCCACATTGATAAAATTACATTCTAGGGAATGCTTCTGAGTGTGGTGATATAGAACAATAATAATATTTTAAAATATTATTTATTTATTTAAATATTATTTATCTTTTCCCTGAAAGCACAATGTTCTTATCTTTTGGATTACTCAACTTTCTTTATGCCCTATAACCCAGTAACCCAGTCTTCAAGGTCTTGTAACAATAATCAGACATGGACTGTATACCCTTTCTTGGCTTCAGAAATTAATTTTAAACTGAGCACATCAACTTCTACAAAATGTTTATTATAATGCATTATCGTGGTTCAGAGGTCATTCTACGTTCTATGTTCTTGAAGGTGAGACCAGTGTTGTACAAGCAAGTCCTATGAATTCAATTTAATTAGCATTTTTAAGTGCCTGCTATGTACTGGGCCCTGGGTACAGGAAGACAAAAAGGATGTAAGCCCTGACCTCACGAAACTTCCTTGTACTGTGTTGGGGGTTGTCGGATGGAAGGAAAACACAGGTAGTTAAATACAAGGTTTATGCAAAATAGAGCAATTTCTGGTAGGTCACTATCAGCAAAATAAATAGAATAGTTTTTAGTAAGGTACTATCAGAAAATGTCTCATGTATGGAGACATTTGAGGTGAGCCTTGAAGGGAGTGAGAGGTTCCAAGAATCAGGAATAAATAGGGAAAGCATAACAGACCTGAGGAGCATGGCCTGTGAAAAGGTATGGGCATGGGCAGACCACTAACCAGTGTGGGGTAAGTGGGGTTTTATTCCAGGTTATGCCCAATTTACACGGGGCTAAACTGGCACCACAGGCATGGAGGATGAGGGAGGAATTATAGGCATCTACACTGGAAGGTGAAAGTAGGAGGGTTAAGACCACCAGAACTTCCACTCTTCCAACAAATCCAGGCCAGCAAAACCAGCCTACAGGGGCGGCTAGGTGGCGCAGTGAGTAAGAGTGCCATCCCTGAGTTGGGAGGAGCCAGGATCTGTTCTGGCCTCAGAAAATTAGCACCCACATATAAATAAATAACTAGCCTGTAACCTTGAGCAAGTTACTTAACCCCAATTGCTTAAGAAAAAAACCAGCCTATGTATGATGATGGGAGTCTGACATAAGATCCAGACCTTCTCCAGAGGGTCTCTGACACTTTAATATCTTGGGCATCATCTGAACAAGGGAAAGGAAGAAACTTTTTTTTTGGAGGGGGAAGGTAGGGCAATCGAGGTTAAGTGACTCGACCAAGGTCACATGGCTAGTTTTTTGTGTTAAGCATCTGAGTCGGGATTTGAACTCAGATCCTCCTACTCCAGGGCTGTCGCTCTATTCACTGTGCCACCTAGCCTCCCCAAGGAAAGAAACATTTTAAAAGCATGTGCTGGGCATGGCACTAAGTGCTTTACAAATATTTTCTCATTTGATTGTCACAACCCTGGGAGGTAGTTTTTTTTTTTTTTTTTAGATGAGCAAACTGAGGCAAATGGAGATTACTTAAGTAACTTGCTCAGTTACCAATTTACTCAGTTATACTGAGCTACTTAGCTGCCAAGGCTACAGGGATGGTAGATACAGAGACCTCTGATCTTTAATACTCCAGTCTGGGAGCCCAGTACCTGGGTGGATGGGAGGGGCTAGTTGTCTGGAGAGAGTCAGTTTTTGTCCCATCACCAAGCTCCTGGTTCTAGTGAACCTCAGCCATCTTTCAACTACCAGAGTTCCTCTTAGCCAGTCAGGGGTTGGGTTGGAATGGTAAATGAATAAATATTTGTGTTTAAATATTTATTAATAAATAAATAATTTAAAGGATAAATATTTATATTATGCATATAAATAAATATTTACATAGTACCTACTATGTACCTACTAAGCACTGTTTACAAATCTCATTTGATCCTCACAACAACCCTAGGAGGCAAGTGCTATTATTATCTCTGTTTTATAGTTGATGAAATTCAGGCAGAAGGTGTTAAGTGACTTGCTCAGGTTCATACAATTAGAAAATTATCTGAGCTTAGATTTGAATTTAAGTCTTCCTGACTCCAGGTTCAATGTTCTCTCCACTGTACTATCAACTTTCCTGGGATAGTTTGGGAAATGCTGTTGACAGTGATGCCTCCCATCCCTCTTAGCTCCTCAAGGTCTTGGCTGTCCTTCCAGCCTAGCTTTTCCAAAGATGGGGTGGAGTATCTAGGTGAGAAGGATTTTGTCAACTGATGGTGAGGGAACTACACACTGTGTGGTCATTGTAATTCCTCCAGCCAATTCCTCCCACTCTCTACCTACTAAATTAGCTGGAGTAAGACCACTCACATACTTGTCTATTTGGCCACTTTCACAGCCTTTTACCACCACATTCCTGGGGCTTCTGATTGATGAATACTTTTTTTTTCATTCAATTATTAATACCCTTCTAAAAATAGAGAACCTCAAATAAGACAATTCCTATCCCTGGAGACGGCCTCCTTTATATTGTCCTGAAGAAAGGACATGGAAATTAAAGGGGGAGATACAACCACTCCCTCACAATCCAAGAGCTCATCCTGGAAGTATGAATATCACTTCAGTTCTCTGGACTCCTAGGGAAGAGGGAAAGAGAACACCTCTTCCTTCGTCTGCCTATTCATTCAAAACATCGCCTTGCCCTTTCCTCCCCCAGCTGGTGGAAGCTGTCTCTTACAGATAGATGCCCTTGTTCAACTGGGGAGGAGGTACTTGGTTACTGAGGGCAGGCACATGCAATGTCAGGAAACAGAGCTGTACTTGGTATCCTCAATCAACCCCTGCCGCCTCTTGGAGGTCCTGGGATTTCACTTTTTGGAATCATACCAAGGAAGCTCAGCTTTCTTGCCAAAAATCTCTGTGAATGAAAATAAGGAGGGATTACTTCTCTTTTAGCAAAATGTTTCAGAATTTGGGTTGAGGCTAATGTTCCCAAGCTTTGATTTGCATAGATAGCTTATCTAGTTCCAAGCTTTTACATTCCCCACATCAACCTTTACTGCACCATAGATTTAAAGTTGAAAAGGATCATGGGTCAACCAATTTCCCCTCCTCATTTACTGATGAGAAAAACTGAAGCACTGAATTGTCATGACTTGCCCTAGGCCATAACAACAGGGCTAGGTTTCTTCTTTCCTTCCTTCCTTCCTTCCTTCTTTCTTTCTTTCTTTCTTTCTTTCTTTCTTTCTTTCTTTCTTTCTTTCTTTCTTTCTTTCTTTCTTTCTTTCTTTCTTTCTTCTTTCCTTCCTTCCTTCCTTTCTTCCTTCCTTCCTTCCTTCCTTTCTTTGTTTCTTTCTTTCGATTTTTGGAGGGCAATTGGGGTTAGGTGACTTGCCCAAGGTCACACGGCTAATTTTTGTTTTGTGTCTGAGGCCAAATTTTAGCTCAGGTCCTCCTGACTTCAGGGCCAGTGCTCTATGCACGGTGCCAGCTAGCTGCCCCTAGGGCTAGGTTTCAAATCTAAGTCTTGTGACTAAGTCCACTGTACCATGCTGTTTATGTTTCATTAGACCTCATACTGACCCTGATTTTTTTTAGATGACTGCTGATTTTTTTGAAAACTATTAAGATTTTTCACCCCTTGACAGAGAGGCAATAGATTCAAGCTGAAGAATGAGACATAACATTTTTGGACACAGTCAGTGTAGAAATTTGTTTTGTTTGATTATTCACATTACAAGAATTTTTCTTCTTTTTTCTTTTTTTCCAATAGGGAGGAATCAGGAGTGGGGGGGTAGGGAAAGGATATCAAGGAAGGAAGAAAGGAAGGAAGGAAGGAAGGAAGGAAGGAAGGAAGGAAGGAAGGAAGGAAGGAAAGGAGAAAGGAAGGAAAGAAGGAAGAAGGAAGGGTCATGAAGCATTTAGCAAAAATTCAGGGAAAAGAACAAAGGGAAGACCAGAAATAAGACCAAATAATCAGTATAGCTTTAAAAGTTATAATCTTATTATATACTTAAAAAGAAAAGCAAGTTGTTCAAAACAAAGGCCTGTAGTTTCATGTATGCATGTGCAAATGCCCATTCTGCTTATTTTTAAAGTTAAGAATAAAAATAAAAAGCAACAAAAAAGAATGTAATCTCCTTGAGGCAGAAATTATCTCTTTTTCACTTGTGCTTTGGCACCTGGGTAAGTCCTTAATAAAATTTTTTTATTTTAAAAAAATAAGAAAGCAAATAACTAATATTTAAAATCTCCAGAATTATAATTTTTATAATGAAGCTATCAGTAAGTAGCAGGTACTCTAGTACAGTGGTTCTCTAAATATGGTCTGATGACCACTGATGATACTTGGAGATCTCAGTGGTCTGTGGCTTGGTTCTATATACAACTCCCCCCACCCCTCTCCCTGCTATATATTATCTATGGCATTTCTCCCTAGAGAGCTGTCAAAAGTAACACTATTCTCATTTATTAATGAGTATTTTGTTTTCTTTTCTGAGTAGAGCATATCGTAGGTGAATTATGCTGAATTTAATGGGAGTGAGTGGACCACATTCTACATGCTGTGCTGTGCTCATAGACGGTCACCTAAGTCATCTACTTTGGAAACAAAACAATTCTATCATGGCTCCCAGGAAGGATACATCAAAATAGCCTCCATCCCTCTAGCTTTTCAAATCAAACTCTAAGTGTCTTGTCTGCTCCATTAGAATATAAACTTCTCATGAGAAGGAATTGTCTTGTTTTTATATTTGTTTCCCTAGTTCTTAGCCTGGTGCTTGGCACATAGTTAACTTAATAGATATTTTCATTCATTTATTCTTTCATCAAAAAAGCTCGAGAATCATTGCTTTTGTGAAAAAAAATGACTCCTCTCAAGTCTGGGCAATATAATTTTGATACTAAATCAAATTAGCAAATATTTATTGAGGTCTTACTTTTTACAAAGTCCTGAACCAAAGACCCGCCTGAAAAGATATTCTCCCAAATTTGGACTGGAGCCAGGGAGGGTTAAGGAATTGTCCTAAAGGGCAAACAATTTGTTCTCTACTTATCAACACAACCAAAACCATTGTTTAGATTTTTTTTTCTCCTTTCCTCAGATCATTGGTAGGCCAGGATTGCATCATCAGTTGCATGGGATATTGTCCCAATAGCTCATTAACACTGGGTGGAGTTGCTATATCTTATTCAAGCCACCTGTGGGGAGGACCAAATCATCCTAAAACCTTAAAAAGGGAATACACCATTCATTTGTCCATTCACTTCTGAGGATCTGAAGTTGTATCCTTGTCTGAGCTACAAGTTAGTTCCTTAGGTATATCCCTCCAGCTCTGGATTCTGTCGTTTAGTACTAGAAAACACATGAAGAATAGGACTCTGTAGTTGGAGCAACTAAAACAGTACCAGTATATTGAGCATATCAGTAGAGGATTCTGGAGAACTCATCTTTTCTCATGATGTACTTCTGAAAGGGAAAAAGAAAAGTGACCTTCCAAATTTACCAGTGTTCTATTTGAGACGTTGTCAGAGTCTACCACCTAGTGGCCAATTCTGGGTAGGCTCACAGTCCCTTTATTGTTTAGTCTTAAAATGTTGAGATTCTTTTCTTTGTCAATTCCTGTTTTCTACTCCCCAACCAATAGTGTAATTTTTAAAAGACCTTAGTAATTTCTTTGTTTTTGGGGGGGGGGCAAGGATAATACTAGTGTTATAATGAGAAAGATATATCACTCCCCTTAAGGAAGATATGTTCTATTTATTTATTTTGGTTAACTTGCTTTCTCATTCCCAGAAAGTTAAACGTCAGATTATGCCTTTTTTTTTTAAACCACAGCAACCCTTGAAATAGTCTAGTAAAGTAAGGGACACTGTGGCCCTTGTGAGCACTAGTGCAACGTACTACTCCTTTCATATGTGAGTAGTTTAATTGTTTGGAAAGGACTAATATGACTATGAGAACAGAAATGAAAATGGTTTGTAAGGAAAAATAGTTAAATCAACTTGTAAAATATGCAAATCACTGCCTCTTTTGAATGTGAACATAATGGTTGTGGAAGGGGGAAGAAAAAGAATTTTGTTTATGAAAAACTGATAAAATTAAAGTTTATAGCAAAAGTTTTTCCATTAAAATATGGCCAGACTATGAAGGAGACCTCATTTCACATCACTCAGACATCTTTCCCCATCATCTCTTCCTTCACTCCTGACTCCAGTGAAGGTATAGCTTTTCTTGTCTAGGCCGTCTCTTCTGCATGCATCCTTCCTGTGTTCTTCAACAGATTGTTCCTGCTCTTACCCCAATATTTTGTATTCAGCTCTTCCTATCTTAAGGGGCTTTTGTTGATGCTTACAAACACATCCATGTCACCCTATCCTTAATCTCTCATGTAATCTTACATAGCAGCTATTTCTGATATCTCACCTCCTCTGTATGGCTAACCTCTTTAAGGAAACTGTCTGCACTTGGTATTTTCCTTTACTCCCTGGCTTCCTGGATCTTCAATCTGTGTTCTGGCTTATTTAATTTAGGCTCCCTCTCCAAAGTTGCCAGTCAACATTTATAATTGTCAAATCTCATGACTTTTTCTCAGTCTTTATCCTTTTTTTTTAACCTCTGTAGTATCTGACACAATTGATAATTTTCTCCTGGATTCTCTTTCCTCTCTAGGTTTCCATGACACTGCTCTCTCTCGGTCTTCCTCCTACCTGTCACATTGCTCCTCTGTCTCCTCTGCTGGTTCTTTATCTATTCATGCCCTCCAACTGTTGATGTTCCCCAAACCTCTGTCCTGGACTCTCATCTCTTTTAGATTTATACTATTTCGCTTGATGATCTCATCAACTTCCTTGGGTTCAATGATGATCTTTATGCAGATGATTTCCACTTCTATTATCCAGTCATAGGCTCTCTCTGAAACCACAGTCATACGTCACCACCTGTCTTTGAACTGGATTTCCTGTAGGACATTATATGTCCAAAATAGAACTCATTATCTTTGTCCCCTCCCCCAACTCTTCTGTCTTTCCAGCTTTCCTATTGTATTTTTTAAAGGATCATTTAAAGTTTTATTTATTTATTTTTAATTTATGGAATAAAATAAGCATTTCCATAGTATAGTAAGATGATTGTACATGAAACTGTAATTCTATTATGTAAACTTGCTCTGTATTTCTTACTGGATGACTCCCTAAAAAGGTATGTTTTAGAGGGTTTCCTTGATCAGATGGTGACTGGATCAGATGTCTTCCAAGACCCCTTCTGACTATCAGATTCTCTGTAATTCTATGACTTGTATCACAGAAACCATTGCATAGCTATAAGATGGAATTAAGTGTGGAATTAATCTGTGAAAACAAGCATGGTACAGGCACTTAGATGGGTGCTAATTGATGCTTCACTTCTTCCTTTCATGTATCACCTTGACATCTTATCTAGTTATCTACCTAACCAGGGGTTCTTAACCTGAAATCCATGAACTTGTTTAAAAAACAACTGTATTTTAGTGTAATTTATTTCCTTTTTAATTCTGTGTATTCTGTTTTGTGCACTTGAACACATTCTCCTGAGGTGAGCATAGGCTTCATCAGACTCCAAAGTCTGGTGACAGATGACTACAACAGAAGGGGGTGAAGAACCCCTGCTCTGACTGTAAATTATAGACAAGGTGCTGACCTGTATTGGCAGAGGGCATTTCTTTTTCTGGGAGTTTCCCCAGCAGTAAAATCACAGGTCTAATCCCTATTCCTTTCATCTACCTCTGGTATAGTGCTTGATATATTGTCAGTGCTTAAAAAATGTTTGTTGATTGATTCCTGACACAGGCTCCAACCAACTTTCTCTGTCCTTCAAGGGAGAGTGAGGCAATACTTCACACCTGCATCCTTCTTGGTTGCTCATTGTTCTTTCCCATCTGGCTCTGATGAAGCAATTCTTTCTTTCCAATGCTGACCTCTCCACCTATACTCTAGGTATAGTTCTATGAAGAGAAATGAAAAAAGGGTTGGTTCACTTGGGAATGGTTTAGTGTGGGTATTTCACTGTATTTCCCAAGTCAGTAGCTTAGAGAGTCATAAGAGCTACGAACAATGGAAAAATGTTTTTTTAATTAAAAATATAAATGTAGATGTAGATTTATATATGCAACAGGTAGTATCCATTAAGAATGGGACACTTTATTAATTTATATTCATTAGAAATTCCTTATGGGATAGAAGAGGGTTCTGTTGGCCATGACGATTGACCCTGGATAAATCTGACTCCTAAGAGGTTTAATTGTTCTTTCTGTCCTAATTGATTTATTTGCCTATGCCTTTGGAGGTTTGAGAACTAGAAAGAAATTTGAATGGTTTTTAATATGGAAATTAAAACAATAAAATAATAAGTTTTGCCTTGCAATACTGAAAATTGGCAAAGATGATAAAAAATGGAAAGTTAATGATGGTGAGGTTATGGGAAAATAATCATACTGATACATTATTGATGAAGCTGCCTTTTGTTCACTTATTCCAGAAAACAATTTGGAATTATGAAAGAAATGTTGCTAAGCTATTCTATACTTTGATCCGTAGTCTTACTTCTATATGTTTACCTTAGTGAAGTCAATGTCAGAAATAAAGGTCCTACATGGACAACAAAATATTCAGAATATTGATCTCTCTGGTAGCAAAAAACTAGAATAGAGAATGACTGAACAACTTGTAGAGTATGAAATATGGACAGAATAATATCAGCATTGGAAAAAAGGAGTGAATATGAGAAATTAATGAAAAAATAAGAAAATATGTATGAAGTAACAAGACTAAAGAAAGAAGGGAGAGAGCAAGGACATTCAGTCAGTAAACATTTATTAAGCATCTGCTATGTGCCAAGCATGTGGCTAAGTGCTTTACAAATAATGTATTATTTGGACCTAACAACAACCCTAAGAGGCAGTTGAGAAAACTGAGGCAGACAAAGGAACCATAAGAGCAGTATCTACAAGTCCAACAATGTAAATGATAACACTGAAATTCGGTCAAACATTAATGAATGTAATGAATTACTTTGGTCCTGGAGAACTGTTAATGGAACACTTGGTAGCAATGTGAGAGCACAGATGTGGAATGTGGTATGTATGCTTTGAGTTACAGTAACTTTTTCTTTGATATAAAGAAGGATTCACTGGTGTTTGTAGAGTTTAAGAGGAAATGACATATAAAAACAAAAGACAACAATAAACATTTTAAAAATTAAAATTAAAAAAAAAGTTTTTATATTTTGATACCCAGACTCTGGACTTTAATACTAAAGCAGCTGAAGTTTAATTTTTGGGGGGAGTAACACTTCCTTTTTTTCCTCCAAATTATTTGTAGCTTTGTTTTTAGAACTCTACTATAATTCATATGCTCTATAATTTAAAAAAATCTATTTTAGAAAAAAAAACACAAATTGCTATTATAATAGCTTTCTGATTGTTTTCCTTCCCTCTAGACCAGACCTACATAACTTAGCAGTAGGTAGGGGCCAAAATTAAAATAGGCTAAACTTCTTTGGATCATACGTTTTTAGTGGCTCACTTTCCAAGGAAAGGTATGATTAATGATTAAACTACTTTGTAATTAAACCAAATTTTAAAAAGGGAAATTTAAGTTAATATCAATTAATTACACTTTTTACTTAAGATTTTTATTTATAATGAAATTGCTTCTCAGACTAGAGACACACTGACGATGTTTGGTTGCTGTGGAACATGTGACAAATAGGAATGAGTGCACAGTGGCAACCCGCCCACCAAGTTACCTGACAGGCATAATAATGACTAGTGGAAGGTGGGTTAAGCAGGCACGGAGAAAGCACTCGTTCATCACAGTTTTGCTTTCTTTTACATTTTTTGTGGGCCACCTGAAATCCTATGGCAGGCTTCGAATGGCCCACCGGTCATATGTTGTGTAGACCTGCTCTAGACTACTTTTTGAATAGCTGACAAAATAATCTTCCTAAGGCACATGTCTGGCTATGTCAATCTCTTAATCAAAAACCTTCAGGAACTCACAGGATCATAGGATCTGAGAGCTGGAAGAGACCTCAGTCACCATCTAGTCTAATCCTTACAGGAAAATGTTATATGGATATATTATTCTATAACATATCTAACAAATGAGCATTCAGCCTCTGCTCCAAAATTTCCAAGGAGGGAGAAACTCTCGGTGGCAATAGTAGCAATAAAATTCTAAGCCTGGGGTATACTTTCCCTCAAATACACATTTTCAAGGAATGGGGGCCTCTCTAGGGCAGTTAGTTTTTCCCCTTTCTCTCCTTTACAGACTCAGTCATTGGACTAAAAAGAGGAGAGGGAAAGAGACTCCTCTAAGGAGTGGTCAGTTTTTTAGAGCCTTGGCTAGGAGGATCTTTTTTGTCCTTACTGAAGAGTCCTTGCTGCAATTTCCCCCAAACTCTGGAATTCCAAGCTGACCTGCTCCTAGGTACAATTTTTAATTTTTCCAACATGATTTCCTGGGGGGGGGGGGGGGCTTGCTTGCCTCTCCATTAGATACCTCACAGTATGGTCGGAATTACTTTTGTTTATTTTCCTACCTAGTTTAATTTCCTACCTAAAATCCATTGTAAATTCTGCCCTCCCAACAAACTACCAAAGGCTGGTGATCCAATGGCGTGATGCTGTAGAAGGAGTGTAGAGTCTTTCAAATTCTGGATCTACTACTTACTACTTGTATGACCTTGGACAAATCTCCCTGGGAGTCAGTTTCCTTATATATAAAATAAAGAGGAGTGGGGGATGGACTAGATGACCTTTAAGGTCTCTTCCAGCCCTAGGTCCATGATTCTTTGATTCTATAATTTCTAGTGGCAGACGGGGGAAGAGAAAAAGTACAGCATCAAAACTAAGCCCAGGGGCAAGGTCATTGCACTCTTCCAAGCTAACCAACCACATTCCCTTCCTTTCTTGTGTGTATTCTCCTGCAGTCTTTTTTTATTCTTTGAGTTTTTTTACAAGCTTACTTCACTCTGTGCTTTCCAGTCCACTCTCCCTATTTGAATGTGAACTCCTTAAAGACTGGCTTTTAAAAAAAAAAATCTTTGTATCTGTGGTGTTTATTGCAGGTCTGAACACCTAGTAGGGGCTCAATAAGTGTTAAACTTCTAGCACTTGGCATATGCTGCTTTATATTTTTATGTCTTGTCTTTTACTTACTTGTCCTTACTATATTGGAATGCCCTCAAAGGTTTTTAATGTGGCTTTTATCTCATATCCAGGCATTTGCACTGTGTCCCACAGTTTCCACAGAGCTGGAAGGGAACTTAGAGGTCATCTTGTTCAACCATCTTACTTTAGGTGAGGAGAAAACAGAGAGACTTGGAGAAATTAAGTGAATTACTCATGGTCACATAGTTAAAGAATAAGAGGCAGAATTTGAACTCAGGTCTTCCTGATTCCTAATACTCCCAATACTCTAGCCACTACAATGGCCAACTCATTTTCTCAAACACTGATTATTCAATATTCTATGTGCAAGTCTTTATATTATGCCTGGGAATTGGAATACAAAGACAAAATAGAGCTACACTCAAGATGTTTCCATTCTTTTGACAGGGGTGGTGGAGCAGAATGTTTTAAAATATGAGATAATAGATAGGTAGGTGTTCTCAACTCTTTGTAACCCTATTTGGGGTTTTCTTGGCAAAGTACTAGAATGGTTTGCCATTTCCTACTCTAGTTCATTTTATAGATGATGAAACTGAGACAAACAGGATTAAATGACTTGTCCAGAAATAGCTAGAAAGTGTCCAAGGTCATATTTGAACTTAGGTCTTCCTGACTCCAGGCCCAGGGTTCTATCCACTGATCCACCCAGCTGCCCACAGGTAGGTAGATAGGTAGACAGATAAAACACTCATTAAGTGCTTACTCTGCAATAGGCCTGTGCTAAGAGCTAAGGATACAAATATAAACAAGCAATCTGCAGGACAAATGGGACATTAGAAGAGGGAAGGCACTAACATTAATAGGGCTTGGTAAAGAATTTTTGTAGAAGATGGGATTTTTTTTTGGACTTGAAGCAAACCAGGGAAGTCAGGAGGCAGAGACCAGGTGGGAGAACATTCCAGACAAAGGGGAGGGCCAGGGAAAATGCCTGGAGCTGAGAGACAAAGTGTCTTGGTGGTGAAACAGAAAGGAAGCCAATGTCACTGGATCTAAGAGTTATGATTTATGATAAAAATTTGAGACATGGGGAACAGCCCAAGGAAATACCTTTGTTGAGAGATGGAGTGACTTCTTTGTGGAACAGAAATGTGGCTGTTTCTGTTCATCATTGGATTGAAGAGTATGTGGCAGAGACAGGTGTAAGAAGACTGGAAATGAGAGGATTCTGGGAAGATATACCCAGTAGGTCAGAAAATTCCAAGATCTCTAGATTTCTCCCCACAAAAGAGATAAAATAGAATCTTTGGGGGAACAAAGTGCAGATAAAAATAAGTAAGAATAGAGGTGCCTAAGAGGTCTTCCTGGGACAATTTGAGATCAGAAGAAAAATCCCAGGACCAAGTTTTGTCTGGGAGAAGGGTAAACACCTCGAGGTTAAGGTTTGCTTTAACAACAAGCAGCAAGCCCTGGGGTTGGTTGGTTTGAGAGGCTGCCTCCGCCCCAGCCATAGGAACTTTTATTCCTCCCCCCCCATAGTGAGGGGAGTCGGGTATCTAAGCCTGGAAAGATCTAGGGAACCTCTGCTAACCAGGAATGCCAGATCCAGCTGTGCTGCAAAGAGTTGCAGGGGAAAGAAGGAACAAGCACACACCTGGTGAATGCAGAAGCAGTTGGGGCAGAAAGCCCCTGGCTGTGGGCACAGGAGGTTGGAGGTTTAGCTTTGCCTTCCAGCTATAGGGAAAAACTGAAGATCTGCGTCAAGAGGCACCATACCCCAGGGCTAGAAGTGATTACAAATAATTAAGCTATTACCACAAAAAAATGCACAGGCAAAGGAGAAAGAATCCAACCATAGAAAACTATTGTGGGAATACAGAAGACTGTGGTTCATCTTCAGAGGAGGCTATTGAAGTAAAGAAACCCCTAAAGAGTAACTCAAAATAGTCACCTGCCCAAAAAGAATTCATAGAAGGTCTTTAAAAAGACTTTAAAGATCAAATGACAGAGATGGAGGAAAAAAAAAGAATAAGAATAATCCAAGAAAAACAAGAAGTTCATGAAAGTCAACCAATTAGAAAAGTAGATCCAAAAAAAATTTTTTTTTGTTGTTTTTTGGAGGGCAATTGGGGTTAAGTAACTTGCCCAAGTTTACATGGCTAGTTTTTGTGTTAAGTGTCTGAGGCCAGATTTGAACTCAGGTCCTCCTGACTCCAGGGCTGGTGCTCTATTCGTTGTGCCACCTAGCCACCCCTAGATATGAAATCTTAAGGAAGAAAATGACACCCTGAAAATTAGAATTGGGGAAAGTGAAGCCTGCAAAATTATAATATATCAAGAAATAATTAAAGAAAATATGAATAATAAAAAAACAGAAGAGAAAGTGAAGCATTGAAGCATCTTATAAGAAAAACCATAGATTTGGAGAATAGATCAAGAAGACAACATATAAAAATAATCAGATTAACTGAAAGAGGTGATCAAAAACAGAATCTTGATACAATAATAAAAGAAATAATTAAAGAAAATTGTCCTGAAGCTTTAGAATAAGGGGGAAAAGTAGAAATAGAAAAAATCCATTGATCACCACTTAAAAGAGATCCTATGAGGATAACTCATAGGAATATCATAGACAAATTCCAAAACCCCCAACTCAAGGATAAAATATTAAAAGCATCAGGAATAAAATAATTTAAATGTGATGGTGCCACAATTAGAATCACACAAGACCTAGCAGCAGAGACATTAAAGAACTGCCAGAGCAGACTTCAGGAAGTGAATCACCAGCAGCTGTGGCAGTTTCCAGACTTCTCAATGCATAAATGCCAAAGAGAAAGTAAAAGGTCAGTAGGGAACTCTGTTGGAACTGGGTGAAGAAGAGTGTGGTCCAGCCCCTGTTCCCAGGGCTAGAGGTAGTGGAGGCATGGTGGCTGCAGCTGCTTCTATGTGGCTGCCTCTTGAGCTTTTGGCCTGCAGATCCTAGGGGGATCAAGTGACCATTCAGAGGGTAATTGCTCTTGTGACCCACTTGGATCTAGGTTGCAGTCTTGGGTGGTGGTCCTGCAGTGTGTGGTCAGTGTGCCAGAACTTGTGGTGGCTGTAGAGAGGGTGCCCTCCTCAGACCTCTGATAACTGCAAAAACCCCAGAGATTTGGGACACAGCTCTCTCCACTCTGGAAGCAGAATTCTACTGTGGCAAAGAGCTCAAAAGTCAAGTAATTGGCTGGCAAGATGAGCAAGCAGAGGAAGTTTAATCAGACCATAGAATCCTTTTTTGGGGACAAAAAGGATCAAAATATGGAGCCAGAAGAAAACAATGAAATCAAAGCTCCTACATCAAAAGCTTCCAAGAAAATTACAAACTGGTTACAGGCAATGGAGAAGCTCAAGAAGGATTTTGAAAATCAAATGACAGCAGTGGAGAAAAAATTGGGAAGATAAATGAGAATGATGCAAGAAAATCATGAAAAGCAAGTCAACAGCCTGCTACAGGAGACCCCCAAAATATTTTAACACCTTAAAAATAGACTAACTTAAGTGGCAAAAGAGCTCCAAAAAGCCAATGAGGAGAAGAATGCCTTAAAAATAAGAATTGAGGGGTGGCTAGGCAGCGCAGGGAATCAGAGCACCAGCCCCAGGAGTTAGGAGGACTTGAATTCAAATCCGACTTCAGACACTTAACACTTACTAGCCACGAAACCTTGGGCAAGTCATTTAACCCCAAATGCCCTCTCCCCCCCCCCCACCTTCCCCCCCCAAAAAGAAGCAAAAAAAAAAAAAATCAGAATTGACCAGTTGGAAAAGAAATTTCAAAAACTCACTGAAGAGAATAATTCCTTCAAAATTAGATTAGAGCAAATGGAAGCTAATGACTTTATGAGAAATCAAGATACTATAAAACAGATCCAAACAAATGAAAAAAAATGGAAGGTAATGTGAAATATCTCATTGGAAAAACCACTGATCTGGAAAATAGATCCAGGAGAGATAATTTAAAAATTATTGGATTACGGGTGGGTAGGTGGCGCAGTGAATAGAGCACTGACTCTGGAGTAAGGAGGACCTGAATTCAAATCCAGCCTCAGACCCTTAGCACTTATTAGCCATGTGACCTTGGGTAAGTCACTTAACCCCAATTGCCCAGACTTCCTTCCTCCAAAAAAGAACTCCTCCCAAAACCCCAACCCTCCCAAAAAAACAAACAAAAAATTATTGGACTACCTGAAACCCATGATAAAAAAAGGAGCCTAGAAATCACCCTTCAAGAAATTTTCAAGGAAAATGGCCCTAATATTCTAGAATTAAAGAGCAAAATAGAAATCGAAAGAATTCACCAGTCACTTCTTGAAGAAGATCCCAAAAAGAAAACTCCTAGGAATATCATAGCCAAAATCCAGAGTTCCCAGGTCAAGAAGAAAATATTATAAGCTGTCAGGAAGAAACAATTTGAATATTGTGGAGACACAATCAGGATAACACAAGATCTACCAGCTTCTACATTAAGGAATTGAAGGGCTTGGAATATGATATTTCTGGAGGTCAAAGGAGCTAGGATTAAAACCAAGAATCACCTACCCAGCAAGACTGAGTATAAAGCTTAGGGGGAAAATATGGTCTTTCAATGAAATAGAGGACTTTCAAGTATTCTTGATCAAGAAACCAAAGCTGAACAGAAAATTTGACTTTCAAATACAAGAAGCAAGAGAAGCATGAGAAGGTAAACAGGAAAAAGAAATCATAAGGCACTTATTAAAGTTGAACTGTTTACATTCCTACATGGAAAAACAATAATTGTAACTCATGAAACTTTTCTCAGTATGAGGATAGTTGAAGGGAATATATATGTATATATGTATGCATACATATATATGTATGTTAGGAGGGTGTATGTGTGTATAAATACATGTGTGAGTGTATGTATGTGTATGTTAGGAGGGTGTATGTGTGTATAAACACATGTGTGAGTGTATGTATATGTATGTACATGTATACATAGAGGGCACAGGATCAGTTGAATAGGAAGGGATGATATCTAAAAAATAAAATTAAGAGGTGAGAGAGGAATATAATGGGAGAAGGAGATAAGGAAGAGATAGAATAAGATAAATTATCTCATATAAAAGAGGCAAGAGAAAACTGTTACAATGGAGGGGAAAAGCAGGAAGCCCTCCTCCCCTGATTAATTCCTCCTCTCACTGAATTTGGCTTAAGGAGGGAATAATATACACACTTAATTGGGTATCTTACTCTACAGGAATGCAGTGGGGGAAGGGGATAAAGAGGAGGGATGATAGAAGGGAGGGCAGATTGGGGGAGAGGATAGTTAGAAGGGAACACTTTTGAAAAGGGACAGGATCAAAGTAGAAAATAGAAAAAGTGGGGGGTGGGATAGGATGGGGGGGAAATATAGCTAGTCTTTCACAATATAATTACTATGGAAACATTTTGCATAACTACACATGTACAACCTATTTTGAATTGCTTATCTTCCCAGTGGGGATGGGTGAGGAGGGAAGAAGGGAAAGAATCTGGAAACCAAAGTTTTAAACACAAATTTTTTAAAAAATTGTTTTTTTACATGCAACTGGGAAAAAAGATATACTTATTAAATAAGATAATTAATTAAATAAGGTATACACTGGGGTATAGAAATCCATCTTGCCCTACTAGAAAGTTTGGCGGAGGTTATGGGGGCAGATATGAGAGAGCAGATTGGGGGAAGGGGTATTGGCATAGTATCTTGGGATGGAGGGTAGGGGAAAGACAGGGAGAAAATTTGTTACTCAAAATCTTGTGGAAATGAATGTTGAAAACTAAAAATAAATAAATAAAAGATTAAAAAATAAAAGTGAAAAAAAGAAATAAAATGGTAGGGGCATAGGGAGGGGGGAGAGAACAAGGGAGGGATCTTTAGAGGGGAGGGTGAGGGAATAGGTAAAAGGGAGGTATAGAAAGGTGTTTAGATTTATGGGAATGGGAGGATGGGGGAAGTATCCTTGGAGGGGGGTAGGCAAGTAATAAGAGGGGAAGGTAGGGGTAGATAATAAAGTAGTGGAGGCAGGAGGGATAGGAAACAAGAGATATACACAAACAAAAACAAAGACCAGGAGCAGAATTTATTTGGAAAAGTATATGTCTATATGTGTATGTATATATGTATTATCTATAGTTATAGAGAAACATATCCAGACTTAATTGTAACCTTGGGGCAGGAGAGGGGGAAAAAGGACAAGGTAAAAAAGTGCACAGCAGAGAACAAAAGAAAACTTACAGAGAAGCAAAGAAAATCAAGGTTCTCAACACAATGTGTATTATTTATCATATAGCTTTTCTTGAAATGAAAATTTATTATTACATATTTTGAATCCTCTCATGTTCTGCTATGCACATTACACGCTTTTTTTCTTTCTTACTTTTTATTTAAATTACAATATTTAAGTTTATGATATGTTTTTGTTTCTTTTTTCTATTCTGTATTTGTGTTCTGGTGTTTGAGTCTAAAATTAAAAAAAAAAAAGAAATCTGGAAAGGTGGAAAGTGGGACTATGTTATGAAGGGTTTCAAACACTAGACAGAAGATTTTGTATTTAATCCTGCAGGCTACAGGGGCCCACTGGAGTTTATTGAGTGGGGTTTGTATGAAATGGTAAAACATGTTCTTTAAGGAAATCAATTTGGCAACTGAATGGAAGATGGATTGGAGTAGGGAGAGACTTGAGGCAGGCAGACCCACCAGCAGGCTACTGCAATAATCCAAGAGTGAGGCAAAAAGGTCTTGAACCAGGATGATCGCAGTGTGAGATGAGAGAAAGGGATGAATTTCTAAATTTGAAGGATGTTTCAAAGGTGAAATCCACAGACTTTGGCAAGAGATTGCATATGGGGATGGTGGTGAGAGTTAATGAGGTGTCAAGGATGATACCTATTTTGTGAGCCTATGGGGACTAGGAGGATGATGGTGTCCTACTCAGTAATAGGGGAATTTAGAGGAGTGGAGTAGGGTTAGGGGAGAATAATCCATGGGAACTGATGAGATCACCAAGTGAAGTGGTATAAAGGAGAAGAGGAACGTGCTCAGGCCAGAGCCCTGGGGGACACCTATAGTTAGACTATGTAACCCGGATGAGGCTCTAGCAAAACAGACTAAGAAGGAATGGTTTGATAGGTAGGAGGAGACCTGGGGAGAGTGTTGTTCTAAAAACCTAGAGACAAGTGAGTATTAGGGAGAAGAGTGTGATTAACAGTGTCAAAGGTTGCAGAGAGGTTCAGGAGAAAGAGGATTGAGAAAAGGCCATTGTATTTGGCAATTAATAGATCACTGATAACTTCAAAGAGAACAATTTCGGTGGAATGTTGAGATCAGAAGCCAGATTGTAAGGGGTTAAAAAGAGAATGAGAAGAGAGAAAGTGGAGGCACCAGTCCTTTTCAAGGACTTTGGTCACAAGGGGCAGATGATATAGGATAACAGTTGTCAAGGATGGAAGGACCAAGTGAGGGTTTTTTAAAGATGGGGAAGATATGAACATTTTTGTAGGTAGTAGAGAAGGAGCAAGTAGACAGGGAGAGATTGAAGTAAGTGATAGAGAGGGGATGACAGATGGAGTCATCTGCTGGAGGAGATCAGACGGAATGAGATAGCCTGTGCAAAGAGAGGCATTTGCCTTTGTAAGGCTATTTCTTCATATGAGATAGGATGGAGCAGAGGTGGCAGAAGGCATCTGAGTAATATGAGATGACGAAGAATGGAGAAGAGAAAGCTCATGCCTAATGGCCTTATTTTTTCTGTAAAATATGAGGCATGGGCTGCCCACAGGGAAGAGGAGTCCTCTTGCAGAAGACCTTGGGAGAAAGAAGAGAGAGAAAAGGAGAGAGATTTGGTGGGTGGGTTTCCTGGTGAGGAAGGGTTGGGAGGTACAAGTGTGGAGGGGAAAGAATTTTGGGGAGTGGAAGGATATCCACTAAAGTTAGATACATTCTAGACAATAAATACTGATCAATGGATTGATGACAGTGACAGAAAGCTTAAGTTGAAACCACCCCTTTTGCCCTTTATCTTGCTATATTGTTTTTAGTATGTTGAAGTGTGAGGCAGACCTACAGAGAAACGGATACACTGGATAATTGTGTTATACAGTTTCCTGCCAATGGAGTGATTTTTTTTAAAGATTAAGTCTCCAACAATTCATGGGACCCTAACTCAGTTTTTATAAATAATGCTATGTGAGGATTAGACTGAAGTCACTTAAATGGATACTGTGCTTTAGCCAGGACCTATGAGCCCTGTAATAAGGTTGGTGTGCCTTTTGCTTTTCCAAGGGACAAATAAGAAACCCTCAGGAAATGAGCCAGATGTGTGTCTGGCAAGGAATCCTAAAATGGGGCAGCTGGAGCTGTCACTGAGCCTGCACTTCCAGCAAGCATATTAGCAAGTGCAGATGGAACCCCAGGAGGCAGCTTCAGGCATGGGCTGCTGGAGGGAAAGGGAGCCCTCTGATAGGAGGAAAAAGCAGAAATCTGGGAGCTGCCTCCAATTAGCAAAAGGTTTTATGGAATCACTTCACTAGCTGGCAAGGCAGGAGAAAGGATGGAAAACAGGATACAAGTTTGATTTTTGAAGGAAGAAAGAATCCTCTAAAGAATGAACAGATGGGGATTTCTTACTGCTCTTGTGGGAAAATTGCTAGCTGGGCATCAAGCAGCATTATTTTTCTGCCATCTTGCCTCTTAATTGAGGTGAGGGTTAAGGTCCTGGCAGGGTAATAACTTCTTTGTTATCTGCATGAATTGGAAGGATCCTTGACAAAGATAAAAAAAAAACCCAACAACGACCAAACCTAAATCCCAATCATTTCTCTTGACTCTGAAATGAATTTGGTTGTTGTTGTTTCTTAAGGGAATACAACAAAGTTACCCTTCCAACTGAGGCATATCTAGGATGATAGTATATCATCTATCTTTTCCATATCATGCACCAATTAATAGTAGACAGAGTCATTCATCACTCAGAAGTAGGTCCATTCCAAACAAAATCTTGAAGTCAGTGAAATTTGCCTTAAAGGAGGTAGTGAGAGGCAGAACAGGTGTCCTGGGAAAAAGGCTAGAATTGAAATCAGGAGAACCCAGTTTGAATTCTTCCCCTGCTGTACTTACTATGTCATCTTGGCAAATCATTTCCTCGATTTTTTTATCTTTAAAACGAGCATAATAATTATTTTAAAATTTTAAATTTTTTGTCTTTATTAATTTGTTTATTTACTTTTAGTTTACAAGATTCGATTGCACAATTCCTTGAGTTTCAAATTTTCTTTCCCTCCCTCCTCCCACCCTCCATGATGGCATATAGTCCAGTATAGGATCTGCAAATACTTTCACATTAGACATTAGTCAGCTTACGAAGGTGGATTGTACCAGATGGAATGAAAAATGGTAAAGAGGAAATAAAACCAAACAAGAAAAAGAAAAAGATCAAGTAGTTTGCTTCAATCAGGATTCAAACTCAGTTCTTTCTAGTTCTTTCTCTGGATGTAGGCATCTCTCTCCATCATGAGTCTTTTGGGATTGACTTATATCACTTCATTGCTGCGAAGAGTCCAGTCTGTCATAGGTGGTCATCACACATATGTTGTATCTGTGATTGTATACAAATTTCTCCTGGTTCTGCTCTTCTCGATCAGCATCAGTTTGTATAAGCCTCTCCAGGTAAATTTGAAGTCCATCTACTCCTCTTTTCTTATAGCACAATAGTATTCCATTACATGCATATACCACAAATTTTCCAGCCATTCCCCAATTGATGGGCACCCCCTTAATTTCCAATTTCTTTCCACCACAAAAAAGAGCTGCTATAAATATTTTTGTACATATGGGTCTTCTTCCTACTTCTATGATCTCTTTGGGATATAACCCTAGAAGTGGTATTGCTGGGTCAAAGGGTATGAAATTATTTATAGTCCTTTGGGCATAAAAATTTTAAATTTTTTATTCAGAACTAAACAACACTAACTAAAGTGAAGATTTCTGTATACAAAATACAATAGAAAAGGAGGATTGTACTTGAAACTGGGAATAAATTTCAAAGTTTGCTTTTTCCTTTAAGCATGTAATAAATTCAACATGTAACTTTCAAAGCTATTCTATTTATGTTTCCTCTTGGCCTTCCTTCTTTTCTCTTATGTGCATTTGAAAAAAAAATACTTCAGTGACCCCTTTTCCTTTCTTTTTTTCCACTCTAACTTCTTTTTCCCTCCTATCTATCCCTCAAAATTAAAACAAAACAAAACAAAACAAAACGAAACAGAATCCTTATAAGAAATACAAAATCAAGCAAAACAAATTCATACTTTTGGCGTGTTTAAAAATGTGTATCTCCTTCTGTGCCTTGAATCTATTATCCCTTTGTCAGGATGAGGGTACCATGCTTTTTCATGGTTTCTCTAGAGTCATGGTTGGTTATCTAATTGATTTTATTTTGGAGGTTCTTCCCCCTACCTCCCCCCACCCCAAACAATGTTATTGTATAAATTGCCTTCCTGGTTCTGTTCAATTCACTCTGTATCAGTTCAAACATGTCTTCCCAGGTTTCTCTGAAACTATGTACTGTTTCATCATTTCTTATAGCAGAGTAATATTCCATTCTAGTCATATTCCATAATTTGTTCTGCCAATTGATGGAGGCCATCTTTTTATCACCAATAATCTCCCAGAAAGGCAGCATTATATATGTTTATGAGAGAGAGAGGTAAGCTTGGAGTTGGGAAGAGAGATCTGGGTACTGCCCCTCACCCATGTTGGCTATGTGACCTTTTGCAGTCACTGAACCTTAGCAAGGTGTGTCCCAGGCAACTCTCTGAGTTTCAGAGAAGGTGGTGATCTGCACTGGTAGAGGAAATTCCTTACTGAAAGATTCCTCCACTGTGGAAACCACAGTCAAACCTCCTTTCTCCCTACTCCCACCCCCACCCCCACTTCCAAAATTCTCCCAGTGATGCTATATGGTGACAAATCATGGAACATTACCATCTCAAAACATCAAAATTGTGTATGACCCATAGGTCAACGGTAGGTTGCCATATATTATCAACAATGTCTTGTGCAGAACAAATGACTTAAAAGATGTAATTAAGGATATATAGACAGAAGAAGAGGAAGTTAGTTAGACATATATCTAAAATATCTAAAACACATAAAACCCATGTGCTGTGCTGATATCAATGAAATATTCAAAGACTTAGAGGAGGGGTTCTTAATCTGGGGTCCATGGATAAGTTTCAAAGGGTTCGTTAACTTGGATGGAAAAAATAGCTTTATTTTCACTAATTTCTAACTGAAATTTAATATGTCCTGCAAGTATTTAAAAACATGATTCTGAGAAGGGGTCTATATATTCACCAGAGGTCTATATATTCGCCAGAGAGGTCCACAGCACAAAAAAATAGTTAGAATCCCCAGACCTAGAGGAAGGCTACTGATGTATTGAATAGAGTCTCTGTGGAGAATTTATGGAAGGACACCAACAAGAGTGAAACAATAAGAAAGTACAGATGGCTTATGGGGGGGAAGAAGTCATACCAATAAATTCACATATCCATGGATGATGAGTATAATGAAAATAGTTGGGCATTCTAGAGATTTTGTCCTAATATTGAATATATAGGATCATTTTAAGGAATGTATTATTTGAACTTTTTACTGTTTTATTTCTGTATATGTAAATGCATAAATGTATCAATGTAAAAATTTAAGCATTTTATATAGATCATTTTATGTGGATCTTATACAGATCAACATGATAAATGTCAAATACTGGGTTAAACAGGCGACTCAATTTTGAGGTCCTTTTTCCTATATAATAATAGACTAGAAAAAAAGATCACATTTCCTATTTCTCTAATTTCCAAATGATTTTTCAATTTAGAAAAAAGCATTTTATGTTTCACTACTCAAAAAAAAGAAAGTCCTTGAAGAAAGGTTTAGTACTACCTGGTTAATTTCTAGAATTTTGGAAAGATTCTACTGTGGACAGTTCTCCTTGGATAAGATTTCCAAAATGACCAGGAGACTTGCTTAGTGGCAAGGAAATTTTGAATTTTAGTTTGTGGTTGTCATATAAAGAACAAATGGTTTTAGATAAAAGAAAAGAAAAAACACATATTTAGCATTTAAAATTTTGAAAAGCACCTTACACAATCTCATTTAAACCTTACAATAACTTCAAGTATTATTATTTACACATATATTTTAATGCACATAAAATATATATTATATATGTCATATAATGTATATTCTTGGCACTTTTTGTTTTACATCTCCTACATCTCTCCTTGTATTTCTCCCCTTGCTCTTTTCCAGAAATCCATCCCCTATAACAAAAGGGTTGTTGTTTTAAAAAATTAATAAAGAGGAAGAGGAAAAATTTGGCAAAACTGATCAATAAAAAATATGATGTTACATTCAGTGTTCCATATCTGTTGACTCCAATCTTTGCAAAGGAGTTGGGGGAGGTATTTTTTCATAACTCTTCTTTGGGGTCCAGCTTGTTCTTTCTAATTTTGCAGCATTCCGTTTCAACTATTGTATAGTGGTTCTTTTCATTTACATTGCTAAAATGACTGTTTTCTTGGCTTTGTTTACTTCATGTTCTCCCTGTTTTTCCTTACTTCTATGTATTCATTATATTCACTATTTCTTAGGGCACAGTAATATCCCATTACATTTACATATCACTGTTTAACCATTGCTCAATTATTGGGTATCTATGTTTCCAAACATGTTTTCTTAAAACCGGGTTCAGTATGCTACAGCTATGTTGCCTATAAGAAAGCATCTCTGTTCTAGTACTCCCCTGAATTATCTTTGGAGTTGGGTTTATTATACTGTTGGAAGGAAATTTTAGTTTGCAAGTATACTAAGTGACTAAGGCAGAAGGGTCTCCTTTGGCTAGATAAAGGCTTCTTCATTACGTTTTAGGGTAATGCAATCAGCCTACAGTAGTACCAATCAGTGCTTAGCCAAAGGAACCACATGCAAACTGAGAGTCAGTAAACTGAGACAGACTTTACACTTCTGTCTTTACAACTTAGAAATAATTCATGCAAAAGAAAAAACCCAACTATATTATTTTTCACACTGGTAAAAGAAACGATTGGTCTTCAAAGTTCACTTGAATAGTCTATAATGAATACAGGTGCTCAAAAGGTCTTTCACTAGTATAACTTGCTTTAAAATTCCGTCAGCAAAATCACATCTTATCTTCTCTTCCTTTCCCTTTTCTCTCCTTCCCTTCCCTTCTCTTTGCTTTTCACTTTCCTTTCCCTTTCCTTTTCCCCTTCCCTTCCTTTTTCCTTTTCTTTCCCTTTTCTCCTTCCCTTTCCCCTTTCCTTTTTCCTTCACTTTCTCTTCCCCTTTCTCCTTCCTATCCCTTCCCTTTTCTCCTTCTCTTCCTTTTCTTTCTCTATTATAATTAAAATGGATTGATTTACTCATTTTGTGCTTACATCACAGTCATCTACCTATAAAATTCCCACCTTTGGACACCCATCCATAACAAAGAAAAACAGAAAGACAAAACTAACACACAGCAACCATGTTTAATGACATGAACATGTAGTATTTTTCACCTCTAATCAATTGCCTACTTCTATGAAGTAGAGGGAGGAGTTAAACATATTTCTTTATGATTGTTCTTGCTTGTGAAATTGGAATATTTAGCATTATGGAGAGATTATTGCTGGATATTTAAGATCTAACTAATTCTTTAGCAATCAATGATTGATCTTGTTACTAAGTGTCTTAAAAGTACTGGCAAGTTATTAAATTGGAGATTATATTTGGATTTTAATTAAATGTAATGAGGGTAAATGGGTGAGCCCCATTGCTCTGGAGGATCCTCTTGCTTGGACTATTGGAATAGCCTCCTAATTGGTCTCCTTTCCAACCCATCCTTCACATTGCTGACAAATTGATATCTCCAATATGTAGGTCTGGCCACATCAATACAAATTGGCTCCAACCTAACTTACTGAAATTTATATCAAACTTTTATAGCTTATTGAACTTTACTCTAAATTTAGATTACTTATAGTTTTCCATACATGTCACTCCATTTCCTATCTCAGTAACTTCACACAAGTGATCTCCCAGACTAGAATAGACTTCCTCTTTACCTCTGCCTAATAAAATTCCTAGCTTCTTTCAAAGATCAACCTAATGCTCCTTTCTTTGGCAAGCTTATCTTGATTATTCCAGTTGCCAATGTCATCTTGCACAAAAATTTCTTTGTATCCAACACACACACATTTTGCATTTATTTTTGGCATATATATTGTTTCTCTCCAAAAAATGGTAAACCCTTTGAGATCAGGGACTGTTTTGGTTTTTTCTTTGTATCCCTAGATCCTAATAGAGTTCCTGGCACATAGTAGGCATTTATTAAATACTTGTTGATTAAGTGAATAGAATAGATTTAAGACCATTAGGAGGGAGAAGGCATCTTCCTTGGCCTTTCCAGACCAGGATCTTTAAATATACTAGTGTGGAAAAAAGACAAACATTGTGGTGAGTGGGTTTTGTGTGTGAAGTTGGGTGAGATTAGAGGCTAAGAGAAAGACAGAGGGAATAATTGGGTTATGAATGTATAGTAAGTGCAGCTGAGAACTTGAATAACTATAGTCTGTTTGGAGAGAGGTTATGTGAGGTGTGAGACAAGAGACAGTGATAGGATTGAAACCTGGTTGCTGACACCAATACATGGTGACTAATAATGAGAAAGCTGCAAGATCAGATTCTCTTATATGGTATATTTGAATTGTGGATATCTGTGTTCCTTCTTCTTGGAAGTGCTTGGCACATACTAGGTGCTTAACAAATGGTTGTTAATTGATTGATTCCCAAGCCATCATGTGACATAATAAACTAGGTTTAGTAATTGCTAGCATTTATATGATGCTTTAAAGTTTGCGATGTGTTTCATATATGTTGTTTTATTTGATCCTTACATTAACACTGTAAAGTAGGTGCTATTATTGTTCCTATTTTACATATGAGGAAATTGAGGCTGACAGAGGCTGAATGAGTTGACTAAAGTCATTCTAGTACGTGTCCGAGGTAGGATTTGAACTCATTACTCTATATCTGGTAACAGATTAGATATTTAATATGGCTCTGCTGGGAGAGATAGAAGAGTCAAGGTTGACTGAGGTTTTGAGCCTGGAGTCTAGGAGAATTATGATGCTATTAAGAGAAATAAAGAAGTCATGAATAGGAATAGGAAATTATTTGGGGGAGAATTTGCTATATCATTGCCATGTGGTAAAGCTATAAATATTTCAAGGACCGTTCGTAAGAGTGACAGAGGAAATGAATCACATCTTATACATGATTGAAGATGAAGATTGAGAATTTTGATGGTCCAGAGCCTGGAAATCTCTGGGCAAATTCCTAAATAACTATACAGGAAAACAAATGAAATCTTACACAATAGGAGTTTACATGAATGATTCTGAACTTTGTAAATGGGGATTGGTAAAGTTGACTCCTTAAAAAGTTAGGGGGTAGCAGGCAGCAACGGGCTTTTAATTGGCAGACCTCAAAGGAAATCATTATTCACCATTTGTCTTCTTTTATATTTGGAAATAAGCATCTCTCTCTCTCTCTCTCTCTCTCTCTCTCTCTCTCTCTCTCTCTCTCTCTCTCTCTCTCCTTCCCCTCCTTTTCTTTCTTTCTTTCTTTCTTTCTTTCTCTCTCTCTCTCTCTCTCTCTCTCTCTCTCTATCTCTCTCTCTCTTCCCCCCTCTTTCCCTCTCCCTCAAGATTATACTATCTATATTCCCATTGTCAAGACCAAGAACTTCGGGTTCGTTAATTTGGAAACAGGGTTCTTTATATCTTTTAAGATCAAGAAAATTCAGGAATGTAGTTATCTGCAACAGTCTGAGGGAAGGGAGTCATAAGAAGTACTTGCCCAAGGTCATATGCAACTAATAAGTATGAGAGCCCTGAATATAAACCCAGGTCTTGTCACCCAAGTGTTCTTTTCACTATAATAGAGGCTGTGCTGATCAAATAGGATTAAAAACTAGCTTGATTCAAAGTCGGAAAGTAAAGTGATGTCATTTGTCACTATGGTGCTAGATGAGATTAAAAGTCAAAATAGATGCCTTGAGCCTTCATTGCTTCCAGTAATTCTAAGGCCATTGTGCTTTTTAGTTACTCACTTTATGGGATATGAGTTATATGTTATTTATACAGTAAAACAGGAGCTATATCTATAATCTACACACATATAATTTGTATATGTGTATGTATATGTGTACATATATGTATATACTAGCCTGAGTCAGTATTTTATATATGTATAGGCTAGTCCTCTGGCAGTTCAATATTGGTCATCAACAGTTAACAAAGAGATTCATTTAGCCATAGCAGGAGAAGCATATTGAACAAAGATAGGCATGGAAGACACCTTGAATTGATTCAGCTGAGCAAAGCCTCTTTGCTTGGGTTGGCCATTGTCTCCTACTAGCCAAGCATTGGAGAGTCCTTGTGACTGCTTTGTATTCAGAAAACTAGAAAGTGATGTTAGCAGCCTGAATTGTTAATCCCCTGAGTCAATCTAGACTCAAGGATGTTCTCAATACTGGTTAAGGGAAAATTAACCTAACTTGCATGAGGTCAGGAATTATGATATTGTTCTTATCATATAAACTATGCCTCCTTTAATGTAGCCTAAAACCTTATTGACTTCTTTGATGGACATATTACAGGGTTGATTCATATTTTACTTAAAGTTCACTAGAATGCCAATACCTTTTTCAGAGGAATTATTGTCTAATCATGTCTTCTCCATCTTATACATGTAAAGCTGATTTTTAAAAACTAAAGTCTGATTTTTCACTGTTTTTCTTTTTTTAAGTTTTAAATAAAATTCACTGTTTTTCTTTTTTTAAGTTTTAAATAATATTTTATTTCCCCCCAATTACATGTAAAACAATTAATATTCATTTTTTTTAAGTTTTGAGCTCCACATTCTATACCTCCGCTTCTCTCTCCCCTTTCACCTCTCTGAGAGGGTAAGCAATCTGATACAGGTTATACATGTGCAATCGTGTAAAACATGTCTTTATTAGTCATTTTGCATAAGAAAATTCAAACCAAAAAGGAAAGAAAAGAAAGTGAAAAAATTCTATGCTTCACAGCTGTTATTCTTCTATTAGAGACTAATGCTGACTACTTACATGAGACCATTATGCAGAAACCTATCTACTGACATCTTTAAAACTCTGTGGAAATGTAAGAACATAAAGACCAGAGAGAAGATGATAATGTGAAGTCTCAGTCCTCTTTGTATTACTATATAGTGTTAAGTCTTTGGATCTTGGAGTGTTATGTAGCAATTTTCCACGATTCCTCTTTCACATATATAGTCAAGGAGAAGAAACTGATGACCATAGGTTATGACAGTTGCTTATGCTTTTATGACTTTAAGAATTAAAAGAATTTTTCTTGTGACAACTTTGTGAAGTAAGCAGGGCAAATGTTATTTCTCCATGTTATAGAGAAGGGAACTAAGGCTTAGGTGAGTTTAAGTGAAAGTGTCAGATGTGTTGTGATTAAAACCCACATCTCTTGACTCTAAGATCATTACTCTTTCTGTTACATCACACTGAAAAGATTCAGGGATGAATCCTCATCTAGGAATAAAATCCAGGCCTTACTTCCCATGCAGCGCCAAAGCCAGTTGGATATAAAAACTCTGCTATTCATATGGGACCTTGAATATTTACATCTCAAATATGTGAAGGAAATGAATAACTGGGAGAAAGATAAAAACGTACCACGTGTTAAAGTTAATCCTGTGGTTAGAATGGGAATCTACAGCCTAATTGGCAAATGTCCATGTATGACCTCACAATAGTTGCTTATAGACAATTTGTACTGTAGAAGGAAGGTTATTTATATTATATATTTAGCTTAAAACTGTAATAACATCCTTTGGCATTGGCATTATCTGATGATGTTTGAAACTGAACCCACTTCCTATTTCCAGGCATTAACAAATGACAATCTTCATGTTGTCTGTTGTTATTTCCTGAGTTTAAGACTAGATTTTTTTTCTCCAATTCATTCAGTTTATTATTTTGAAGAAAATGTCTGCTTTAGACAATTAAATTTCCCAGAATTGTTTAAGCTTTGTTATTTTCACTAACAGGAATGTTTCCTATTTAACACTAACCTGGTAGGACCCAATTCACGATGTAACTGGAGAGGACTTCTCAAATTCCCATTGGTGCAATATTTAAAGGATTTCCAAAGAAGGAAGATCAAAGAATCAATCAACAATTCAATTTAATTCAATTTGATTTAATTAAATTTAACATACATTTATTTTGTGAGGAACTGGGTTGGTCCCTGGCAAGAGAAAGATTTAATTTGACACTATATTTGCCTGCACTGTGCTTGTAGTCTAAAAGGGTAAATTAAGACATGGATAAAATTAAGCATGGTATAACACAGAATATGATAAGTGGAAAGTAATTCACACAAAGTGGTTAGAGAACATTTGAAGAGGGAGTTAGCATGGTTATTAGGGACAGACCAAGAAAGGCTTCATGGAGGAATAAGCAGTTGAGCAGGCCCTTGAAGGATTCCAATAGGTAGCAATAGAATAAACCACCTCTCCCCACCAAATAGTAAGACAGAAGGCACAAAGATGAAAACTCTTCTGGTAATGGGGCAGAAGAAGTATACTCTAGGAATGGGAGAGGTCTAAGTTAATGTGTAGAAGACGGGAAATGTAAGAGGTCGAGAAACATTGATTTGACTAGAATGTAAAGTGTATAAGGACAAGTCATGAAATATGGTTGGAAAAAGTAGATTAGAATCACTGTGGAAGGCATGAAATATTAGGCTAAGAAGGTTATATTTGTTCTGATATAGGCAACAGGGAAAACTTGAATATTTTTGAGCAGGGGAGACTAGTATTATAAAGCATTACTATTATATTGTAGTATATTATTAATATATTATATAATATAGATATATTATATAATATAAATATATTATAAAATATAAAGTATATTATAGAGTATTATAAAGATTAATTTGGCAACTGTATGAAAAATAGATTGGACTGAGGAGACACTAAAGGCAGAGAACACTTCTTAGAAGGCTATTAGTCTAGGTAGGAGTTAATGAGTTTTAAAGTATGATGGTAGAAGTGAGAGTGTGAAAGAGGAGACAGATGAAGAGATATAACTGAGGTACAGTTGGCAGAACTTGGCAACTGATTAAATGTAGAAGATAGAGGGGGACAGTTTAATTTTTAAGTTTTAGCAGGACATTGAGGTGAAGACATCGAAAAGGGTATTTGGAAAAGGAAAATTTGAGACCAGGAGAAAGATCAGGAATTTTCTCTCTCTCTGTCTCTCTCTCTCTCTGTGTCTCTCTGTCTCTCTCTGTCTCTGTCTCTCTTCCTTTCTCTTTCTCTATTTGTATCTTTATCTCTCTATCTTTATTCTAATTTCTTCTCCTAGAATGTGGAGCCCCTTACGGGCTCCTTCAGGATAAAAGTACACTATAGAGCCTTAACCACTAAAGCAGACAAAAAAGATAGCTCCTAGGTCTTGACCAATGTATTTACTTTTACTAGTCTGTTGGTGGACATGGGAGAGGCCTGGGCTTCTAGGTTTCTTTTCATTTACTCTACAGAGATCTGTCTCCTTCTAGATGACATTGAATCCCTAGCCAGCTGGCCAGCACCAGCTGTACTTTTTCTCACAGCCTCCCTCTCTACACCGTATACTAGTCATGGATGAGGAGTCGTAATAATTCTTGCTCTCCACTACCATGTTCTGACTCTCCCTTGGTGAGCACTTAGCAACCTTTCTTCCTTTGAAGTTCATTCCATTAAAATTTACCCTCTTATCAAGATCTAATTGTAGTTACCTAGCCCAGGTCATTTTTTTCTCTTTTCTCAAGAAGCCTGGTACCTGGTTCACAGTCTTCATCTTTACTCCAACTCTAAGACACTTCAGCATAAATGTTGATATCCCCTTGAATACGCCTACCTTCAGATTCCTCAATCTCTTCAATTTAGTCCACTCCACATTACCTCAGTCACATGCTGAAAAGGTCACAGTCTTGATCTTTCCATCACTCACAATGGCTCTGCTTCAAGGATCAAAAGTTCCCCAAACCCATTATCAGATCATAACTTCTTACTATCCCCTTTCCCTCTATCCATGTCTTATCCCTCTTTTTGGAAGGCAATTGGGGGTAAGTGACTTGCCCAAGGTTACATGGCTAGTTTTTGTGTTGTGTGTGTGAGGCTGGATTTGAACTCAGGTCCTCCTGACTCCAGGGCCAGTGCTCTATTCACTGCATCACCTAGCCGCCCCCTGTCTTATCCCTCTTAAACCTCTTTCTAGTATCTCCGATCTTTCTATCCTTTTATATTCTCTTCGGCCATCACCCCTAACTGCTCTAACCTCACTTTCTTCTTTGGTAAAGGCTTTCAGAACGTAGTGATAGCCTGACTGGTTGGTGTCACTGCCTCAAGTCTTTCCCCACTCCAGTCCGTCAGCTATCATTCATCTTTTTTTGGAGGGGGTTGTTTTTTGGGAGTGGGAAGGGAGGGCGATTGGGGTTAAGTGACTTGTCCAAGGTCACACAGCTAGCAAGTGTTAAATGTCTGAGGCTGAATTTGAACTCAGGTCCACCTGACTCCAGGGCCTGTGCTCTATTCATTGTGCCACCTGGCTGCCCCCAAATTCATCTTTCTAATGTGCAAGTCTGACCATGTCACTTCTCTCTCCTTCCACACATCCCAATTTAATCCAGTCTGGTAGCTTTTTATTGCCTCTAGGTTCAAACGTAAAATCCCCTTGGCTTTTAAAGCCCTTTATAATGTAACCTCTTCATATTGTTCCAGTCTTTTTGCACCTTACACCTCAACATTTATAGTGTGATCCAGTGACACTGACCTCTTTGCTATTACTCATACATCCTCCAACTCCAATGCTTTCCCCTATGCCTTGGAACCCTTTCCCTCCTCATTTATGCCTTCTGTATTGTCTGGCTTTAATTTTTTTTTTTTTTTAACAGCGTCCAACTCTTCATGACTCCGTTTGGGGTTTTCTTGGCAGAGATACTGGAGTGGTTTGCCATTTCCTTTTCCAGCTTGTTTTACCAATGAGGAACTGAGACAGAGTTAAGTGACTTGCTCAGGGTCACACAGTTAGTAAATGTCTGAGGCCAGATTTGAACTCACTAAGATGAGTCTATCTGACTTTAGGCCCAACTCTCTATCCACTCCATTACACAGCTGCTGATAATTGATGGACAATCCCAAGACAACTTGAAAGTTCCACCAGCATCCCAAAATGGCATGAAAACCAAAGAAGATCCCTAGAATAGTGGTTGGTGTCATTAAGGAAGATTTATAGGAAGAAATGGACAAAGGTTATAGAGAATGGGACAATTACATTACAATTACATGGTGCCTGCTTAGAGAGTATGCCCCACATCAATAAGATAACAAGTTAGAATTCTCCAGGATAGAATGTGGGCTTCACTTGTAAAGAAGATTGCTTTTGGTGTACTGCATCTATATTTTTGAAGATACAACATTGCATCTATACATAAGTGCATGGGAATTGGTCCCCACTCGTTCATTTCTGCTCCCCTTCTATCTCAGTCCACTTGATGCAATTCTAGGAGGGGGAACAGAGAGATGAAGTGTTAGTGTGCTAAATAAAGTGTGGAAAGATGTGAATATGCCTTTTTATTCCTTTATGAAGAGTGAATAATTTTTCCTGAAGGAACTGGGGAACAGGTTGCTATTGCCTAACTGATAATTATCTCTGTTTCTGGTGGCCCTTAAAAAGTTCTATTGTTTGATTCTATAGTGCTAAAAACACCTTCAGGTCTTTGGTGGGGAAAAAGTGGGCTCAAGTGTGTACACATACTCTAATAGGAAAATTGGGTGAACAGAAGGCATAATTCCTAGCCGTTTCTTTTCATACTTTCCCTAATATTCTGAAATGTCAAGTTCAGGTGCTGTGATGCTCTGTACTCTTTTAAACCTTTATAGCAAACATTATTTTTAATTAATCCTCTAAAAAATAAGAAGTTGAAGGGGTGAAGCCCACTGATAACCTTCTGAATCTCAGAATCATGTTTTTATTACTATCTAACCCTGAAACTTCTCTCAGTGACTGAGTCCTCACCCTATAACATCCTACCATCTATGAATAGTAGTATGCTCACCATGAAATATCCCTCTATACTCTTCTCCCCCTTTCTGCCATTGGTGAGTTCCTCCAGAAGCTCCCATTTTGTGAAGGGGAACAGACCATCCTGCCTTCATTTCCCCCCCAGCCCTGTTCCTGACTTTCTGGACTTCAAAATTATCCCCCTAAACTAGATGCTTCCCTTTCCTTCTCCCCTCCCCTGTTACACCCCTTCTTTCTCTTTTGTATGTTGTCTTCCCCATTAGAATGTAAGCTCCTTGAGAGTAAGGACTATCTTTTTCTTGTAACTGTAGGAGTTAAAAAGAATAGAAGGGTTGGTTTTTCAGTACTTTTGAAGCCCCTCCTGAGGGGGGGTGTGTCATTCTGTAGCTTATCCTGTAACTTAAGAGCATCCTAAAGTCATTTCCCCCTTATCTTGAAGTGCCATAAAACTTCTTAACCTGTACCCAAAGAATTGATTTTGTCTCCCTTATCCTGTGTTCCTTCCGTCCCTAATATCTAACCTGTGACCCCCTGCCCTTATCCTTAATCTTTAAGATGTGTCTCCCTTCCCTTATCCTTAATCTTTAACCATCACAAGACCCTAAAAATTCACATGCTATATAGCCTTCTGCCTATATAAGCCTAGTTCAAATATCAGTACCTTTTACTCAGCCTCTTAGCTACAGTAAAAGGTCCATGTCCTTCACATAAATAAAGTTACTGATGGCTAAAAAGAGTCTAAGTGAATTCTTTCACAACTGAACTGCTCTCTGACTCTGACCTCAACACTTCTCCCCTCTTTTCCTCCCTTTGTCTCTCCCTTCTTTCCATCTTCCCTTTCTTCCTCCCTCCCTCTTTCCTTATTTCCTTCCTTCTTCCCTTTCTTCCTCCCTCCCTTTCCTTTTTCCCTTCCTTCTTCCCTTTCTTCCTCCCTCCCTCTTTCCTTTTCCCCTTCTTTCCTTTCTTCCTCCCTCCCTCTTTCCTTTTCCCCTTCTTTCCTTCCTTCTTCCCTTTCTTCCTCCCTCCCTCTTTCCTTTTTTCCTTCCTTCTTCCCTTTCTTCCTCCCTCCCTCTTTCCTTTGTCCCTTCTTTCCTTCCTTCTTCCCTTCCTCCCTCCCTCTTTCCTTTTTTCCTTCTTTCTTCCCTTTCTCCCTCTCTCCCTTTCTCCTTTTCTTCCTTTTTCCTCTTTTCAGACAGTGCTCAGAAGATTTCACTGTCACCTTCATTTAGGAAAAGGAAATGTCTACCTTGGGACAGAGGTCCATGGGAGGTTAATAGACTTGCCTTTGGTCTGAGAAGAAAAATCCTGAGTGAATTTAATCAGCTCAAGGAATGCTGGTGTCTGAGGTACTGAGGAATTTCCTATAGTAGCAGACATGTACATATCTCCTCCATGAGGGAAGGGAGTTCCGTTCTTTGGGGTTGCCTTGTGGCTAACCCCAAGTTTGAGGTTTGGGGGATCAGACCATCTAGGGTGAAAAGATGATATCCTGATACAGTGTACTTCTTAGAGAAAGGGGGGACCGACTACAAACTGATCACCCTTCAGCCCCCCTACCCCAAACACATCCCTAATACTTGCTAGCAAAAATATATCCTGAAGCTCTAACCAACACTGAGAATCTGGAGTAGGTATGTATGTACCTTCCAGGTCCTGGCAGTTAAGTGTAACTCTTCAGCAAAAAACAAACACTGCCTTCAATAGCCTCACCATCTGAGAAAGACTCTGCTAGCAAGCCAAAGAGCCAGCACAATGGATTCTCTGTTCTGTATCACCCTCTGATCTCACCAGAATCACAGATCTTTCCCCTAATTTCCATTTCTTCCCTTCAGCTGTGTGTTCTGCAAGTATTAGAGGTCAAACACCAAGAATTAAGTTCTAGACCCTCTCTCCTTCCTGGGTTCCTATGTGATGTTGGGCAAATCTCCTTTACTCTGTGCACCTCTGGATCCTCCTCTGTAAAATGAGACAGTTGAATTAGATGATCCCTAATATTCTATAGCCTGCATTCTTGTACAGGGCCTCCCCTTGCTCTTCTGGAGGGGGTTGGTACAAGTTGGTCACAGCCTCAGCGAAGGAGCAGTTTCAAGATTTGTAGATTGTGACCATCTGAGCCTATCTCTTTGAAAATGTCCTGTTCATGAGAGGCTCCTCCCCTGGTGCTGCTAATTTTAGCAGTGTGACTCTCACCTGAGCCGCTTGTAGTATCACTGCTCATCTTTCAAGGGCATTAAGAATACATCCTAGTTTTCATTGTCCAGTAAGAACTGGCATTTAAGGCTCAACCTCAGGCATTTTTAGGTAGATCAAGCACAACAGACTTTTGTGATGACAGTAACAATTGCCAGTTTTATAGTACTTTAAAGTTTGAAAATCACTTTTAATCAATTGCTTCATTTGGGTCTTATAATAACCATGTAAGGTATAGATTACAGCTGGAGATGATACAATGCTTAGGCGATTCAGGAACTGATTTTCTTTTCTTTCCCTTTCTTTTCTTTTTGGAGGAGGGAAGTCTGGGCAGTTGGGGTTAAGTGACTTGCCCAAGGTCACACAGCTAGCAAGTCAAGTGTCTGAGGTTGGATTTGAACTCAGGTCCTCCTGACTTCAGGGTCTGTGCTCTATTCACTGTGCCACCTAGCCACCCTGAGGAACTGACTTTCAAGGTATCAGGCCATCTAGTCTTATTCCCTCAGGAGGAAATAAGTGCCCATAGGGGTTAAATAACTTGCCCAAGGTCAAACAGTAAATGAAGATCAGAGGAAAGGTTTGAAACAAGATTCTCTGACTACAAAAGCCCGGGTTCTTTTCACTGTAGCATAGAGAATGTACCAAAAGTGAAAGGGGAAAAAAACCCCCCACAACCTATAACATTGACTTTATTATTAACCATAAAAAAGGGACTCAAGGAAGATAATAACTATTGACCCATTTCTCCACTTTTCCACATATAAAGAATTTTTAGGAGGATAATTTAAAAATTTAATTAATTAACTTTTAGTTTATAACGTTCAGTTCCACAAGCTTTTGAGTTACAAATTTTCTCCGCCCTCCCCCATGGTGGCATGCAATCCAATATAGTTTCTACAAATACCACCTTCACATTAAGCATTAGTCAAGTTGTAAAGGATTATAACCAATGGGATGAAAAATGAGAAAGAAGGAACAAAACAAAGCAAAAAAGAGAGCAAGTAGTTTGCTTCAATCTGTATTCAGACTCTGTAAATCTTTTTCTCGATGTGGATAGCCTTTTCCATCATGAGTCCTTTGGAGTTATCTTGTAACCTTGCATTGCTGAGATGAGCCCAGTCTATCAAAGTCAGTTATCACAGATATGATGTGTCTATAATTGTACACAATGTTCTGGTTCTGCTCCCCTCACTCAGCATCAGTTTATATAAGTCCTACCAGGTTATTATAAAGTCCGTCTGCTCCTCATTTCTTATAGCACAGTTGTATTCCGTTACATTCATATATCACAACTTGTTTAGTCATTTCCCAATTGATGGGCATTCCCTTGATTTCTAATTCTTTGCCACCATAAAAAGAGCTGCTATAAATATTTTTGTACATAGCAGTCCTTTTCCCATTTGTATGATCTCTTTGGGATAGAGCCCTACAGGTGGTATTGCTGGGTAAAAGGATGTGTATATTTTTATGGCCCTTTGGACATAGCTCCAAATTGCTTTCCAGAATGGTTAGATCAGTTTACAATTCCACCAACAATGCATTAATGTTCCAATTTTCCCACATCTCCAGCATTTATCATTTTCCTGTTTTGTCATGTTAGCCAATCTAACAGGTGAGATGTGGTACCTCAGAGTTGTTTTGATTTGCATTTCTCTAATCAATAGTGATTTAGAGCATTTTTTCATATGGTTATGGATATCTTTAATTTCTTAGAAGGATAATTTTTAAAGAAATAGTTTTATTGATGTTTTATTTTTACATTACAGATACCCTCATGAGGCTTTCAATCTGTCTGGGGATGACAAATTGTACACATTTAGAGTATATGACAATGGATACAAAGTAGATTAAGATAATTTTTTGGGATGGTAGAAGAGATGTTAGCATCTGAGGAATCAGGATACTCCTCATGTCAAAAGTGATGATTGGGCTTAACCTTGAAGGAAACTAGAGATTCTAATGTCAAAAGGGAGGTAGTAACACATTCCAAACATGGTGGACTATCAGTGCAGGGACAAAAGCTATATATAAGAAAGAGTAAAAAGATGAGTTTGACTTCACTCTAGTGCATGTGAATGGGTAGCAATGTATATTAAAACTGGAAAGGTAGATGGCAACCAGATAGTGAAGGGTTTAAAATACCAAACAGAAGACTTCACATTTGATTTTAGAAGAAATACGGAGCCACTGGGCAGTTAGCTGGCACACTGGATAGAGCTCCAGGCCTAGAGTAAGGAAGATGTGTCTCTCTGAGTTCAAATCTGACTTCTGACACTTACTGGCTGTGTGACACTGGGCAAGTAATTTCACCCTATTTGCCTCAGTTTTCTTATCTGTAAAATGAGCGGGAGAAGGAAATGACAAACCACTCCATTATCTTTGCTGAGAAAATCCCATATGGGGTCATGAAGAGTCAGAAATGACTGAAAGTGACTGAACAACTATCACAACAAAGGGAGCCACTGGAATTTCTTTCTTTTTTTTTTTAAGCAATTGGGGTTAAGTAACTTGCTCAAGGTTACACGGCTAGTCATTATTTGTGTGTGGGTGCTCATTTTCTGAGGCCGGATTTGATCTTGGGTCATCCCAACTCCGAGGCCGGCTCTCTTACTCACTGCACCACCTAGCCGCCCCTTTTAGGGCAATTGGGGTTAAGTAACTTGCCCAAGGTCATACGGCTAGGTTTTTGTTTGTGTGGATTAAGTGTCTGAGGCCTGATCCGAACTCAGGTCCTTCTGACTCCAGGGCCGGCGCTCTACTCACTGCGCCACCTAGCCGCCCCTTGGAATTTCTAAAGTAGAGGAGTCAAATGGTCAGAGATGTGTTTAGGAAAAACCACTTGACAAATATTTGGAGAATGGAGTAGCATGGGGAAAGACTTTAAGCAGGGAGACCAATTAGGAGGCCATTTTAATAGTCCAGGTCATAAGGGCCTGAACTAGGGTGATGTCTGTGGGAGCAGTGAGAAAGAATCAGATATGGAAGATGCTAAGACGTAGAAATGATAAGATTTGGTAAATGACTGGATAGTTGGGGTGAGATAGAATAAGGAGTTAGTCATTACACCAAGGATGAAAGATTGGGTTACTGAGAAGATGGCAAAGCCCTTAGCAGAAACAGTGAAATGTGGAAGAGGGGATGGTTCTGGGGGGAGGTGAGGTGGGAAGATAATGAGCTATGTTTTGTATGTGTTGAGTTTTAGATAGTTATAGGGCATACACCAATTGGTGCATCAAGATAAGACTGAGTAGAGAGTCTAAAGATATATTTATAGGTTAGATTCTATGCCAAGGAATTAATTTCCTCCTTATCAGGTCCTTAGAGGAGTCCTCTTTTCTTCAAAATGCAGCTCAAACACCGTTTTCTACATGAAGCCTCTCCTGATCTCCCCAACTCTTTGCTCTTTACCTCCCTAACCTCCCTAACTACCTTGTGTTGTTTCCTCTGATAGAATATAAGTTCCCATATCTTTAGTTCCTCACACAGCAGTGCATGCCACAGAGTAGGTGCTTAATAAATGCTTTTTGATGTATCAAGCCAATTGTAGAGCCTCCTAAATAATACCTATGGGGCTAAAAAAGTTCAGCCTTACTCTTTTCTTCCTCTTTATATTCCTTACATTTTTAAATTTTATGTTTTTTTATTCCAAATTACATGTAAAAGCAATTTTTAACATTTGTCTTTTAAAATTTTGGGTTCCAAATTCTCTCCTTTCCTCCCTCCTCCCTGAGACAGTAAGCAATTTGTTATAGGTTATACATGGGCAATCATACAAAACATACTGCCATATAAGTTATATTGTGAAAGAAAACACAGACCAAGAAAACACACGCACACACACTAAAGAAAATTAAAAATAGTATGCTTCAATTTGCATTCAGACTCCATCAACTCTTTCTCTGGAGGAGGACAGGAATCCTTTGGAATTATCTTGGATCATTGTGTGGCTGAGAATAGCTAAGTCATTCACAGTTAATCATTGTACAATATTGCTGTTACTATGTTCAATGTTTTCCTGGTTCTACACTTTGCATCAGTTCATGTAAGTCTTTCCAGGTTTTTCTGAAATCATCCTGCTCCTCATTTCTTATAGTACAATAGCATTCCATTACAATCATATATCACAACTTGTTTAGCCATTCCCCAGTTTATTGGCTTCTCCTCAATGTCCAATTCTTTGCTACCACAAGAAGAACTGCTATAAATGTTTTTTGTACAGATAGGTAATTTTCTCAGCCTTACTCTTGACACAGGAAAAAACAAATAGATGAAGAATGTCTATTGTCCAGGCTATCATATGCAGCAGGATGGATAACCTATAGAGTTTGTCTATCAATATATGAATTTCAGACAGACACAGGAAACAGATAGTAAATTGAGCCCAGAACTGAACAGAAGGAGAGCAGGATGGATTATCTTCAGGAAACTGGAAAGCTCTTTTAATGACCCAAAGATTCTCCTCAAAACAAAAGCTGCCTTTTAAAATACTAACATCCTGTTGTATGACTGCAAGTGATGGAACAATAATGTCCAAAGAAATGACACACAGGCAAGATACGTTGTGAGTGTGAGTAGGTTGTAACACACTACAAACAAGGAATTATGATTAATATCATATACAATACAATTAATAATACAAGATATCATCAGAGATGTATAACCCCAAAATTGAACTAGTACATGGCAGGCACAAGTGATAGCTCATTACAAAGTATTAATTAATTGATTGTGTTCCATTAGTATCTTTGTGATATTAAAAGATAGCTAGGAAGACCCTAGCGGGATCTTCCAGGTAGACCTACTGACTGGGTAGATGTTCTGAAGAGGCAGCTAGATGGCACAATGGATACAAAAGTGGACCTGGAGTCAGGTAGGCCTGAGTTCAAATATGGCCTCAGACACTAGTTTTGTGACCCTGGGCAAGTCACTTAACATCTATTTGCCTTTATTTCCTCAACTGTAAAGTGGGGATAATAACAGCACCTACAGCACAGGGTTCTTGTGAAGAGCAAATGAAATAATCTCTGTAAAGTGCATCGTATAGTATCTGACATATAGCAGGTACTGTATAAATGCTTATTCCTTTCCTTTCCTCTTTCCTCTTAAAGGTGGCTAGATGGTTCAGTATATAAAATGCTGCTCCTATAGTCAGAAAGACCTGAGTTCAAATCCAGCCTCAGATACTTACTAGTCTGGACAAGACACTTAACCTTTCTTTTCCTCAGTTTCCTCAGTGGTCAAATAGAGATAATAATAGCACCAACCTCACAGATTTGTTCTGAAGATCAAGTTGAGATAGTATTTGTAAAATTAAAAAAAACACTTAGGAGAATGCCTGGTATACAGTCAACACTTAATAAATGCTTATTCTCTTTCCCTTCCTGTGGTGAATGGGTCACATGGAAAAAATGTTAGGTAAGTAAAATTGGGGGGAGTGAGTGAGGAATCAAGGATGCCACCTAGATTTTGAGCCCAGGTGACTAGTAGGATGGTGGTACCATAGGAAAGTTAGGGAGAGGGGGTAGGGGAAGATAATGAGTTCAATTTTAGATATTTATAGGACACCTAATTCTAGATGTTCAGTAGGCAATTGGAGAAGCTAGACTGGAGGTCAGGAGAGAGATTAGGGCTGGACAAAGAGATCTGAGGATATAGATCTTCAACATAGAGATGAAAACTGAATCCTTGGGAGCTGATGAGATTACCAGATGAAATTGTAAGAAGGAGAATAACCCTGGGGGAAATCCACTGTTAGTAGGCATGATCTTGTTGAAGGTCAAGAATAATACTTGGCGCATAGTAAGACCTTAATAAATGCTCATTCATTCATTCATAGCGTCTCAAGAGCTATGGTTTGGAATAAGTACTGATCTACAAAGTGCCTCAGACCTGGGTTAGTTTGGGGGAGCCCATGATATTTTATTCTCAACACAACACATGAAGTAGGTATCTCCTCCATTTTCTAGATGAGGAAACCTGAGGCTCAGCTAGATGACATGATTTACCAGCAGTTATGAAACTGGTAAATATCAGAGGTGGGAATAAAATCAACCTCTGCTAATTCTCATTCCTCTTCAGGCTGTACTCCAGATTTCTTCTACTATCCTGTAGCCTTCCCATATCCCAGTTCTTCATCCTTGAATTTTCACTCTAGCCTTGGAATTCACATATTGGAAGTACCCTCGTTCTTGTGGCCTCTCTCTCCTCTGATTGAATGGCTCCTCTCAGAAGCTCTATTTAAGGAAGGCCCCCAGGCCACTGACATCATTCCACTCTAGGCTTCACTCAGCACTTCCTCTACCATGCCTCCCTCATAGGGTACCTTTCTCTTCTCCCAGTCCCCTTTCAGCTTCCTTTTATGTGTTGTCTTCTTTCCTTATAATGTAAGCTCCTTGAAGGCACACACTACCTTTCTTTCTATTTCTATTTATATTCTCAGCACTTAGCACAGTGCTTGGTGCATAGTAAGTACTTAATAAATAGTAGCGATTGGCTGATTCCTAGTTTTGTCTTTGCAATACACCGAATATATTCCCTAGAAAGGCAAATATGTCTTGATAAGATCATCCAGATATTATCTGATGTTGCATTCTATCAAGGTGATTGTTCTGATATTCTTCTCCAACCTTCTAGGGACATATCTGGAAACTCCAGATGTCATATCCTAAATATTGTAGGCAGTTAAATCATGCCATGCTTCTGGACCATAGAGAACATGACATTTCTTTGTATTAATAAAGTGACATATGCATACCCATGAATGATGATTTTGATCATGATTAATTTCTCTCTTTTGCTCAAAACCCCCTAATGGCTAATAGTTGCCCATAGGACAAAATTACAACTCCTGAACCCAGTGTTCTGGATGTTGCCATCTGAACGTTTCCTACCTTTCCAACCTTATTCACTATGTGTCTTCCTTCTGGAACCCCAAAATCTAACTAAACCTAGGTATCCACTGAAACTCCTGTTCACCTCGTTAATCCTTGTCTCAGCATGATGTTGTTAGGCCACTGCCATTCTCTAACGTGTGTGTGGTGTAAATGGAATGAAAGGAAAATCAACTAAATTCATACTGTTTGTTCCTCCTAGAATGACTGACCTTTCTCCTCCTCTCCATCTAGTTAAATCCTTCCCATTTTTTAAGATAGTCCTATAGCCATAAATCCTATCTTCTTTGTGAAGTCCTTTCTTTACACAGTGAGCTCTCTATCCCCTAAACTTTGCATACTTTTCAAATCCATGCCACTTATTTGCTACCTAATCACTTACAACTTTGTTTTATTGTTTATTTCTTCCTGTGTCTAAGATCCTATTAAACTTTTTTTGGACTGCCTTATATTGAACTTCCTTATCATGTGGTCCATATCTTCATGTGCTCCATTGCCCATATTCCCATTTAAGTGTTTGTCTTAGGAACAAATAGGATGAGTGTTCTGTTAGCCTAGGAGCTTAAGGAGAGGTCAAAGACATCTGGAGTAGTGATGGACCCAGCACAACAGCAGTAGGGAATTGACGAGAATTGATGAGAATTCAGATTCCTGAATTTTGTTTAGGTTACGTTCATTAGGGGGCTGCTACTACCTATACTCTTGCTTCTTCCGTTCTACCTCCTTCAAATATTGCCACTGTTCCCACCTGGAACAGCACCCTCCTTTGGAACAGAGACCAACCCTCCTTTCCTTAAGTGAGTTTAACTCATTTAGCTTTAGAGCTCTATCCTGGGGTTCACTGCTTGATTTGTGAGAAACTACAAACTCACCTGACTACATCTAGCAGGCTCAAATTCATTCAAACCAGACATCTTGGAATATTTTGCCATTTCTTTCTTTGGGAACAGTGATCAAATAAGTACTATCAGTGTTTCTAGGAAAGGACATGGCTATTCACTACTCTTCATTTGTTTTCTTTTTAAAAAAAATATATTTTTGTTTCATTTCATATTTTCCAATTACAATAATTTTTAAAATATTCATTAAAAATAGAGTTCCAAATCCTCTGGTTCCCACTCCCCCAGAAAGCAAGCAATATAGCGATTATACATGTGAAGTCATACAAAACATTTTCATGTTAGCCATGTTGCAAAAGAAAACACACACAAAGAAAACTAAGTGAAAAAAGTTGCTTCAGTCTGTACTCCGAGTTCATCAGTTCCCTTTCTGGAGGTGGACAGCATTTTTCATCATGGGTCCTTTGGAAACTGCTCGTTATTCTTGTGACTTCTCAGACAAAATCTTCCTTCTCTGGCTAGACTCCCCTATATATATGTTGCTTCCCACTATTATAAAGTAAGCTGTTTGAGGGCAGAAAGTCTTACTTTTATATTTGAATCACCAGTACCTAAGACATAAGGATCGGGACAAGACCTCTAGTAAACACCTCTTCTGCAACTTACTGGCTTAGGAAGTTGCCTAAACTACTGAGAGATGGTGACTTTTCCATGGTCACTCAGCTAGCATATGTCAGTCAGAACTTGAATTCGGTCTTCCTGGTTTCTGGTCCAGGAAATGCAACATTGTTAAGTCCTTTTGGCTCTTTGTGACCCCATTTGGGGTTTTCTTGGCAAGGATACTGGAGTGGTTTGACATTTCTTTCTCCAGCTGAATTTACAGAAGAGGAAACCGAAACAAACAGGGTTATGTGACGTGCCCAGGGGCATACAACTAGTAAGTGTAGGAGGTCAAATTTGAACTCAAGAGGAGGAGTCTTCCTGACTTCAGGCTGGGAACGCGATCACCGATCACCTTCCATTATTCAATAATGCCTTTCTAACCACTATGTCATCTTTGGTACAGTGAAGGTGCTTAATACCAAGTTTTTTTTTCATTCAACTAGTCATTCTTTTCCCCAAAATTTCCTACCACTCTACTCCACCTCACACACCTATGCCTTTATCCTTCCCCAAATTTGGAAGCTGGGGGATTCCCTTTTATTCTCCATACCATAGACTCCATATTCCTTTGTCCTTAAATTCCATATCATAGTTCTTTCATCCAACCTCTTCTCTTTCCAAGTTCAAAGCACAGTAATTTAGTGAAATCAGGGACCAAACTTTTGAACCAAACTTTGTGGTCCCCCACCACCAGAGTTGCGTAAGACTCAGACCAGAACGGCTGGTGGGAGACAAGAGAGTTCTGCAATTTTACGGAAATCACGGTCCTGGGAGAAGGAAGAAGTCTTCTTGCTGTCCCCCATCCCTTTCTTTTTACTCCCCTCCCATCTCTGGTTTCATGCTCGTCTGGCTGAGAGGCCAGGCCTGGGTCTCCCTAGGGGAGTAGACCGTGCAGACCGAGCGCAGGAGAAACGGAGGAGAGAAGAGGAGGAGGAGCCCAGCTGGGCTGGAGCCCCCCACCCCCTCCTCGCCTCCGCCTTTTCACTGCCCGAACTCTGGCGGGGGTGCAGAGGAAGCAGCGGGGGTAGCAGAGCTCGGAGGGAGGATCGATGCTGGGTAGGGGGCAGCGGGGTGCCCCCGCCTCCTGGGGCGAGCGCCCTGAGCAACTAAGGGGCAGCAGCAGAAACAACAGCGGGGGTCATAGCCCTGGTAAGAGACTTCCACAGACACCCAGGACAGACCTTCGAACAGGGTCACTCCAGCTTCTTCCAAGCGTCTCCCCTCCCCTGGACGTGTGTGTGTGTGTGTGTGTGTGTGTGTGTGTGTGTGTGTGTGTGTGTGTGTGTGTGTGTGTGTGTGTGTGTGTGTGTGTGTGTGTGTGTGTGTGTGTGTGTGTGTGTGTGTGTGACTTTAACCACCCCTCTTCTGAGAGGGATTCGGGCTGAGTAGAGAACCGAAACTGCCTAGGAGATCTGGGGGCTGGGGTGGGTGTGGAGAAGAAGTTGACATCCAGGAAGTAGCAAAGATTAACAACGGCAACTCAAATTGCCCCATTACAGTGGGGAGAAACTGAGGCATCGAGCGCGTGAGACAGAACGCCTAAAGACAAATAGAGTCAAAACCTAGAGTTCCGTGTCTAACCGTCTTCTGATCCCAAGGACCAATGCTTCTTTCCCTGACTAACTAGAACGTATTTATTTATTTATTTGGTTTAAGAACAAGAGAAGGAGGGGACTCTCTGCCTGTGTTGTGGTAGGCTGTTTTGTAAATCAGCGTGGTTTGGGATCGAGGTTGGACCGAGTCCCTGCCCACAACGCTCACAGCCATTCGGGTGAGTGTGTGGTTTTTCAAGTTAACCCGGGAACTGCTTCGGGGTTTGTTTTCGTTTAGATCAATTGCAGGAAGCTGACGGGACGAGAGCCCTTCTCTGTGCATTGCACCCCCACCCCCCAACTTCCCTAAGTCAGCGCGGTCGCTGTCGTGGGGGCAGGGCACTCTGGACTTCAGAGTACTGTAGTACTAGGAAAGAGGTAGGAGATTCCCCAACTTCTGCCCGATCAGCAAGAACAGTTCTTAACCACCCTTCGATTTCTGGGGCCCCATCTCTACGGACTGTTTAATCATGAAGTCAGGCTAGGGAAATGAGGAGAACGGAAGAGGGAAGGCTAGAAAGGAGGGTGATGAGCAGGTAGAGAGAATGTAGTCCCGATACTGACCCCCTGTCCGGGGCATTGTAAACAATTTCACGAGGAATCGCTCCTAATTTAACAGTACTACGTACGGCTTGCGGCTTGCCAGGGATTACTGCAGGAGTCCCCGACAGGTGGTAAGAATAATACTATTAACAGAAATGGTGACGCAACATTCATTTAGGTAGCCTATTAGTTCTGAAGAATTCAATTAATTCAGTTCAGTTCCTTCAGAAAGTATCTGCAAAGGAATTAAAAACTTTTGATATGTTGCTAAAATGGTTGTGGTTACACTACCCTACAACAAACCCTCCATCTTTGACTCTTGAGTGTTTTCTCTGGTTGTTCCGTATGCCTAGAACCGCAACTCCTCACTTTTCTGGCTTAAGTTCCACTTTTTTGCAAGAAGCCTTTTTCCAGTCCTCCTCAATCCTAGTGAATTCCTACTGAGGCTATTCCCAATTTATCCTGTGTATATCTTGTTTGCACACTCTTTTATGCACATTTCTCATTAGATTGTGAGCTCCTTGAAAGCAGGGGCTGATTTTTGCCTTTCTTTTTATCCCCAGAGCTTAGCACAGTGCCTTGTAAACGATAAGAGCTTAATAAATGCTAGTTGACTGATCTGTGAAAAAAATAAATAATACAAGATCAGTTCAATATTTATTGAAAAGCCTAGATGAAAGCCCAGGTGATAGAATATTGGACATAATCATTTTAAAGTTCACAAAGCATTTTACATACATTTTCTCATTTGATCCTTACAACAATCCTGTGAGGGTTGTGCCATTATTATTCTCATTTTTTAGATGAGGACCCTGAGATTCAGAGAAGTTAGCTGACTTGGTAGGATTTGGATTCAGAATAGCTCACTTGCCCAATTATTCCTCTAAACTCCTTAAGGGATGCTTGAATATTAGGCATCTAAAGCAACTAAGGAGCCAGGTCTTAATGATTAATATAGATTATACAAGGAAATAGAAGAAACTGTGCAACATATCACAGAAGGCTATGAAAATCTAGCACTTAGTGAATATTTAGAAACCAATAGAGCAGAAAGGCATTACAGATATGACTATCCTTGTCACAGGGAGGAAATGAAGTTCCTGGTTTGGAGAAGCAACTCTCAATAGAAAATTTAGAAGTGAAAGAAGCAAGTTAATTGTAATCTTTCAGGTTGTTTCCCCCATTATGCTTGAAATGATCTTGTTGACTTTTTTTGTTTGAAAAATGGATGAAATTTGAATTATCCAATCCAGAATTTTAGTTTATGACTTATTGGTCAAAAGCTTACAAGGCAGAAGCTAGGTACAATGTGATCTTTAAAATGTTATAAAGATCAAAACAGAACAAAGTTAGGATTTCTGAGGGCAAAAATAGCTACCAATTCAGAGCTGCTTTCATGAAAGGAAACATCAAACCATTATTTTTGTTGTGATTATAATCAGCCAGTTTGCATTCTGGGTTCCTAAGCAAAACTTTGTTTGAGGGCCCTCTTCAGTGCCCTGATCCCAGAAGTGGCCTCAGCTGACCCACAGTCAGTGTGGCACAGCCAAACCATGTTTGATTTAGAGTTAGAACTAAGTCACTTACTAGCTATGTGATTTTGCGCAAGTCACCTAAACTCTCTAAGCCTCAGGGTCCTCATTTGAAACATGAGGGGGTTGCACTTTTTTTTTTTTTGGAGGGGGGAAGGCAGGGCAATTGGGGTTAAGTGACTTGCCCAAGGTCGCTGGGCTAGTAAGTGTTAAATGTCTGATGTTGGATTTGAGCTCAGTTCCTCCTGACTCCAGGGCCAGTGCTCTATTCACTGCACCACCTAGCACCACCCTGGACTTGATCTTTAAGGTCTGTTGGAGCTCTAAATCAATGATCCATGGTCCTTTCCCTCCCTCTCTTCTCTTCCCTACCATACATACCCCCTCTTCCCCCAAATACAGAAAGAAAACTAGAGTAAATCTAGTCCATCTTTATCCCAGGTGATATTTTCATAGCGGTGTTATTACTGGTTATATAAATTAATTACTGAGAACCAGTTAACTAGTTAATATTAAGGAAAATGATCGATTATGGAGTATTTCCTTAAAATGTGTATAAAGACATGTGACACTTAGACATTTACTAGCTGTGTGACCCTGGGGAAGTCACTTAATCCTGTTTGCCTCAGTTCCTCATCTCGAAAATGAGCCGGAGAAGGAAATGGCAAACCACTCCAGTATCTTTACCAAGAGTCAGACACAACTCAAACGATGAACAACATGATACCAAAAAGGTTGTACTGTTAGTACTGTGCTATGTATGCTATGAACACTACATGTTATGGATACACTATGTATACAGTTATTCTGTGCTAAAGCAAACCCTCAATAATTTGGAATAAGGAAAGGCAAATTTGATTTAATGAAAATTTAACTTGGGGCCTTTTTGAATAATAGGTTTAGTGCCTAATGGCTGTATAACTTTGGAGGTATATTATTTCCTTTTTCTGTATTTCAATTTCCTTATTTGTTAAATTAATACAATCTAAGTGCATTGTGCTATATATAACTAGGATTGAGACCCTGAGTTTTGCCCCAGAGTACTGATTAGAATGTTTCTGTTTTTTTTCTTTCCTTTCTTTCCTCTCTTTCACTGCTATATCTGTGTATCAGGCTTGGCTATCTCCTGATGGACTGATGGGCTGTGTTCCACATGGGACCAGGATCCCTCATCTCATCCTATTCCTAGGGCTCCTTGCTGTGGCATTCTTTTGGGAACTGCCTCCTCTCAACAAACTCCTGGGAGGGCTCCAATAGTTCTCCCTGGGAAACTGGCTGTTCCACATCCTTTAGTGAATACATTTGTAGTCAGACTTCCCTCTATTCCAGTGGTGACAAACTCAAAGAGAAACAGATCCCTGTGGGCTACACATTGACTTAGAAAACCACAAATTAACATTATCTATGTTATATTATATTTTTATTTCCTTTGTTAAACATTTCTCAATTATATATTATTCTGATTTGGGTCACACTCAGGAGTTTGACAGGCTGCCTGCTGCCCCTTGGGTTTGACACCTCTGATCTAGCCTACTTCTACCACCATGCCCTACTACTACCACCATGCCCTACTACCAGGTAAAAGAATTCCTAGTTAAAGCTCTATATTATACTCCAACTTCACTTGGAATTATTGTGGGGAGAGAACCTTGTAAGCCACAAAGTATTATAGATATGGGAGGTATTGTTTTTAGCCACTACTAGGCCAGAATCTTTTGGTGATGTTAGTCTTTCTTTTTTCCTCATTTTCTTTTCTGTCTTTCTCTTTCTTCAGGTTAAATATTTTTAAAACAATGATGTGGGTATAGTATACATGAATTTCAGCAAGGCATTTGACCATTTTTTTAATATGCAAGTGCAGCAGTGGTGTTAAACTCAAATAGAAATGGGGTTCACAGCTGCATATTGACTTAGAAAACCATTTATATAAGTTCTATTGTATTGTTATTTATTTTGTTAAACATTTCCCAATTATATTTTAATCTGGTTCTTGATTACTTTACTTGGTCAGGAGTTTTGCTGCAACTGTGGTCCTTAAGTTTGATACTCTTGGGAAAGAGGCTGGTACAGTTGAGGATTTGTAGCTAACATGATCTTAGTCTGCTACATGAATAGAAACTAGGTGTCCATAAAAAATAGCAGTGATAGGACTACAGTCCCAGATCTGCTCAGGTCAAACCAAATCTTGATTTTTATACTCAGTTTGGGTCACCACATTTTAGAAAGGACACATTGGAACATACCCAGAGAAGGAGAAAAAAAATCATTCAACCCTTCTTAAGTGCTTACTATGTGCCAGGCACTACACTAAGTACTAGAGACAAATACAAAAGTCCCTATTTTTGAGGAGCTTATGGTTTACTAACAGGATAGTAAAGGAACTGTGAAACTTCCGTTATGAGATCAATTGAAGGGAAGGAGACTTTGGGATGCAGCATGGTCTCTCCTTTTAAAAATTTTAATTTAATTTTTGGTTCCAAATTCTTTGGCTCCCCCTATCCCCCTTCCCCAATCCATTAAGAAAGGAAAAACAAAACCCATTACAAATATGTATAGTCGAATAAAACAAATTCTTGCATTAGTCATGTCCAAAAAATATGCTTCAATTTGTTCTCTGAGTCCATCACCTCTCAGTCTGGAGTCCTATCAGAAGTCCTATGGAATTGTGGTTGGCCATTGTGTTGATAAGAGTTTCTAAGTCTTTCAAAATTGTCTGTCTTTGCAGCATTGTAGTTATTGTATAAATTGTTATGTTGCATAAATTGTTCACTTCCTTTTGTATCAGTTCACATAAATCTTCCCAAGTTTTTCTAAAACTATCCCTGTATCATTGCTTAATAGCTCAATAATATCCCATTAGATACGTACACCATAACTTGTTCAGCTAGTCCCCACTTGATGGATACCTCCTTAGTTTCCAGTTCTTTGCTACCACAGAAAGAGCTTCTCTAAGTATTTTTGAACACATAGGTCTCTTTCCTCTTTCTTTGATTTCTTTAGGGTCACAGACTTAGTAGTGTCTCACTAGGTCAAAGGATATTTATAGTTTAATAGCTTCTTAGGTATATTTCCAAATTGCTTTCCAGAATAGCTGAGCCAATTCACAGTTCTACCAGTAGTGCATTAATGTTATTTTTATTTTTATTTCTGGTCAACTTTGTCAGTCTGATAGATGTGATTTGGTACCTGAGACATATTTTAATTTGTATTTATTTAATCATTAGTGATTGTGAACATTTTTTAATATGGTTATTGATTTCTTCTTTTGAAAACTGCCTATGTATCCTTTGACCATTTGTCAATTGGGGAATAATTCTCATTTCTTCATGAAAACTGTTTTTAAAGTGTAGGGATTACCATGTGAAAGAAGGATTAAATTTATTGAGCTGGGCTTCATGTGGTACAATTAGCAGCAATGGATCGAAATTTCATAGAGGAGAGAGTTATATGCCAAGCCAGATTAAGGCTGGTCTGGTGGTTCCAATTCAGTATGAAAACTAAATGCGATACTCAGTTAATAAAAGGAAGTTTACTTAGTAATATCTTACAGTTACTAAATATATTATTGGATACTCAGGATACTAGTATAATAGAATACTATTACTAGTATGTTATAGGATACTCAGCTTGGATACAGTGTTGATTCAATTGGGCATAGCTTTTCTGTCTCTGCATTCTTGCCATGGTACTCCATTAGTCAGAAGAGTTCATGAAGCTTGAGTTCTTGACATCTTTGTGTGCTGGCTTTTTTTTTTTACTTAGTCCACTAGGAAACTTTATCAATGGTTCAAGCCTTGGAATAATTAAGTCTTTTTTTTCCCAAATGCCTTATTAACTTCTGGTTTATATCATTCATTTCTGCCAGATTTTGAGTTAAATTTTTTTCCCTTCCCCCTACCCCGCATTTGATTTTAAAACTTTGAATTCCAGATTCATTCCCTTCCTCCCTTGTCCCCCACCCTTACTGGGAAGATAAGCAATTCAGTGTATGTTGTACATGTGTAGCTATGCAAGACATTACCATAGTAGATATGTTGTAAAAGACTGACTATATTTCCCTCCCTCCTATCCCACCTTCCACTTGGTCTATTCCCTACTTTGATCCTGTTCCTTTTCAAAAGTGGGTGCTCCCAACTTCCCTCCCCCCTTCCCTCCCACCTTCCCTTCCATCATTCCCCCCTCTCATCCCTTTCCTCGATACTCTCCTGTAGGGTGAGATATCCTATTTAATATGTATGTCATTCTCTCCCTGATCCAAATTCAATGAGAATAAGGTTTTGCCTTTTTACCTTCCTGTTCTTCCCCTCCCTTGTAACCATTTTCCCTTGCCTCTTCTATATGAGATAGTTGACCCCATTCTGTGTCTCCCCATCTCCTCTCGTTATATTCCTCTCTCACTTCTTAATTTCACCTTTTAAGTATCATCCATTCCTATTAAATTCGACCTGTGCCCTCTATTTATACCTGTAAACATATGTGTGTATATATATATATATATATATACACACACATTCATATATGTATTCATATGCCCATATACCCTTCTTCAACTATTTTCATACTGAAAAAAGTTTTATCAGTTGCAGTTATCATTTTTCCATGTAGGAATGTAAATAGTTCAACTTTGATAAGTTTGAAATAATTAAGTCTTAAGGATCATTTCACTATCTTTTAAGAAAAAGCTAGCCTAGTTTCCGTGGGGTAGGGCCTTAAGAAAAATTAGCCCGGTCTATGTGATAGGGACTTTAGAAGACATTGTTCCTGCCACAGAGGGTTTTTGCTTAGTAGAAGGAAAATCTCATTACCAGCAGTATTTGAAAGTAGGAAAGGCTCCCTTAAAGGGCTAGTGGATTTCCCATCATTAGGGATATTCAAGTGGGGACCAGATAACCACTGGCGAAGGTTTTAGGAATATTCTTGTTTAAGAATGAGCTAGATCATTTCTGAGATCTCTTCCAATTCTGAGATTAGTCATTGAGAATTAGAATAATCAGATCACAGAACTTAGAGCAGAAAGAGATCTCCAGAGATCAACTCTAGCCCCTCATTCTTACCAATAGCATTGGTAAGCTATTATTATTACCATTTTGCAGATGAGGTGACTAAAGCTAATAGAGGCTAAATACCTTGTTCAGGTTCGCAGAGCTCATTAGTGGGATGGATGAAGGAGAACTCAAGTCTCCTGACTGAGACTCCTAGGCCAGTTCTCAAATGAAATAGAACAAGTTGATTTGGTGTTAGAGGAGTTGGGTTTAAATCTCAGTTCTACTACTATGAAGGATAAGTGAAGGTTAGATGGTTAACATAGCAAAGTTTTAGGGAGCAGTCTTCTATAAGTCCTTAGCTCCTGCCAAGAACAGGTGCACATAATGGAACAGAACCTAAACAGATTGTTCTGCCATTGGTAAGTCAATGTTACTGATATGCCTAGGTCATGATAAACTAAACAATGGAAAAATAATGGGATGGTAGTTCTGAGAAATAGATGGTTGTATTGGAGTAAGTTCTAGATTGAAGTTAGCTCTGATAAATAGTTTAAATATTATAATATTTAAATAAATATTTAAATGATTAATTTTAATGAAGGACAATTTAAGCTTTTAATATTAAATTATTTAGTTATAAATGTTCTATCATAAATATTATACATAAATTATCTTTAGATACCTGTAGAAATTACTGCTCTTTTATCTATGCAAAAAGGTGTGGCTTTCTCTTATAGTTTCTTTTATGGGACACCTATATGCATGCACATACTTTAGAGGCTATTATTTTCTTCTTTTCAGGAAGCTCTCTGTTATTTCAAGGATTGTCTCCACAGAGGTTCATTTCAACATCATATTACTCACTACTTCTTTGATCTTAGGCAAGTCAACCAATTCACTTTTGTTCTTAGTTTTTTAATCTGTTAAACGAGGAGGTAAGACTAATCTCTGAGAGCCCTTCCAGCTGTGATTTTGAAATCTCTGATTTCCTATGAAATAAATAACGCTGAATCAATCTCTGCCACATGTGAGCTGATGGCTTATTTGGTAGAATAGTAGAGTCATGGAAATTTGCAAGAGACCTTGGAGATCACCTAGGTCAAACTTTGAGCCGGTTTCCTCTGCTTGTTTTTTTTTTTTTTAAGCAATTGGGGTTAAGTAACTTGCTCAAGGTTACACAGCTAGTCATTATTTATGTGTGGGTGCTCATTTTCTGAGGCCGGATTCGATCTCGGGTCATCCCAACTCCGAGGCTGGCGCTCTTACTCACTGTGCCACCTAGCTGCCCCTACTCTGCTTGTTTTTACCTGGAAAAAATGCTAGATACAAAATTCTACCTGATTTTATTCTTTTATATGCCAGAAATTTATCCCTGGCCATGTTATATCTGTGTTTCTCACTATGATTTATATCAGATGCAGGCTGGATTAAAGAATTGTAGGCTTAGCTCAAATCTCCTTGGTTTAGAAAACTTATTAGGTCACCCCTTACCTTGAGCAGTTATGAAGCCTATAAAATTTCTTATTCAACTCATATTTCTGCTACTTGCACCAAGGGTCAAGTACCTTCATTCTTGATGTTATGACTGTTCATATGACCCCAGTGGATCCAGAAAAATATCCTATGTTCTAGTTGTTTCACTACCTCTTCTCTCCCCCTTTACACCTCTATCAAAACTTACCTAATTTCCTTTTGCCATATTCAGATGATGGTGGGTGCTGTTTAACTACTTGGATTGACTTAACCCATCAATGGATTCTGCGGTCTACTAATCTGACCTCAATAAACAACAAAGACTAGGTGTTAGTCCCTTGCTCAACTGAGCAGTTATGTGTTCTACTCAATATCAGAAGACTCTTGGCAGGGATGGGGGTGGGGTGGGGATACCAAGCTCCCTATAGTTCTCAGAGAGTGGACAACCTGTATTCCCCAACTTCTTCCATTTTTGTGGAAATCTAAATTTGTGAGCTATATGGCTCAGATTAGGAAAATCCTCCCTTGCTCTCTTATGCTACATTTCAGTGGACCCCAATAATATGAGCATGGCATATGAGGCAGCTAGATGGCTAAGTGGATAAAGTGCTGGGCCTGGAATCAGGAAGACCTGAGTTCATATGACTAATCACCTAACCTCTTACTGCCTTAATCCACTAGAGAAGGAAATGGCAAACCATTTCAGTATCTTTTTCAAGAAAACCTCATGGACAGTATGTTCCATGGGGTCATGAAAAGTTGGACACAACTGAACAACAACAACAAATGATGAAACTGATTATATAAGCATAATTGTAATTTTTACTCATTATCAACAAAAAAGTATTAACACCAAATATGTGTCTATGTGTGCATGTATGTATAACTATTGTGCTAAACCTAGGGTGCCAATATAAGTCTATACTCCCAAACTAGGAATTCCAGAAGGCAAGTTTAGCTGTGCAGACTAAAACCTTTCCATCAGCAAGCCTCCCCATTGCAGGAACTAGGAAGTGTCTGCCATTTACTCTTTTTTTTAAAGCAATTGGGGTTAAGTAACTTGCTCAAGGTTACACGGCTAGTCATTATTTATGTGTGGGCGCTCATTTTCTGAGGCCGGATTTGATCTCGGGTCGTCCCAACTCTGAGGCCGGCGCTCTTACTCATTGCGCCACCTAGCTGCCCCTACCATTTACTCTTCTAATCATGACCCTAAGGTCATGCACATATTACATTACATTACATGCACATATTCCTGCTGATGCATGCTGGGCTTCCCAACAATGCCCAACAGGCTCACCTCCCAACACTTGCTTGTTAAGACCTGTTGGTGGACTTGATCACTGATTGGTTATAACTTTCATTTTGTGTGTTTATTTGGAAAATAATGTAATCACTACAACTTTAACTTTGTTACACAACAGATAAAATACATATGAATGTTTTTTTCAAACTTTCTTCTCTTCTCTTCTCTTCTTTCCTTATGCTTTCACCACCCCCTAATTTTTATTCAACATCCCCCAATAGCACCTGAGGCTGCAACTGCCCCCCCCCAACAGTTAGTATTGCCCACTTTGGGAACCTGTGATTAGATAATGCGGACATTTAGATAATTTTGTCACTTAAAAAAATTTAGACCTCTTGAAGGATATCTTCTATGTCACTAGTGCATACATTTGACAAATGCATATCTCCCTTTTTAACACCTCATATGATGTCAAAATAGCTTGTTGATTGAACAAAGTAATCTGTAAAGACATCTTAAATAGATTCCTTTGCAACTTTTGGTATTTGCACGGGACAAACTTTGTCTTAATAGAGATTGCAAGGTTGCATTTTGCTGTGCTGAGCCAAATGTATTCTTAAAATCAGCAAAGTAAGATCTTATATTTTCTACAATTCTTACAGCAATAAAGGAAGTGAGATCTTATATTCTCTACAATTCTTGCAGCCATGTGACTTTAAGATGTGATGTCTTGCATGTTTTCAAGGATGCCCTCAATTTCATATATAGTCTGTTCTCAGAGGAGATGTGAGATCAAATGAAGAGAATTGAGGCACCAACTTTGAGCAGAAAGGCAAAGGAGACATTTGTAGAATTGCACAGTTCTGTTTCTAGCTGGACTAGCTATGTGATTTTTGGATTGCTAATTCATGTCACTGTGTTCTTTCTCTGCTCCAGTTTCCTACCTGTAGTTGTAAAGCCAAGCACGAGCAGCTCTCCTGAGGACTGCTGCTGGGAATAGCTTTAAGGTTCTGATCACATAATATAGTGAACTCTCTATTTATTCAGCAGTAAACTGAAGCGAAACATTCACAGAAACCAAAGTACAACATTCACAATGACATTAACAACTTGTTACTAAAGTGGCCATATATTCTTTTTTTTTTTTTTTGCTTTTTTAGAGGGCAATTGGGGTTAAGTAACTTGCCCAAGGTCACATGGCTAGGTTTTTGTTTTTGTGTGTGCGTTAAGTGTCTGAGGCCGGATCCGAACTCAGGTCCTTCTGACTCCAGGGCTGACGCTCTACTCACTGTGCCACCTAGCCGCCCCAGTGGCCATATATTCTTAAACAATAGATATCATTCAGTAAGTCCCAATCTGAATCAATCAATATAAAGTATTCATCTAAAGTCTTCTTTCATCTTGACTGGAAACTGGCTTCCAATCATCCTTAACTCAGTGATCTTTAAGGAGCAATCATCTAAGTACAAAGGTCTCCCACCCATAGGTCACAGCAAATTATGATCTTGTCAGTCAACACTAAGTACCCAAGGGAAGTTCCGTTCATCTTGACTCAAGGCTGACTCCCAAATTCTACGGTTCCTCTTCCCACACTCCCAGCTCTTGTCTAAATTCACCCAGCTGTCCCCTGGATTCACAGGTAGGCAGCTCCCTGCTCCTGGTCTAGCTCCATACATCAAGCTTAGCAGTTACCACAATGTTCACACACATTGTCAACATCAATTCACTTTCTGCCTGTGAAATCAACATAGACCAGCAGACAGGGTCTCTGTCTGAGGAATCAACACAAATCATCAGTAAAGTCCCAGGACCTATGAAAACATCAGTAAAACCCTCCTTCAGGACTTCTGTAAACAGATAGCAGGAAAGTCCTCTTTCAGGGCTTCTGTACCAGCCATAAGGTCAGGGCTTCTGTAACAACAGCTACATCCTCTATTAGCAGACAGGTTTGACAAAATAACATCAACACAGACAAAGTGCCGGCACTTCCTTCTTCCCAGTTCTGCTTGGTCCCAGCTGTGCTCCTGCTTTTATGTGGCAAGTTCCTCCCACTGTGGGCTTCACAGGCTCTATTTCTAACAAAGACTTGACATCATCACAATCAGACTCAAAGACACTTGAAGAGCTGAAACAAGGAGCTAAGTACTTAAAAAAGAAGCTAAGTACAATTTTGCTTGCCATTACAGTAGTGTACTGTGTACCCTTCTGACATGTTTGAATTTTTCCAGAGTAATATAAATTTGAGAGGAAGGGCAACATTTTATTAGGAGGTAAGTTATAGATAAGGGCATTGTTCTGGAATAAGAAGATAAGGGTTCATCTTGCCTTTGATGCTTTCTATTTGCATAAGCAATGGCAAATCACTTTAGCCTTAGTTTCTTCATTTGTATAATGAGGATGTTAGACTAGAGGGTCTTCTGAATTCCATTCCAGCTTTACATCTATGACTCTATGATTTTAAATGTGATGATGTGATGAAAGAGCCACACAATGTTAGAGCTAGAAGGACCCTTAAATATTGTCCAATTTAATCTTTTCATTTTACAGATGAGGAAACAGGTTCAGGGCAGTTAGGTTGATTTGCCCAAGGTAACATAATGTAGAGCTAGGACCAGAGCCCAGGTCACTTGATTTATGAATTCAGTGCATTCTATAGTGCCTAATTTAGTTCAATACACCCCATTAACTGAATTTAGCCAATTCTTAATTTTTAAGCTAGCAGATATTGAACCTTTGGGACAGTTAGGGACTAAACAGTTTTCCTATCAGACAAGAGGTTCTTAACCTGGAGTAGTTATACTTGTCAGATTCAATGCTGTTTTTATTTAATTAATTAATATTTATTATGTTTATTTATTTAATTTATTTTAACAATCAGGCCAGTACTGAATCCATGTGGCACCATATAAACTATAATTTTTTAAAAAAAATGGATACTTTTTTTCATACTATTTTCATTTCTTGATTCCTTTCATTGGACCCTCCCTTCCAACCAAGGAAACAAAGTTAATAAAAATGATTGATAAAATTCTTGCCTTTGTCAGCATGTACAACATTCTACTCCCATAGTACTTAACTTCTCTAACCAAGAGTTTTGAATTCTGTGGATAAGTTCAAATATCTTTGCAGTGCACTTTCTAGGAATGTACACACTGAAAATGAAGCTGATGCACACATTGTCAGCACTAGCTCAGTGTTTGGGAAGCTCCAAAGGAAAGTGTGGGAGAGAAGTATTAGACTGACTACCAAATTGAAGGTCTACAGAGCCATTGTGCTGACCTCATTGTTGTATGCCTGTGAAACCTGGACAGTCTACCAGTGCCATGCCAGGAAACTGAATCGCTTCCATTTGAATTGTCTGAGGAAGATTCTGAAGATCACCTGGCAGGATAAGATGCCAGAAACTGAGGTCCTTACTCGAACTAAATTGCCAAGCATTCAAACTCTGTCTCAGAGAGCCCAACTCCGATGGGCTGGTCATGTTGTTCGAATGCAAAATATGTGCTTGCCAAAAAGTCTATTTTATGGAGAACTCACACAGGGCAAGTGTCCACATGGTGGTCAGAAGTGATACAAGCACACTCTCAAGGTCTTTCTTAAGAACTTTGAAATTGATTGTGTGACCTGGGAGACACTGGCACAAAACCACTCAGTAAGGTACGCCCACATCAGAGGAGGTGCTGTGCTCTATGAACAAAACAGAATTGAAACAGCTCAAAAGAAACGCAGCATGCACAAATTTAGAGAATCCACCCCAAATGTTCATGTGGACTATTTGTGTCTGATCTGTGGTAGAACATTCCGAGCTTGTATTGGTCTGATTGGCCACAGTTGCACACACTGAAACTTGACTCTAGCATTGTGATGTCATTTTGGTCCTCTTTGAAAATGGAGGACAACAACCAACCAACCAACCAAAAGTCATGAAGTATGGTTGTTTTGTAATCTCTTCTTTGGGACCAGTATTGGTTTTTACTATTAATCTGAATTCAGTTGCCTTTTAGGATTTTTTCATTTATATTATTATAGATATTGTATGTATTTTTCTCCTGGTTTTATTTAACTTTGCTCTGTGTAAGTTTGTTCCCATATTTTTTCTGAATTCCTGTATTTGTCATTTCTTATTGCACAATGATATTTTATCATATTCATATACCACATTTTCAAACACACTCTCCAGTGTTAGGGACATTCACTTTTTTTGTGACTATGAAAAGCACCACTATTAAATTTTGGATGTATACCAGGCCTTTCTTTCTCTATTTGATCTTGTGGAGGTATGTATCCCAGTAGTGGAATCACTGGGTCAAAGGGTATGAAACAGTTGAGTGACTTTTCTGAAATAATTCCAAATTGTTTTCCCCAATGGATGAAATAATTCCCAGCTCTACTGACCTGGCTTCCCCCAAACCTTCCTCTCTTATTGTTGTTCAGTTTCAGTCATGTTTGAATCTTCCTGACCCCATTTGGGGTTTTCTTGGCAGAGATACTGTAGTACTTTTCCAACTCATTTTACAGATGAGGAAACTGAGGCAAATAGGCTTAAGTGTGTTGTCCATGGTTGCACAGCTAGGAAGTGTCTGAGGCCAGATTTGAACTTAGGAAGATGTCTTTCTTAACTCCAGTCTACTATACCACCTAGATGCTAGCAGACCATCTCTACCTTTTATTAGCTATGTCAATTTGATGGATAGGAGGTGAAATCTCAGAGTTGTTAGAATATGCATTTTCTTATTAAAAATTAAAATAAATATAAATTTTTATAAATAAAATTATAAAAAATTTAAAAAACTTGGAGCAGTCATTCACAAGATTATTGATAATTTTGTATTTCTTCATTTGAAAAATATTCCTTTCATTTGACCATTTATCTATTGAGGAATTTTTATATACTGTAGCTATCAGATATCGTAGATATTCATTGCAAAGATTTTCAGGAATTCTTCTCCCATCCCCCCCCCCCCCCCACTGTTGGATTATTCTTCACCAGTTTCAAGTTATTGCATAAAGTTCCCTGGACTGTTAACAGAGCTGTCACATTTTGCCTGAGCAGGTGGTTGGTGTTTAGGTGTGTCTGGATTTTTCACTTAGATAGTTGACAGAATTTAGTGGGTACTTTGACTCCCTGTGGCTACATGTGTCTCAGATTGATATTAATCATGAACACGATCATGTTCACCCATGCATAGAAATAAGAGGGGAATAGAAGAATGCATATTTGACAGGTGGCACTGCATGAAAACTAATTGCTTTCACAGGTTGGAAGGTGGAATATCCAAAGTTGTCTAGGAAATTAATGAGTGCATTGTGTCTTGAATGGGGGTGTGTGTGTGTGTTTAAATTTAAAGTCTTATGACATGCATCAACAACTCGACTTTTCCCCTTTCGTTATTTGTCACTTATTGATATGTGAGTTGATGGATAAGATGATTTGATATAATTATTGTGCTTTATTTTTAACACAGAGGAACGTATGTGATTTGCATATATTATAAACACTTCCCTTATAACTCAAGTCTTAAGCTGTCAATTGGAAAAGGAAGAAATTTTTTATAGTGGTCAAATAATTTAAGAAAAATAACAAATAGATTAAAAAGAAGATGCTGGGTTCTAATAAAGTAGAAACCTACAATAAGCAGTCCTTGTGAAAGCTACATAATCACCACAAAATTCCAAATTCTATGAAGAAAAAATATTTTTACATTTCATGGTAATTTGAAATATTCCCTAGTGTTTCTCATTACAATCATAGGCCTTTAATGAAAGTGAGGGTTTGAACAACTGTTCTATCAGAGGAGGGATTCTTAACCTGAGGTCCCTGAGCTTATTTAAGAAAAATATTTTGATACTTATTTTAATATAATTGTTTCCTTTGTAACACTATGCATTTTCTGCATTTAAAAACATTACTCTGGGGGCGGCTAGGTGGCACAGTAAATAGAACACTGGCCCTGGAGTCAGGAGGACCTGATTTCAAATGTGACCTTAGATACTTAATGCTTACTAGCTGAGTGACCTTGGGCAAGTCACTTAACCCCACTTGTCTTGCCCTCCCCGCTCCAAAAAGGAAAAAACCCAGCCAAACAAACAAAAACAAACCCCATTACTCTGAGCAGGGGTCCGTTGGTTTCCCTGGATTACCAAAAGGATCCATGACACAGCAAAGATTCAGAATCCCTGTACTAGACAGTGGAAAGGGAGAAAGAGAGAGAGAGAGAGAGAGAGAGACAGAGAGAGAGAGAGAGAGAGAGAGAGAGAGAGAGAGAGAGAGAATATAGACCTAATAGATTTAGATCGTAAGTCTACAAAAGTCAAGTTAACCAGTTAATTATCCAGTTTTCCCTGTCATGTGTTTCATAAACCTAATATGCACTCATATATTCAATGAAGAATTTAACAAGTGTGAAGTACTGTGCTGTGTACTTTGAAGGATACAAAGGTATATAAGACAAAGCTTCAGCTCTCTAGTAGTATTGTGTATATATATTGGGGGAAAATGCTAGTATTTTTTTTTTACTCCTTTGAGTTGTGCTTACTGTTTTATTTCTTTTGTATTGTATTGTTTATGAAAGGCAACGTGATCTAATCTAAAGGACCAACTTTGGAACCAGGAAAACCTGGGTTCACATTCTGGGTTTGCAAACCTTAAAGTGCCATATTAAATAGATGCTAGCTGTCGTCATTGTTATCATCATCACCATCATCATCACCATCATCACCATCATCACCATCATCACCATCATCACCATCATCATCTAACCTATCACCATACAGGAAACTCTGTAAAACTCAAAGCTGTAGATGAGTTGCTAAAATTAATTTATGGAGGAAGTTTCCATACAGAGAGCTCTCCACACTGATGAAATCATAGGTCCCAAACACATATATTAGCAATAAAGAAACTTAGTAAATGAAGGACTACTTGTGTCTTTCCTGAAAGCTGATACTTGTTTGCATTGATGAGAATAACTTTTTAAAGCTGGACGACTGCATGTATTACAGTTCTTCTTTCAGTGCCTCTGATAAGGAAACGAGTATTCCTTCCATCCTTGAACCTGGGCAAATTGTATGCCACTTTGAAATTTACTGAGGAATTTGATGTCAGCCATCCTATCTCCTATGGAGCTGCTAGGTGGTGAAGTGGACAGGGTGCTGGCCTAGAGTCAGGAAGACTCCTCTTCCCGAGTTCAAGCTTCACCTCAGACACTTAATAGCAGTGTGACCCTGGGCAGGTCACTTCACCCTATTTGCCTCAGTTCCAAACTACTCCAATATCTTTGCCAAGAAAACCCCAAATGGGGTCGCAAAGAATCAGACGTGCCTAAAAAACAACTGAACAGCCTTATTCAAGAAATTAATAATATCCTTTTGGACAAGATACTGATATGGATTATTTGATAGTACAGTTGTATAGATTCTGAATAACTAAACTTAAATAGTGGCAAGCCTTTGGTGGAATACTCCAGGAATTTTTCTTTGGACCTGATCCTTTAAACATTTTTACCAGTGATTTGGATGAATATACAGTGTAAGTCTCATAAAGTCAAGGGTTCTTTCATTGTCTTAGTGTACCCAGCACCTGTGCCTGGTATGTGAAGCAGTTAGGTGGTGCAGTGGAAAGAGTACAAGACCTGGAGTTAGGACAACCTGAGTTTAAATCCTGTGTCTGAAACTTACTAAATGTGTAACTCTGGGCAATGGTAATGTATAAAAAAATTGAGAGACATAGTTTCTGGGTAGTTAATTATTTTGCTAATTATGCTGATGGATAATTAATAAAAGAGGTCAGTGGAACTCTTGAATACCAAAGATCCCTCATGGAACCCACTCAATGTTTTGGAATGTTCTTGAAAGAATGGGTGTTCCTGAGGGTGGAAATTGACTTTGATATGTAATGAGAGATGGACTTATTCTAATGTGGAGGAGTGACTCTGATCACTCAGTTTTAGACAAGGAGATTGATCTCCTATATAGACTATATAAGCCTGGGGTAATCTAGACAAAAGGGGGTCCACCTCTCCTCAGATCTAGCTGGCTTTCACCAGACTAGACCCTCTTTTTCTTTTGATCAGATCTAAGTTTTCCCAGTGGGATCCATCTGCTGAAGATTTCATCTCATTATCATCCCTGCCCTTCAAATGCTGACAGAATAGCCTACAGGGAATAAGGAAATAATTAGTCCTAATTCAATAATTGGTTATCAACATGAGAGAAATGATTATTTCTCTCAGCAAGTGATTTAACCTCTATTTCTTCATCTGTAAAAGGGGATAATAATAGCTTCTACTAGGGTTATTGTGAAGATGAGGGAATGTTTGTAGAGTGCTTTGCAAACCTTAAAGCACTATATAAATGCTATTGTTGTCATTATTATGATTAATATTTTTATTACATCATAGATGCTTAGCAAAGTTGAATTGAATACTTGAATTGCATTTGCTTAGGACATAGATGGCATGCTTTTCACATGGAGAATATTGTCTCCTCAGCGGAGCCATTTGCAGATGACATGAAGGGGAAGGGAAAGGAGGAATAGATAATATGTTGGTTGACAGAATACATTAAGAAACATGACAAATTCCATAACTTTATTCCAGGATTGTACTGAAAAAAATATTCTATGATTCAGGATTGCCAAAGTCCATTCTTTCATAAGAGGTTATACTTAAAAGAACCTTGAAAAGTATAAAGTGCTGGCAAAAGTAGGGTATCATGAGTGTTCTACCATATCCTTTTTCCTTGAGACAGACTATTGTTTCATATAAAGTGAGGTGAATCAAGATGGTTGATTATCTGAGGATCATCTTTGACTAATCCCCAGGATATCTTGTTTTCAAATGCTTATTGATATTGTCACCTGTCCTACTTAAGTTATTTTTTTATACAGAGAAGAGCCTTGTTTATTCTATAGGGATTACAGATATGATTAGATGAACCGAAGAGGAGGGGATATTATATAGGTCTGTTAGAGGGGCACTGTGATGGAATATTAGTATTTTTGTTCCTTTGAATTACTATTAATTTTTTTTTCCTTTTGAGATCTCATAGTTATATGCTGCAATGATTTTTTAAGATGGGATTTTCAAGTAATAAATGGTCTGTCTTTTACTGATAGCTATCCTTCCTACTAGATGCTTCATCTCTCCTCCCTGGTGAACCTTATTGCCTCCAGGATCAAATATAAAATCCTCTGTTTAGCTTGTAAAGCCCTTTATAGCCTGACCCCTTTCTACTTTTCCAGTCTTTTTATATATTATTCCCCTCCAAATACTTTGTGATTCAAGGATGCTGGCCTCCTTGCTGTTCTTCAAATAAGAAACTCCACATGCTGACTTATGCATTTTCACTGGTTGTCTCCCTTTCCTGAATGTTCTTTCTTCTTAAATCCTTCTTGTAGCTTCCTTCAAGTCTCACCTAAAGCTTTATCTTCTACAAGAAGCATTTCCCAGTTCTTCTTTAAAGTAAGTGATTTCCCTCTGAGATTAACCACAATTTATATAGCCATAATACCCTTCAATGTATCTTGCTGGCCTATATTTGTTTGCATGTTGTTCCCATATGGATTAATGGAATATAAGATCTTCCCTGTTCATTAATAGGCTTATGTGACCATGTATCCTCTTTTTCTCTTGAAACAGGGGTCATGTTCTCAGGTCTAAAGGTGCACAGGTATTTCAATCATGGATGTTTTGCTGCTTTGAGCTCTGGGTCCAGTTCACAGCTGTCATACATCCTGAGTCACATAGAGCCCATCAGCTGAAAACTAAACATATTCAGGGAGATTTATATTACCTTGGGGGAGGAACTTGCTCAGGCAGAAGCTTGTTTGCTCTAAGGCTTGCTTGCAGGAAGTTTTTCACACCTTTTGACACTGGGCCAATTAGGCACTTGACTAAGTGGGTTGTGATGTCTTCTGATTCTGAGCCTAAAAACTATAGATACTGGCAGGTGGGTATTTTACTTTGGGGCTCACTTATGGGAAGAATGTTTCTTTGTGATTTGGCCAGACGACACTCTGAGTAACTGTTGTTAAGGAGCACTCCTCCCCCCTTTTGTAAACCCAGATGTTGGTGCTTCCTGGTCTGGTGATTAGGTATCTATTACTCTGTTTAGACAGTTGGAGCCCTGTCTATTGGATTCTTCCATGGATACTCACTTTTTTCTTCCTATCTGTCTGCATTGTTTAATTAAAGTATGATGGTTGACTCCTTTGAAGCTGTCTTTCCTTTAGAAAATCAGGCCGAGGCGGCTAGGTGGCGCAGTGAGTAAGAGTGCCGGCCTCGGAGTTGGGATGACCCGAGATCAGATCCGGCCTCAGAAAATGAGCACCCACGCATAAATCAAATGACTAGCCGTGTAACCTTGAGCAAGTTACTTAACCCCAATTGCTTTAAAAAAAAAAAAGAAAGAAAATCAGGTCACAGAACCTGTGCAAGCAGCCCTTCTGTGTGGTGGTGTTATTGGTCTTATACCTCCACATCAGCTGCAAGTATCATTAATGATACACACCCCTGATAGATTGTGAGCCCTTTGAGAGTTGGTACTATTTTTGTTTGTCTGTTTTGTTTTTGTTTTTGCAGTAGAGAGTATCCCACCCTTCCTAAAGAGCCTTCCCATATAACGAATATTTTTTAACAATAAAAAAGAAAAAAGAGGAAAGAAAGGGAAAAATATAACTAATCGCTACATCAGAAAAGTCTAAAAATATGAGCAATATACAGTATTTGCAGACCTCCCACCTCTGCAAAGGGGTGGAGTAAGACTGTCTTCTCATATCTTTTCTTTTGATCCATGTTTGTCCTTTTTAATTTTACACCATTCACTTTTGATTTTTTGGTGAGTCTTTCATTTTTGGAGTCATTGTATATATTATGACTCTTCTTACTTTACTCTGCATCACTTCATATAGGTTTTTCCATGCTTCTCTGTATCCATCACATTTGTCATTTATTATATATAGCATGATAATATTCCATTACATTCATATAACACTATTTCTTTGGCATTCCCCAGTCAATGTGCATCTACTTTGTCTCTAATTCTTTGCTATTACAAAAAAGTGCTGCTACAAATCTTAGGGTATATATAACTTTAAAAAAATCAACAGCCTCCTTAGTGTATAAACCTAGTAATGGAAGCTTTGAGTCAAAGGATAAGAATATTTTAGTCACTTTATTTGCACAATTCCAAATTGCTTTCCAGAATGGTTGTACTGATTTATAGTTCTATCAACAATGCACCAGGGTGTCTATCTTCCCATAGTGCCTCCAGCATGGACTATTCCTATGTTTTGTGAAATTTACCAGTTTGCAAGATGTGCAGTGAAATCTCAGGTGTCTGTATTTCTCTCTCTCTCTCTTTTTTTTTATTGATTTGGAGCATTCATATGGTTGTAAATATCTTGTAATTCTTTTGAGAACTGTTTGTTCCTATCCTTTGTTCACTTATGTTTTGGGTAGTACCATTTAACTTTGGTAGTATTGTTATTTCTATAATATTTCATGACCTTGTGGTTGTGGTGGTTGTTCATTTGTTTCAGTTGTGTCTGACTCTTTGTGACCCCATTTGGGGTTTTCTTATCAAAGATACTGAGTGGTATACCATTTCCTTCTTCAGCTCATTTTGCATGTGGGAAAACTGAGGCAAACAGGGTTAAGTGCCTTGCTCAGTCACCCAGTCACTCAGGTCTTCCTGCCTTCAGGCCCATAACTCTATCTACTGTGCTACCCTAGCTACCTTGAGTTAAATCTTTCTTTCTTTTTAATTTTCAACATTCATTTCTATAAGATTTTTAATTCTAAAATTTCTCCCCTTTCCTCCTTTCTTCCTTCCTTAAGACAACATGCAATCTAATATAGGCTACACATGAACAATCATATTAAACATATTTCCACATTAGTCATGTTATAAAGAAGAATTCGAACCAAAGGGAAAAACCATGAGAAAGAAAAAAAGGAGAGAAAATAGTATGCTTTGATCTGCATTCAGATTCCATAGTTCTTTCTCTGGATGTGAATAGTATTTTCCATCATGAGTCTTTTGGAATCATCTTAGCTCTTTGCATCTTTGAGAAAAGCTAAGTCTATCAAAGTTGGTCATTGCATAATGTGACTGTTGCTGTGTACAGTGTTCTTCTGGTTCTGCTCACTTCACTCAGCATCAGTTCATGTAAGTCTTTTCAGGTTTTTCTGAAGTCCTGCTGCTCATCATTTCTTATGGAACAATAGTATTCCATTACATTCATATACCACAACTTGTTCAACCATGGACATCCCCTCAATTTCCAATTTTTGGCCACCACAAAAAGAGCTGCTATAAATATTTTTGTACATGTGGGTTCTTTACCATTTTTATACAGACCTAGAAGTGGTCAAAGGGTATGCACAGTTTTATAGTCCTTTGGGCATAGTTCCAAATTGTTCTCTAGTAGTTCTTAAATTCTTAAAGAAGCATTTTATAATTAAAACTATAAAAGCATCTTGTGTGGTTTGGGATATTGATCTTTAGAAAATCTATATATTTTGTAGTTATTTTAATTAAATTTCCCTTTATATCATTGCCTCTTGGATTTTGTTACTATTATATAGAGATGCTGTTAATTTTGAAGATTTATTTTGTAGTTTGAAACTTTGAAGCTATTAGTATCTCAATTAGAATTTTTGCTAATTAACTGGAATTTTTAAAGTAAACCATCATATAATCAGCAGATAGGGATTATTTTCTTTCCTTTATTTTCTTATCTTTATACCTTTGATTTCTTTCTCCTCTCTTACCATTACTGCTACATCTCCAGATCCATATCAAATAAGAGTGGACATCCTTGTGTTACTCCTGTATTTATTAGGAAATAGTCTAGTGTGTTCTTGTTGCATATGATGTTTGTGTTTGGTTTTAGATTAATCCTTTTTATGATCTTACAAAAATGTCCCTCTGTGTTTATACTTTGTATGTTTTTTTTTATCATAAATGAGTGTTCTAGGGGCAGCTAGGTGGCGCAGTGAATAGAGCGCCGGCCCTGGAATCAGAAGGACCTGAGTTCGGAGCCGGCCTCCGACACTTAATCCGCACAAACAAAAACCTAGCCGTGTAACCTTGGGCAAGTTACTTAACCCCAATTGCCCTAAAGGGGCGGCTAGGCGGCGCAGTGAGTAAGAGCGCCGGCCTCGGAGTTTGGATGACCCGAGATCAGATCTGGCCTCAGAAAATGAGCACCCACGCATAAATAATGACTAGCCGTGTAACCTTGAGCAAGTTACTTAACCCCAATTGCTTTAAAAAAAAATAAATGAGTGTTCTACTTTGTCAAAACCTTTCTTGATAATGTGTATATTCAGGATCAAGGAAGAAGCAGAATTGAACTAGGAGGGAGGATGGGGAAGCCAAGTAACTTTCTAGTGCCTCTCAAATCAGATATACATAGAATGGTCTCACTACTTAGTTAACATAGTGTGAATTCCTAGAATATCAGATAAACTCAATAGTAAATAGAAATACATTCCAAAGCAAAATAGAAATGATTTTTGTCATATTTTCCATGAAATTTGGGTTAGCCATATGTGAGTGATATGTGGTTTACTGTACATTAATATGGATAGTGAATGATGGAAGATAATTTTAAAAAGATACAGACATTTTTCCTAACCCACCCTGTATACAATTAACTTGACATTGGAGATTGTCCAGTGATCTAGACATCTTTCTTGTGGCTTAATAAGATTATAGAATCTAGAAGAGACCTTTAATCCAGCTGTCTTCTTTTAAAATAGTTTCATTTTATTAGTCATCTAGTATAGTCTATAATTTTATAGATGAAGAAACTGAGACGCAGACTAGCTGAGTGATTTGTGCTAGGTCACACAGGTGGTGAGTGGTACCACAGGCCTTTGCATTCAGATCTTTTGCCTTTTACTTCCTCAAGTGTCCTCTGTCTTATCTGATAACCAGTGTGGGTGATGGGCAGAGTACTGCATTGGGACTCAGATTTGGGGTCACTTTCTACCTCGGACACTACTGCTTTGTGATCCGTGCAAGTCACCGATAATTTCTCATCTATGTAAAAGACAGTGTTGGTATGGCTTCTAAGGTCTCTTTCAGCTCTAAATTTATGATCTTCATTCTTTTGTTTATTTCTGATGCTTAACAGCTCTTAATTTTCTTGGTTGTTTATCTTGTTAGTATGGGTTGCCTTGGTATCTTTATTCATTTGTTCATTCAGCAAGCAGCTGAGCCCAGTCACTGCTGTGCGAGTTACTTTAGAAATACAACTCTACGTAAGACGCTGCATCTGCCTTCAGGAAGCTTACAGTCTAATAGAAGAGATAGGGTAGGTACACAAATAATCATAATACTATAAAGATAGAAACATTTTGAGTTGATGTCATCAGAGAAGACTTCATGGAAGAGTTGACATTTCCATGCCACATTGTTTAGCAGTAAAGTAGGGGATCAGGAAATATTGGAGGGACAAGAACAACAGTTTTTGTTTCATGGGCCCCTTTGACAGTCTGGTGAAGCCTGTAGGCTTCTTCTCAGAATAATGTTTTTAAAGATAAAATACAGAGAATCATAAAGAAAAAATTATATTGAAATACAATTATCACAATATTAAACAAGCAAACAAACTCACAGATTCCAGTTTAAGAACCCTTGCTCAATGGGATATAGGTTGAGAATATATAGTCTTGCATTTAGAGACAAAAAATAGCTTTATAAGCATATAATGAGGGAGTTCTTGATGGAAATTCTTTCAAGAAAGAGTTTTAATGGACTTTAAGCTCAAAATGAATCAACTATGGAGTGAGAAAGCAAAAAAATCTAATATGATCTTGGGCTATATTAATAAGGTATAGAATAAGAAGCTCTATATATAACATCCAGGCAGAGGAATATGATAGTCCTACTGTACTCTGCCCTCTTCAGACCTCATCTAGAGAATTATGTTCATTTCTGGGCAAAATGGGTTAAGAAGGACAGTGATAAGCTATAGTGTAGAGAGAAAAATCAACCAGTGTCCAGAGGAGGGTCTTGAGTCCATGACTATGGTGACTATCAGTTGGAAGAACTAGACATATTTAACTTGAAGAGAAGATTCGGGGGTGTGGGGATGGAGTGGGGGTACATGATAACTGTTTTAAAGTATTTGAATGACTATCATGGGGAGGACTTATTTGCTTGGCCCCAGAGGGTAGAACCGGGAACAATTATTGGAAGTTGTAAAGAGACTAAGGCTTCATGTTAGGAAAACCTTTTTTAAAAAACAAAACAAAAAAAAAGCAATTATTGCTGTTCAAAAGTGGAATAGGATACCTTGAGAGGTAGTGGGTTCCCTCTCCATGGAGGTTGTTTTTCAAGTAGAGTCTGGTCAACCACTTGTTGGGTTGTGTCTTAGTGGAGATACTTTTCACTCATAGGTTAGTCTAGATGGCCACAGAGGTCCCTTTCAAACTCTCAAATTTTGCCATTCTTTGAAATATGAGTAGTTATTATTAGAATGATTGGTAGTCAAGGGAAGCATACCTTTGTAGGAGACACCTCCAAAGTCTTGTTATCTCATTACCCAGTGTCCTTAATGGAAAAAAAGAATAAATGGTATACTGTGGAAGAATAATTAAGTTTATCAGGGAAAATGAAAGTTTCCATTATTTGGATGCTCTGGTCACAAGCGGAACAATCTGAATCTTAAAATGATTGTCATTTTGATGTTTCCTTGGACCATAGACTTTATCTTAGTCAAATAAGCACTGTTTAAAATTCTCCATCGTGCCCAATTTAAATATTTTCTTCTCCTTACTCTCATGGCAATTTGTCTCTGAGTTCTCAGTGAAGTCATTGCTAGCATAATTGCTAGTATAATTTCATACCCAAAGAGGGCATTCTAACCTTAAAATAGGTCTAGCTGGACCAAGTTAGTTCTATCATCTTTTCCTTTTGGCACAGACAGTTTTGCATCTCTTTTGGACTTCTCAGGTGTTTTGACTCAGGAAAACTGTCACAGTTCAAACCTGGTCAATATAATCATTACAGATGAGGATTTAACCAATAAAAACAGCCCAGTTCTAAGGTAGGATTTTATCGCTGTTTTCCTAAAGAAATCAGGAAAGTTATGGGCCCCCTTTCAAACATTTTCAAGATGCTCGCAGCAAGCCATTCTCACTCAGCAAGGAATTTGGTAAGCTGTGGGGCCTTGGCTGGAGGCTTCATTAATCCTTTGGGTGTTTTCTTTTCAGCATTGTCCACAGAAAATGTAGGCGTCAGAGAACTTTCAGTCTAAAGATAATGCTCATGTTGTTTCAACTGGAATTAAAGAAGCCAGAGTCAATAGGGCTTTTTGTTTCACCAGTAGAAAAAACAAAAGCACAGGAAATCCCAGATTCAGATATCCTTATTCAGTCTCATTGTCTAATCAGATTCTAACTGAGACAGTATGGTGTCTTGGGCATTTCTTGGCTGTGAGTGAGGCAGGATCTGTATCTGCAGGGAGAAAAGGGATGCTATACTCAGGGGCTTTAAGACTTTTCCTAGCCTGAATGCTGTGCAGAGAGGTCTTGAACTACACAGGCTAGATTTTCCAAGGAGGCTGGGGTGTTGCAGTTGTAGAAAAAGCAAACCTACTGAGAAAAGGGAAGTCTTAGAAAGGTGGGGATTTCCAAGTCAGCCTTCTGCAGGAGGCAGGAGTGGGAGTGAGAACAGAGGACAAGGAAGAGAGGGAGAAAGGCAAAGGGATTCAAGGTCTGCATCTTTCACCAAGTCAAGAATTACTCTGTCTTGGGCCAGGACAAGTACAAGTGAATCAGAGGCATGTTGGTTGTAATATTTGATAACCTCTGCTTGGGAGAGAGAGTCAGGAGAGGGTAACTAGTATGACAAGAAGTATATACAGTACAGGATATAACATGGTACCAATGAAGAATTGTATTGGAGAAGGGGTGTATGGAATGTCATCAGCCAGTTACATGGCTGGAAATAGAGATGGGCCAGTCATGTCACGAGTGAGATATAACTGATGGGTGGCCCTTGTGCTCCTGAGGTATCTGTGAAATTTTAAGAGAATCAGATGGAGGCCCTCCACATATTGTCCTTCTCTACAGAGGATGTATTGGAGGACAGGGACAAAGGTTGCCCACCACAAGATGATATGGATGGATTGGGATGTGTGTTGTTTGGGAGTGGGGAGAGGAGGAGTACTCATATTGGATGGATTGGGATGTGTGTTGTTTGGGAGGGGGGAGAGGAGGAGTACTCACATTAGTGAGATCACAGACACAGTCAAGTGTCAGAGTAGCATTATTATGTGTATTTATATGATTTTTATAGTTTACAAAACACTTTTCCCATAACAATCCTTTGAGTTATATGTGGTTAAGTTGTTATGGGGCCATGATGGCTGCCATTCATTCTATGGTGCCTAATTTGTGATTTCTGTGACCCTTTTTATGTTGTGTATAAGGATAGGTTTTGGGGCGGCTAGGTGGCGCAGTGAGTAAGAGCACCGGCCTCGGAGTTGGGATGAAATGAGCACCCACACACAAATAATGACTGGCTGTGTAACCTTGAGCAAGTTACTTAACCCCAATTGCTTTTAAAAAAAAAAAGGATAGGTTTCCTTCCTAGAAGTTTATAACTACAAGTGCTATCCTTTCTCTCTGTCATTGTAAATATTAATAACAACCACAACAATACCTAGCATTCATAAGCTCTTTAAAGTTTGCAAAAGGGTTGGTATGGTGGATAGAATTCTGGGCCTGGAATGAGGAAGACTTGCATTCAAATTTGGCCTCAAATATTTAATAGCTGTGTGACCCTGGGCAAGTCACTTATTCCTGTTTGCCTCAGTTTCCTCATTTGTAAAATGAGCTGGAGAAGGAAATGGCAATTCACTCCAGTGTCTTTGCCATGAAAACCCCAACTGGGGTCACAAAGGATCAGAAAGCACTGAAAAACACCTGAACAACAACAAAAGATTTACAAAATACTTTACAGATCTCTCATTTTATCTTTACAGCAACTCTGGGAGGTAGATATTTCCCCATTTTATAGTTGAGAAACTGAGGCAGAAAGCAGTTAAATGGCTTTTCCAAAGTCACATAGCTAGGAAGTATTTGAGGCAGCATTTGAACTCAAGTCTTCCTGATTCCAGGTCTAGTGTTTTTTCCACTGCTCTAATTGCATCTACCTCTATAAATAAATACTACTTATTATAGAATAAATACATGCATATGCATATTTATACATAGCTATATTAACAATTAAGACCTTTTATCTTTTGTTAGGATCTGTTTATTCCTCCTCCACAGAAGAATGTGAATTAGTATGCCTGGGTAGAATCACTGACAACAAGCCATAATTTGAGAGTATAACCCAGGGTCATTTTTTCCCAGCATTGGCCAGGCAGAATCCCCTGGAAAGTACCATGTCTATATTAATTAAGCTACTATTCTATCTCTCTATCTATTGTCTACCTGGTTTTTGTTGCTTGTTACCTTCGTTTGCTTTCATCTTTGAAAGCAGCAGAGAAGGTCTCTTTCCTTCCTCAATTATAACTGCATAGATGAAAATCCATCTAGGTCCAAGCAGACCGATAGCACAGGGGATCAGAGATAAGATTCAGCACTTCCTGCTTGTTTGTTAACCTCCAGCAAGTTGGGAAACATTCCAGTCCTATATTCGTATGCCCCACAGTCAGTTATTGTGCACAAAGAAACCAAAGCAGAGATTTAGAAGTGGCGATTACAGAAAACACCTTTTCCTCCATAGTCACTATTTTAGAATGCTTCCCAAAGGGACAGGGGAACATCAATAACACATTCGGAGATAAGACTTTTCCTGCGGAAAAGGGAAAGCTGGGAAGCTGTCTTGGAAAGAACTGCCATATCACCACATATTTGGAGTATCACAGTATCCCTTAACTTTCATGCCTCCAAGTCTAGCTGGCTATAAGGAATGTACTCTAATAAATCTCATTTAAACACATCATACTTCTGTCTCTGGTTTTGATGCTGAATTTTTACTTAATTACTTGTTTAGAGGGTATTTGCTGTCAAATTAGCAATTGAATCTGGTACAAGAAACTGACACATTTTATTAAAAGGTTTTTTAATTTAATTTGTTCAATTAATGAAAATCTACCTTCTCTCCCACCCACCTTCCTACTGACCATATTTGAAAGAGAAAGAAAACAAAACACTTGGAACATATATGCATAGTCAAGCAAAACAAATTCCCATATTGGCTATGCATGCTCAAAAAATGTCTTATCCTGGGTCTATCACCTCTGTCAAGAGGAGGGTAGCATGTTTCATCATGAATCATCAGAATCAGGTTTGGTCATTGTGTTGACTAGAGTTCTTAAATCTCTAAAAATTGTCTTTATAATATTGGATAAATTGTCCACTAAGTTCTGCTCACTTCCCTTTGCATCAGCTTATGCAAGTTTTCCCAGGTGCCTCTGAAATCCTCCCCTTCCTCATTTCTTATAGCACAAGTACTCCATCACATTCATGTGCCAAGATTTGTTCAGCCATTCTCCAATTAATGGGCACTTCCTTAGTTTCCAACTCTTTACTACCCCAAGTCCTTCGTGTTTTAAACCTCCTCAGATTCACGTGGAACCCTTGTTCTCCCTGCTGTAGTCATTGACTCTAATGAGGAAACGAGCTTAGAAGGGCCAAGTGATTTATTCATAGTTGTATGGCTTCCAAATAGTGGGACAAAGGCTCTGGGGTAAGAGGATCTGGGTTCCAATTTTGTTTTTAATGCTTACTTACCTGTGCTGCCATGACCTTTCCCTTTGTGATTCTACACAGTAATACTAACCCATATCCTTTTATAGAAGAGGAATAAATAGTCACAATTTCTCCAGGCCTCAGTTGAAGAGGTTGGATAAGATGACTTCTGAGATCCCTTCCAACTCTAGACCTATGATATACCCAGGCTTTTTAACTTCAGTTCTAGGGTTTTTCTACCATTGTATGCCACAGTTTGTAGAGCTGAAAGGATACTTGACTTTGGCAGACAATGTGAATCAAGGGGGTTCATAGGAGAAGCCCCCATTTAAAAAATCATGCTCAAGTGGAGGATAATCTCTATAGCAGAGATGAGAGTAACTGAAATGGTTGTCCTTTTAATATTCAGATATTTATATTGAAAATAACAGTGAAGCTAGGAAGTGTACATCTGGATTAGGTGACCTCTGTGTTCTTAGAGCATGTGCTAATCAGGCAGGTGATACAGATCTTTCTATGACAGATGGAATCATGGGAACCTGCTGAGTTGGAGTTCAGGTGGTTTTTGAGAGATCTTGAATACAGACAGAAAGGGTTTTAGTTCCTCAGGGACCAGGAATGCTAAGAAAAGTAGATCTGGAATTGGAAATAAGGCAAGGAAATGAGTAAGGAAGAAGCAGGGTAAGACAGACTCTTGAGGGCCCTAAAGGAGGGTCTAGCCAGCCTGGAGAAGATTTAGAAAGTGCACTAGCAAAGATGAAAAACTTGATTGTTTTGTTAATCTGCACTGAGCTAAAGTGTAGATTAAGGCTATACATTTAATTTTTACCTGTACGTTATTTACTGCCCTGAAATCTGCACATGCAGCACAGAAATGACTTTTGTGTTCTAAATGGATGGCAATGGATAGGTTATACTGCAGAAGATGTGGTGGGGGTGGGGTACTGCAGAACCAGAAAAGAGTAAAAACCATTCATTCAGCAGTCTTGTCATGGGATAAGAGGGTTGAGTGCTCAAAAGGACTTTTAGTCATTTAGTCAAACATTCTAATTTTTCAGAGGAAGAAAGGAAGGCCCAGAGAGATGAAGTGACTCTTATATAGTCACACAGCCTGTTAGTTTATAGAAAAGCTAGAATTTGAATCTTAGGTCTCAGTTTCCCAATCTATGACTCTTTCGTCCATGCTGCCTTGAGGAAGTCAACTACAAACTTCCTCTATGTACCACATATCACTGGTAAGCTATATCAATCCAATCCCCAGGTACCTCTCTCCTGCTTTTTCCTTCTTTCAGTCTATCTATAGGATCTTATTTCTGCCTATAATTATATTGTATCCTACTGCTCTAGTAATGTGGGATGTTTCGTACAGAGTTGGGGGAGAACTCCTGTGTATCCCGCAATCTCCTTGAGCAGCAGCATCAGAAAAGAGCCTGTCTGGAAGCCGCTATTAAGGTTACTATTCTTATCACCACCATGTTTTTATTAGTTCTTAAACTGCTCGATTTGGGAGTCTTTTAATGTCTGCCCTGAGCTCATTTAAACAGGGTCCCCTCCTTCTGAGGAAACATATCCTGGGATGCTGCTCTGACGGTGAAGGAAATTGGGCTTTGTGAGCTCTAATCCATACCCTAGTGAAGGTCACACATAGGTTGACCTTGGGCAGCCATTTAACTTCCTAGCTTTGTTGTGGTTTATATGCCCAGGAATGAAGGAGAGATAGACTGGCAGCTTAATATTTGTACAAATCCCAACAAAATCATAATCACAGTAGCTAATGTTTACACAGCACTTAACTATGTGTCAGGAACCGTGTTAGGCACTTTACGATGATCTCATTTGATCTTCAAAATAACTCCAGCAGATAGGTGCTATTGTTATCTTCATTTTTCAGATAAGGAAACTGAGGCAAACTGAGGTTAAGTGACCTGCCCAGGGTTACACAGCTAGCAACTAACAGTCTGAGGCTAAATATGAATTCAGGTCTTTTTGACTCCAACCCTGGGGCTCTGTCCACTGACCCAAATCACATTAGGTGTGCAGATGGCTTCACCTGCATACCTGAGATGAATCCACAATGATTAGAGTTAGAGGGGCCTTAGAATCAGCCCCCTTGGTTGCTGAAGAAATGATGACTGGCTGGATGCATGCTGATTTATTTCAGCTCAGTCAAGCAGGGGTGATTATGGAGTATGGGGAGGACTTTTATCCTCTGCAAAGCACTTCTGGGTGAAGGGAAATCCCAACAGAGGTGCGGTTGCATGGCTAGCTAACTTACCACTGAAAACTGCCTGAATCACTTCCAGAGAGTCATTTGTGGCTTTTTGACTATTATTACTATGCTAATGCTATAAATGTTAAGCTGCCATATTTAGACACTTGGAATTCGTGGCTTTTCTTATCCTCTTAAACTTGTGACTGCTACGACCTGTGATTTAAGTGGTATAGGGAATTCCCAGGGGAGCAAAGTCCCTCTTCCAGTACAGGTCAGGACCTGCTTGGCAGTTTATAGTCTCAGAGAAGTGCCTAGAGCAGAGAAGTCAAATACCAGTACTCCTGAGTGTGGTGTGAACTAGATTAAAATATAATTGGGAGGGGAAGCTAGGCGGCACAGTGAATAGAGCACTGGCCCTGAAGTCAGAAGGGCCTGAATTCATATCCTGCCTCAATTTCTTACTTAGCTATGGGACCTTGGGTAAGTCACTTAATTCCGATTTCCTTAAAAAAAGTAATTGGGAAATATTAAAAAAAAATATAATAGAACGTGTTTTGTTGTTCAGTCATTTAGTTGTATCCAACTCTTCCTGACCCCAGTTGGGTTTTCTTGACAAAGATACTGGAGTGGTTTACCATTTCCTTCTCCCACTTATTTTATAAATGAGGAAACTGAGGCAAACAGGGTTAAGTGACTTGCCCAGGGTCACATAGCTAGTAATTGTCTGAGGCCATAGGTGAACTCAGGAAGAGGAGTCTTCTTGATTCCAGGCCCAGGCACTCTGTGTACTGTGTCTCACCCTCCCCGTGCCCCCCCCCCCCGATAATGTTAATATGTATTTTTCTAAGTCAATATGCAGCTCACAGGTATCCATTAGTATGGTCTAGTGACCCATTTCTATTTGAGTTTGACATCATTGGTCTGGAGTGCTGAGAGGTAAAGTGCCTTCGCCAAGGTCTCATAGGCAGCTCTCCATGTACTAGGCCACACTACTTCTCAGGCTGCTGTCATAGGTACAAATGTAGTACCAAATACTCCTGTAATTAAGGAGTGTAGATTACAAGATTTTGTTTCAACAAAAAAGCCCCCAAAACTTCACGAGATATTCATAGGAAAGCCTGTCAAAGTACAAAATACTATGAGATCGTTGCAGTATTACTAAAAGTGAATTAATTTGTTCTACAAAAACATTTAATCTGTTATGAACCTGATTGCATATACATTTCATTGAACATGAAAGGAAACTAGTGAAATATGAAACTTAAGTTCACAAAGGTAGGTTGTGTTTTAGTCTACAAAGTTAGAAAAACCTAATTTTTAGGATGTCTCCATTTCATTGCTTGATACCGGCAAAGGCAATTCAGGGGCAAATCAAGTCTAAATGACAGATGGAGGGGAAATGAAAGAGTGGGAAAGTGATCTGATACAGGGACTGACTTAAATTTGAACTGATTTACCTGGACTGAGAACCACCAAGTGGTGCATCAAGGTATGTGATTAGCATGGCATTGGTTAGATGTATACAGTTGATTTCCAGGAACTAGAATGGCACAGTGTAAGGAATACTGGCCTTAGAGGGAGAATTCCTGTGTTCAGATCCTACTTCTGTCACTTTTTTTTGGATGTGACCTTGGGTAATTCACTTTCCTTTTCTGGGCATCAATTTCCTTGTCTGCAAAATGAGGCAACTGGGTTAAATTCCTAGTGACTTTTGATTTAGCCTAGTGCCTGGCACATAGTAGGTACTCAATAAGATGTTTATTGCATTAAATTGATTTGACACTTCATTTTGGTTTAGAGGTGACCAATTACCTTCACAGCTGATCTTATTAACATTTATACAATTATCAGTTATCAGGGAAAATTTCGGAAGTAAGTTTTTGCATCAATAAAGAATGGAAGTATATACAGAATTTCCAAAGAGTAGAAGCATCTAAAGAAATCTCTTCCTTACTCATAATTTCCTGAATGGCTATATTTGGAGACAGTATTTCTTTTTCTGAAGGTTAGGTGAGGGTAGTGTTGCTTGCTTAGTAAAGGTTTCTTAAATTCAAACAAATTCATTATTAACTGTTGCTCATGTCTGTCACCATGTGTCATGTCTTTTTGGCTCATATACCTTTTAGCAAGTAGCAGAGAAAAAACAGGGTGCCATATTTATCTCTTCAGGGAAAGATTTAAAGACCAGGCTAATGGGGGAGGCAGTTGGAATTCAGAGGAAAAGATGGCAAATTCTATGGCTAATCTAATTAAAAGACCATAGAAACTTATTGTGGGTGTATGAATCCAAATTCATTCCTAGAACAGTTAAGGATTACATATACAACAAAATCAGTCTGTTAAAGTACAGTGTGAAATAAGATGAGAGGGAGAGATGGAGGGAGAGGAGAGAGAAGAGAGAAATACAAAGGGAGAGAAAGACAGAGAAGGAGGAAGAAGGACAGTAGAGAGAATGTGCATATATAAGTATGTAGATAATTTTATATAGGCATATATAATTATGTGTAATATTATTTATGTTATAAATATATTAAATCTTTATCTATTTATTATGTATGTATGTATATGTACACAGCCCTTATTAGGAAGCAGAAAATGAACAGAAAGCTTGGTATTTCCCAACCTTTTGCAGTTAGGGACCTACATAAACTTATTAGTATGAAGTATGGAAGTTGAGCTTTTGTCTAAGAGCTCTTAAGGTAGGGGAAGAGTATTTCTACTAACCAACCTTTGTGGACTACAGTGAAGGATAGGAAACAAGGAGGATCCGGGAGAGAGGAAAACATTCTTAAGATTAGTTTACTGGTTCTCTGGTCCTTTATTAAAGGGTTTCCTTAAGACAATTTTGGTTTTCCAGAGATGAACTATTTCTCTTCTTTTAGATTCACATATCCTTTTTATAAGTTCCTTTTAAAGATTAAGAATTACAGGTATTCCAGCAATTTTTTTAGAACCTTATCAGCAGCTGATCTTCCTTTCCCCCCCCTCCCTCTTCCCCCTTCTCTCTCCCTCTCTCTCTCTCCTCTCCCCTACCCTCCCACACTAGGACCAGGTGAGATTTTACAAGTTTATATAACTTTTTCACTTACCATTGCTCACCTAGGCAACTTAAAAGTTGGAAACAGAAAATATTCTTCATGTGCAAGAAATAAACCCTAAGATGAGAGATAGTTTTGTTTTCTGAAATCAATGAGATAAAAACCAGTGAGACTACTTTATCTTTAGGGTATCAGAGAGCTTTGGAGCCTCAGTTTGATCCCTCAGTAACATATCAACTTTAGAGTGAAGAGGGGGAGTGGCTAACTTGTGGCCATCTGCAAAGAATTTTCTCTGGGGCAGGGAAGTCCTATAAAATAAATCAACTTCTTGCTAATGTTTCTCTCCTGTTTAGGTCAGTTGTCCTGTCAAATTCTGTGCTAACCCCCTGTTTTTTCACCTCTTTCTTTCCAGGACCCACTAAATTTTGTATTTTGCCACACTTTGGTTTTACCCAGTCTGACTTATGGTTTATTCTACATGGTCACTACTTATATCACATCATCTTTCCCTGTGTGTGTTGTTTTCTTTGAACCTTGCTGATCTCTCCTAATCACCAGCACACAGTGACCCCATCCTCAAACCTAATATCAGGGCCGTTGCTCTGAGTGTGGAAGGATCTGGGATCATCAGAAGGACTCTATGAAATAGTGGAAGAAAATTTGTACTTCAGTGTTTTGCAGTCTCCCTGACCTCTTTAGAGTTTGGCTCTTTTGAAATTGCAAGAGTTATGACTTAAATGCCTCCTCGACCTGGCTGACATTTCATGAGCCCTTTTTTAACCTGTCATGAGTGGCAGAGAAGTTATTCTGCCTGTGTGATATATGGGCTTATTAATTCACATGGCTCAATTGCTATTTTATTTCACTTGGACTTTTGCTTGATCTTGGTTCAGTTGTTAAGATCAAATTGCATTTTGCCTCAGTAAATCCAATTCAGAATCCTTATTGACCCTGGGCCAAGTTTTTAATTTGAAACCCTTTTCCTTGGAAAAATTAGCAATTCAAATGGAAGAGGTGTTGGAGATGTCTAGATTTCATAGAATCCTAGATGCTCAGAGTAGAAAGGGGATTTCAAGGTTACCCAGTCCAGGTGAGAATCCACTTTACAGTAAGTACCCTGACAAATAAGCTTTGCTCAAAACATTTGAAGAGCTGGGTTGCTCACTACTCTACAAGACTGCTTTTCTCTTTGTTGGATAGCTCCAAGCTTAGAAGCTTCCTTTTCTATAGAGGTGAAATCTGCCTACTCCTGGGGAGAACGGACCTACCAGCAAGGACTACTGACCTTGCTATTATGTTTTAGGACTTGTAACGCACCTTCCTCATGACAGTTCTTTGATATAGGCAATACAAATATCAACCCCTTTCTAGATAATGGTCTTTGAAATATTTGAAGACTGCTATCATAATTTCCCCAAATCTCTTCTCGGCCACTCATCACCATTTCCTTCAATTGTTTCTCATGACATAGTTTTCAGACCCAAGTGACCCTGTTCACCCTCTTTTGTTTATTCTGTTTTGTCTCTGTCTCTTTTAAAGTGTGATGTCCAGCAAAGGGCACACTATCTCAGATGTAGTCTGACCAGTGAAGGAAGGAAAGAAGGAAGCAAGCATTTATTAAATGCCTACTATGTGCCAGACACTTTGATAAATGCTTTACAGATATTATCTCATTTACAAATATTATCTCCTTACAAAAACCCTGGGAGGTTGTGTGTTATTTTTCAGTTGTTTCTGACTCTTTGGGACCCCTTTTGGGGTTTTCTTGGCAAAGATACTAGATATTTGATATTTCCTTCTCATATGAAAGGAAGGATGAGGAAAGTGAGGAAAATAGGGTTATGTGACTTGCCAGGGTCACAAAACTAGTAAGGTAGTAAGTGTCTTCGGCCGGATTTGAATTCAGGTCTTTCTGACTGGCCGGCATTCTATCCACTGCACTAGTACAGAGTATAGTAGGCTCATTACCTCTTTTACTGTGGACACCATATATCTATTAATGAAGTCTTCTTAGTGAATTGGATCCACTATGCCTACCTAGGTGTAGCCATAGTGCACAGAGTACTGGACCTGGGGTCAGGAGGGCCTGAATTAACATGTGTCCTCAGACACTTACTAGCTGGGCATGTTCACTTAGCTTCTGTCTGTCTTAATTTACTCATCTATAAAATGGGGATAATAATAGCATCTACCTCCTGGGATTTTTGTGAGAATAATCTGAGCTAATCTTTGTTAATTGTGTTGCAAATCTTAAAGTGTGATATAAATACCACCATCATCTTTGTCATGATTGTTATTATAATAATCAGCATTGTTATGATGTTATTTAGCAGCCATATCACACTCTTGGCCCATATGTATTCGCTGTTGCTATTATTCCTAGGGGAAAAGACTATCTCCAACAAGCAGCAGCTTGCATGAACAAATTTTCCTATCCCAACTTTCTCTTCTTCATTTCTTCTTTCATTTTCCAATCCAGTGAATCTTTTATGCATGGTTCTGTTGATTCCACTTTTCTTCTCAAAACTCTGGAATGGTTTCCTGCTGATCCCTAAATAAAGTTCAAGCTTCTCAGCTTGTTCTTCATAGCCCATCTAGATCTGGTGCCATGATGGCCTTGTAGATGAGATGTGGGGATGTTGTCTAGAGGATAGCATAATTAGATGAACCTGGAAGTAGATAAATGACTGGACCCAGTGCCTTTAAAAAACCCCACTAACAAGGACTGATAAAAATACATTAATTTATATATATATATATATATATATATATATATATATATATATATATATATATATATACACATATTTGTACATTAGGGCCCTAATTTTGTTTATTTACTTTAGTTTTAATAGCTTATTTTTTATTTTTTGTTATTAAACAAATGCTTTATTAACTTCAGGTTTACATAATTCATTTCCACCAAATTTTGAGTTACAATTTTTCCTCCCATTTTTTCCCTACCCACCACCCCAGAATAGCAGTCCCACTAGATATCCCCTCATCCAATCTGCTCTCTCCCATATCTTCTCCCATACCCCCTTCGACTTTGCCATTAGGGCAAGGTGAATCTCTGAGCCCCAATGCCTGGACATCTTATGAAACATCTAATTTTAAAGCTTCGATTTTCAGATCCATTCCCTTCCACCCTTGTCACCCTCTCCCTCTGAGAAGATAAGCAATTCAGTATGTGTTGTACATGTATAGCTATGCAAAACATTACCATAGTAGATATATTGTAAAAGACTACTTATATTTCCCTCCCACCCATCTCACCTACCACCTGGTCCATTCCCTACTTTGATCCTGTCCCTCTTTGATAGTGGGTACTTCCAACCTCCCCTCCCCCCAGAATGCCCTCCCCTCCATCCTCCCCCCTCTCATCCCCCTTTCCCCTACTCAGGAGAGTGAGTGAGGGTAAGATATTCCATTTAGTATGTATGTGATTCTCTCCTTGAGCCAACTTCAATGAGAATATGCTTTTGCCTTTTTGCCTTCCTGTTCTTCCCCTCCCCTGCAACTACTTCCCCTTGCCTCTTCTACATGAGATAGTTTACCCTACCCTGTCTCTCCCCATCTCCTCTTGCTACTTTCCTCTCTCACCTCTTGACTTCATCCCTTAAGAATCATCACTTCCCATCAAATTCAACCTGTGCCCTCTATCCATGTATACCTGTAAATATATGCCCATATACCCTTCTTCAGTTATTTTCATAATGAGAAAGGTTTCATCAGACACAGTTATTGTTTTTCCATGTAGGAATGTAAATAGTTCAACTTTGATAAGTTCCTTTTGATTTCTTTTCCTTGATTACTTTCTCAAGCATCTCTTGCTTCTTGCATCTGAATGTCAAATTTTCTATTCAACTATGTTTTTTTCCTCAAGAATGCTTGAAAGTCCTCTATTCCACTGAATGACCATATTTTCCCCTGAAACAAGATACTCAGTTTTGCTGGATAGGTGACCCTTGGCTTCAATCCCAGCTCTTTTGCCCTCTGGAATATCATATTCCATGCCATTTGATCCCTCAGTGTAGAAGCTGCCAGGTCCTGTGCTATTCTGATTGTGTTTCCACAATATTGGAATTGTTTATTCCTGGCTGCTTGTGGTATTTTCTCCTTGATCTGGGAGTTCTGGAACCTGGATATAATATTCCTAGGACTTTTCTTTTTGGGATCTTTTTCAGGAGGTGATGGGTGAATTCTTTCAACCTCTATTTTGCCCTCTGGGTCTAACACATCAGGGCAATTTTCCTTGAGAATTTCTTGAAGGATGATTTCTAGGTTCTTTCTTTGATCATGACTTTCAGGTAGTCCAATAATTTTTATATTATCTCTCCTGGATCTATTTTCCAGGTCAGTGGTTTTTCCCATGAGATATTTCACATTTCCTTCTATTCTTTCATTTGTTTGGATCTGTTTAACAGCATCTTGATTTCTCATAAAGTCACTAGCCTTCATTTGCTCCAGTCTAACTCTGAGGGAATGAATCTCCTCATTGAGCTTTTGAGATTCTTTTTCCATCTGGCAAATTCGGCTTTTTAAGGCATCCTTCTCCTCATTGCCTTTCTGAGCCTCTTTTGCCATTTGAGTTAGTCTATTTTTTAAGGTGTTATTTTCCTCAGTCAGGCTGTTGACTGTCATTTCATACTTTTCTTGCATCTTTATCATTTCTCTTCCCAATTCTTCCCCCACTTCTCTTATCTGCTTCTTAAGGTCCTCTATGGCCTGTAGCCAGCTTGTATTTTCATTTGGGGCTTTTGGTGCAGGAGTTCTGACCTTACAGTCCTCCTCCATGCTTTGATCCTCTTTGCCCCTAAAATAGAAGTTCAATGTTGAATTTTTCTGTTTATTTTGTTTCATTTGCCTAGGCATGTTGCCCCTTAATTACTTGATTTTTGGGCTTGTTGCCACAGTAGGACTCTGCCACCAGACAGGAGAGCTTCCATCCCAAACGTGCGGTCTTCACAACTTCCGCAGGTTGGGTAACCTCTGTAAAGCCTCCACCCGCTCTGGCAAATTGGATACTCACCCCAAACTTCCCCTTAAGACCACAATCCAGATCCAGGCAGTTTAAAGCAAGAATGATTAACCCCCATACTGATTGCTGGATCTCCCTACAGTTTGCAGACCAGGAGCTAGAGCCACCACTGACGCTGCAAAATGGCTTCTGTGCCACGTTTCTTCAGCAGCTTTTTACCCCCAGGGGAGGAAGCCGACCAGTTCCCCAAACACTGGTCCCAAAGTCCATAGGGCACTAACCTCTCACTTTGTCCTAGGCATATCTGTGCTGATAATTCTGGAATTGCCACAGCTGCTGGTGTTCTGGGGTCCCTCCAGCCAGCTGCTGGCCCGGCCTCCCTGGGGCTAAAACCGAGGCTCAAGTGGGCCTGGGCTCGTGTCCCAGAGTGCTTTGCTGTCGGTTTCCAGCAGTGTGCTCGCCGCTCCCTGCAGAGCTGCTGGGTTCTCCTCAGTGGGAGGTTAGTTTCTCTGTGTAGTTCTGTGGGTGCTGTGGCTCCAGAAGTTGTTCAGAGTCCCCTTTTACATAGCTTGGAAGTTGTGTGGGGCAGAGAACCTTGGAAGTGCTGTTTCTACTCTGCCATCTTGGCTCCACCCCCTTACCTGAGTTTTAAGAGAATCAGTTTTTTTTGGAGGACTGATAGTTTTCTTTCATAAATGTCTGTTGGTGTTTTTGAGAGTGATATCGTTCAAATAGATCTTGTTACATACCAGTCTACTTGTCGTTATGGTGTTCAGGTGTATCTTTGTGAACCCATTTGGGATTTTCTTGGCAAAGATAGTGGAGTGGTTCATCATTTTCTTCTTCAGCTCATTTTATAGGTAAGGAAACTGAAGCAAACAGGGTTAAGTGATTTGCCCAGGGTTAAATGTCTGAGGCCATATTTAATCTCGGGTCTTCCTAACTCTAGACCTGGCACTCTATCCACTGAGACACCTAACTGTCCTCTATCAGTTCATTATCTTTCCCTAAGTTTTTGATATTTTTTTAGGGTTATAAACAAGGATATTATACTAATTGGGGTGATAGAGTCTATTGGTAGCGGGATATTTACCAGGTCAGTAGTGTATTATCATTGAAAGTGCCCTTATCCTTGAATTGGCAGATCTGAGTCTGAAGCCATCGCTAACTGCCTATCTGACTTTGAGGAAGTTACATTATCTCTTTGTGACTCAATTTCCTTATCTGTAAAATGGAGACAACAATTCTTATACTACCAAACTCACAGGAAGGTAGTCAACCTTATAGTAAAACATAAGCGTGCACTATTCTTAATGAAGCCTCGGAAATAGCCATGGGGGAAGGGACTTATCACTAGGGTCAAGGCATTCCCCTATGTCCCACTGAGGTTGCACCCCTGTGGCTCTGACAGATTTATGGTACTCATTTGGATTCATCCTTAGATGTGCTTATCCTCTTTAGTTTTTGGTTCTTGTTAAATCTGAGCCATGTGCAACTACATTGATCTCCTTCTATGTTTTCTTTATCACTGGAATTTGTTGTGATATAGTGGTGATCATATACTACAGTGCCGTCAAACCCTATAGAAATGGGACTTGCTAATCTGTACCCTTTGCACCACACATTAATATAGTTCTAAAATGTAATATTATCTATGCTTTATTGAATTTTAAAAATCTGGTTCAGGCAGCACCTGGAAATACTGAAGGCCACTTGACACTGGACCCAGAGTCAGGAGACTGAGTTTGTTTCCTGCCTCTGATATTTCTCTTTTCCTTCCTTCTTTCCTCCCTCCCTCCCTGTCTCCCTTCTTTCCTTCCTTCCTTCCTTCCTTCCTTCCTTCTTTCCTCCCTCCCTCCCTTCTTTACTTCTTGCCTTCCTTCCTCCCTCCCTCCCTTCCTTTCTTCCTTCCTTCTTTCCTTCCTTCCTTCCTTCCTTCCTTCCTTCCTTCCTTCCTTCCTTCCTTCCTTCCGTCCTTCCTTCCTTCCTTTCCTCCTTCCTTCATTCCTTCCTTCCTTTCCTCCTTCCTTCCTATATATATGTTTTTTCATTGTTTTGGAGCTTTTTTTTTTGTTCCTTTGAATGTTGAAAAAAGCCAGCTTTCTCTGGGATCCTCTTGTTGTTTCAATTTCCTCATCAGTAAAATGGAAATGATATATTTCCCTGCTTAAGCTCACAGGGTGGTTGTGAAGAAAGCATTTTGTAATCCTTTAAGTGCTAGATAAATGTGAACTGATATTATTTCTTTTTTTTTTAATTTCCTATATTCTCTTTCAGATGTTTTGGCCAGGATGCATACCTTCTCCCACGTCTGACCTACTCCTGCCATCAGAGATTGTTGTTGTTGTTTTAATTGTGTCTGACTCTTTGTAACTCCATTTGGGGTTTTCTTGGCAGAGATAACTGGAGTGGTTTGCCATTTCCTTCTCCATCTCATTTTTATAGATGAGGAAACTGAGCTATTGCAACTAGACGCTTTTCAGCATCACTGATCAAATGTTTCATTTCAATTAACATAGTAAAGTTTAAGGAATCTGAGTTAAGTGACTTGCCAAAGGTCACATAGCTAGTAAATAAGTGTGTAAGGCTGGATTTGAACTCAGGAAGACTCATCTTCCTAACTCAGGGTTAGGAACTTCCTGACTCCAGGGTCAGTACTCTATATACTGCACCACCTCGTTGCTGCATCAGAGATTTTAGGGATCTTTTAATGAAATTGTTAAAACTTACCTTGGACACTTTGTTAAAATTTCCATTTAAAAATGTGTAGTGAAGGTTTCCTGGATCTGCCATCCTAGGTCCTGTTTTTGAATCCTCATACTTCTACTTATTCTCTGTAAGACCTGATATAAGTTGCTTAATTTCTCTTGGATCAATTTCTTTTATGTAAAATAAGAGGGTTGGGTGAGATGACTGCTCCATTACTTTCCACTTTAAAATCTGTGTTCTGTAATGTTCTGGCAGTGGTTGGCATTTGGAACTGGAACCTCTATAAAAATGGCAGTCTGTGTTGGGGGCACTTTGTAATATTTGTTGATTGCTGGGGGCAGTCTCAGGTGGTAAGAGGATAGTAATTTTTTTGTTTAGGTTTTTTTTGGAGGGGGGAAGGCAGGGCAATTGGGGTTAAGTGACTTGCCCAAGGTCACACAGCTAAATAAGTGTTAAATGTCTGAGGTGGGATTTGAATTTAGGTCCTCCTGACTCCAGGGCTGGTGCTCTATTCACTGTGCCACCTAGCTGCCCTGATAGTAATTATTTTTAGATGAGGGCTTGTAGAGAGAGGTTTACTCAGAGAAGGAAAAAAAGAAAAACTAGTAAAGATATAGGAAGATATATCTTAGGAAGAGGGAAAACTTAAGTAATCAGAAAGCAATGTTTCTAGGGAGTTGTTAGTTATGCAGTTAGGGATGAAGTTATGAGACATATTTATGGTTGGATTAGTTGAATCACTATTTTTGGCAGAAAGACCAAATTAGATTTTAGGGATCATAATCTTAGATGAAGAAAGGTCCTCAGAGACTATTTATTCCAACCTCCTCTTACTACAGATGAGAAAACTGAGACCCAGAGAGATTAGGTGATTTGCCCATGGAAACACAGGTGAGTAAAAGACCTGGGAATTGATCCTAAGTTCTGTGACTCCAGAGTCAATACTCTTTCTACTGTACCATTTTTTTAGTTGCCCTGGGCCTATATATCTAGGAAAGGGTAGTTGATATTAACAAAAAAGTAACAGAAACACCTGGATCTATTTGACCATATTCATACTGGGCTTGTGAGGGCCACATAGACCCTTTGAGATGATGATTGTTGGAATTGCTCCTTCCTTGGTTGCCATTAGGAGACTGATCTTTGGAAGACATTTACTTCCAAATCTGAAAACTCATGTAGAAGAGAAATAGCAAGTATTTCATGCCAAGATGCTGTTTCTGTGTAGCATAGTATTGGCTTACATTACTTTTTGGTCATGTGTTTACTCTGAAGCTTTGGAATATTTCTTAGACTGTCAGTGAATATCGCTGTGGGTAGACTTACTGTAGGAAGCAACATGTGATATTCACAAAAGATGAAAACCAGACCATCATGACTGCTTAGGGAAGTAGCTGATGTTGTTATATTGGGACACTATGATGTAATCCTATGTTCTAGACCAGGGATGGGGAACCTGAGGTTCTGTAAAATTTGGATTCAGTCAAAAGGTCACACTTAAGGATCCAGAAAGGCCACATGCAGGTTCCCCACCTCTGTTCTAGACTCTCCTGTGTGGTATTAGGACCTGACCTCTGTTTTCTGTGTCTGAAAGAACATGTGTTGTGGACCTTTCAATGACTAATTATTACTTAGTGGCTGTCTGCTGTGCCTGGGACCACTCTTTTGTAGAGCTGGTCTTATGTGAAGCATCAGCTGCTGTTATTCCTTATAAAGCTCAAGACTGTTTTACTGTCTTGAGTTTTGTCTTGTTCTGGGCTAGGCCTGAATCAGCCAGTCCTATCATAATTTAGGTTCAATATTAGGATGAAACAAGATGCTCATAGGTCACTCAACAGTTAATAAAGAGAGACTTACTTAGCTGTAGGAGAGAAATATTTGGTAAGGCTAAGGCATTGGGTCCACTTTGAGTTGATTCAGATGAGCATAGCACCATTCCTCTAGTGGCCCATCATGACCTGCCAGGTAAACATAACAGAGAGCACCTGGAGTTCATTGTGGTTGCTTTGTAATGAAGCAACCAGGAAGTGATATCAACAGCCCAAACCTCTAGTGTGATGAACCAACCAAGTTGGTTAGTGTAACCTTTATGGAAAAACTAGCCCAACTGCATGGATGTGGTAGGTGGGGGGTGAGGGGTAGAAAATTGTTCCTACCATGCGTATCTCTGTTTTCTTTAGTGCTAGGGGTAGTTTTCATTAGCCAATGTGAAAAGCAATCTAAGAAAACCACCATATATACGCACACATATGTATATATTTTTAAATGCACATCACAATCAGCTTAGATAGTTGTGGTTATTTATTTTCAACTAACAAATGTAGTCCAGGGATCACATCTGCCACAGTACACTCTCAAAGGCCATCCAAATTATTTTATTTAACTAATTTAAATTTATTCGAATTAATATTTTAATAAATTAAAATTCTAATATGATATTTGAAGCAAGTTAATTAAATGGACTAGTTGTTTTGGAGATGCTTTTGTTCTATGGAGATTTTGTTTTTTAATTTATAATTAATAATTCATTGTTCTAATAGTATTTAAACTCCGTTCTAAACTGTGAACTCTAAAAAACGAGGTAGTATAGCTGAGGCACAGAGGCAGCAACAGGGAATGTTATTTACTTCCTGTTTTAGGGTTATATCTGACATAAGACTCCAAGTCTCTTATCGGTCCTCTGTGGCTGTTAGAATGGATATTTTTCTCTTTCTGTTCAACAAGCCCAGCATTCTGCTAGATCTCGTGGAATGAAAGAGCTTTAACTAGAACCTTTTATATTTGGGCAAATACCAGGAACTTTGATTGGAGTTCTCTCAGTTTAGGGAGGGGATGTGGCTAAACATTGCCCTGTTGCAAGAGAGAGACCTGTGGGATAGTGGTTTAAGGATGTTATTAGAAGGAATGTAAAGTAGAGAGAAGTCATCTTGTGACTTCCTCTTTTAACTATTTTTTCTAACTTGATTCTACACTTTAGAACCTAGTTACCTCTTTGAGAACAGGGAGCATTTCATGTATACACATATATACATATATATGTGTATGTATATGTATATATGTATACACACATATATTATTTATACAATATGTTTTATATAGATATACACACATGTAATATATGGGTTTTTGTACTTTAAGTATTTCACACATAGTAGTAGCTTAAGAAATGCTTGTTAAATCTTTATCTCTATATAAATATACCTTTGCTTAATTGTAGCCTTCTTGGAGGGCGGGGAGGAAGGGGGAAAAGAACAAAGTCAAAAGTGTACAGCAGAGAACATACAAGATAGCAAAGAAAAAGATGGACTATTTTCAACACAACTTGTAGTGTTTATTATATAGATTTTCTTGAAATGGAAATTTTTTGCTGTATATTTTGAATCCTCTCCAAAGTTCTGCTGTGCACACAATATGCTTTTTTTCTTTTCTTCTTTTGTATTTAAAGTTTCAATATTTAAGTTTATAATATGTTTCTTTTTCTTTTCTCTATTGTGTATTTAAGTCTAAAAAAAAAGAAAAAAAAGAAATGCTTGCTAATTTCATGTATGGGTTGGACTAGTTGGCCACTGAGGTCCTTTCCAACTTTCAGATTCTATGATTGATTATGCTTAGTTCCTGAAAGAAAGCAACTGCTGTTAACATCTTCTATGTAATGAAAGGGTGTAAAGCCCAGTACCTTATTTTATTTAGTATTAGGGAGCCATCAATCAAATGTTCATCTCTATCTACTAGGAGCACCATCTAATACCAGGGGACAGTCTGGAGGTAACCCCCAGAGTGGTTTTCTCACTCAAAATGGCTGCTTCTTTCTTCCCTTAGTCCAGTCTCTTTTGGGGTAGTTTCACTTTTTTCCTCAGGCTAGGGGTTTCATGAGTGGATTATACAATCATACCTTGGCTCAGCCTCTTCATTCCTCTCTCCAGAAAACTCTCTTTTTTATTACATCTCTGGCTGTGTGCTTCATTGATTTACTTCCGAGACATAGTACATAAAAGCTTTCTTTAGAGTATTAGAATTGAGTGCATTGAATAGCCTCCGTGCTCCCATGGCAGGTATCTTCCTGCAGCCCCTGTAATCCTTCTCAGACCAGGTTGAAGTCCTTTATCTGCAAGTTTTCCAAAAAACCTGAGAGGCTCAGTTCTTGCCCTAGCTATCTGAACAAGAACCTGGCAAGGTGTTCACCCTTAGCTCTTTTATACTTGGCCAGTGTCTAGGTCAGTGGCTAGTCTCTTGGTGTGATAACAGGAACTTCTGTTAAGGTTTCACAAGGTACTCCTGGCTTGGAAGGCAAACTTTGCATCCACCACTGAAGTCTCCTTCATATACTCATTTGTACTCTTCCATCACTATTTTTTACAGTGAACTTTGATTTTTTAAATTACATATAAACAGAAATTACATATCTTTTCAATTACATGTAAAAAATTTTAACATTCATTTAAAAAAATTTTGAGTTTCAAATTCTCTTCCTCCCTCCTTCCCCTAGCCCCTCCTTGAGAAGGCCAGCAATTTGATATAGATTATACATGTGCAATCATGCAAAAACACTTTTTCAAAGTTTGTGCTCAGTTTCCACCTCTCTATTCCTTTACATCTGCAAGTGTACCTATGAGGTGTGTGTGTGTGTGTGTGTGTATGCTTACTTGGATCTCTTGGTCTCTTGTTATGTTCAAGTGACCACAGGGAAAGAATGCAGTTTCTTCTTCTTCATTCCCTAAGTCTTTCTCTTTATTCCCATTCAGCTCACTCTCTCTTCTAAATAACCCACGGACTAGGCTTTTTTGACCATTGCCTGACTCTAAAACTTTATGGATGGGGCAGGGACATTATATTCAAATTTAGTGCTCCGTGAGTCATGCCCCAGTCACCCAGTCCTACTTATGACTCTAGTGGAGGAGGCAAGAGAACTGAACGTGGTCAGGTGGTCTCTATGGCCAATGTGAATATATATTTAAAAACCTGTTGAGAACTGAAATTAGTGCTTGCTGTCTTCCAGTTGAAGGAAAGAAACCTCTCAAAGATCAACTTGGAAATCTACCTTTTAACTAGTACTTCATACAAATGGAGCAAGGGCTTGTCCAGTGTTCCTCCATATAGAAAATGCCAAGCCCTGTGCTGACTTGTTTGCAGGGCATGCTGGCAGGCATCCGCTTCCCTCTGGCGCTCTCCTGAGATTAGTTGGATAATTGAAAATGTGCCCGCAAGCAAAACCACTGAACTGCTGGATTTAAAATAAAGCTGATTAGGGCTTTCCAGCTGAGAATGTGCAGAAATGATATCTCTTTTCCTTTTGGGTACTGCTGATCATGAAAAGCTAAGAACCTGGATCCTTTGCAAGTGATGTGTGTATGTGTACTGTATGCAGATGCATGCAGACTGTGTTGTTCCAGATATATGGGTTTAGCTCAGATATAGGTCACAGTCCTAAAATGAAATCTCTTTGAAAGAAGAAATATATGGGCAGAAAATTAGCAACACAAAATTTCTAAATAGAAACATTCTTCTATTTGGAGGAAACGTTATTTTTTTCAAAAAATAAATAAATATATTTCTGTTAGAAATATGATGGTAAATGGTAAAATAAGGGAACCCCCTGAAATGGGGAAATTTAAGATGGCAAACAAATACTAAAGGTTGGACTTTTGGGGAGGTCTAAGAAGACTAACAGATGGGTCCTCTTCCAATGCTGACTGCAATTCTTTGTGGACATTTAGATTACAACACAGAAAGGTCAGAAGAAGAAAGAAGTCCAAGCCCTGCTTCAGGCTGGTACTTGCCCAGGGTATGGCAAGTCACAACCTTTTTCAGTCTTAGAATGCTCATCTCTAAAATGGTACCTATTTTATAAGGTTGTCGTGAGGATCAAATGATATAGCATATGTAAAGCACTTTGCAAACCATAAAGTGCCATAAAATGCTTTCTCCTCTTCCTCCTCCAGTGGGGGAGGGAGGAAGTTGAGAAGAGCTGAGGGATATTGCATTGAGATCTTTATTTCAGAGCATGCTGGGCTATATATTGACTTAGAAAACCACTATATTTTATAGTATTTTTATTGCTTTTATTAGATTTCCCTCATTACATTTTAATCTGGTTTGGGCCCCCCTTGGGAGTTGTGGGCCACTTGTGTCACATATTTGGATGAGGAACTAAGACCCAAAGGAGTTAAGTGATTGGCCCAAGGTCACTTGGTAAGTGGTAAGGTTGTGATCAAAACTCAGTGCTCCACTGGTTTTTGCTTGAAATTAGGAGAAAGTAAGGAAGGCCTGTAGTGCCAATGCAATATTCATAGTACAGATGGTGACTATGAATATGCTAGCATAGTTCTTAATCACAAAATATATCAGACTATCCGTATAGAAGAAAAAAGCAAACCATTCAAATACCAGAAAACCAAATCCCAACACCAGAAAGTCAAATTCATCATAGTAACAAAAGTTGATAAACCACAGCACAGCAGGGAGCCACACCATCCTTTAACCTTCCTACAAACACTTACAAACAAGCCTAGCTCTCTCCTTGGGTGTGTCCTCCCTCCAGCTCTAACTACTCTGACTCCCAGCTTCCTGTGGGCTCTGCTCCACCCTTCAGCAAACTCCTCTCACCACTGGCTCCATATGATTACATTCAGCCTATTATGGGGCAGGGTTTATCTTCATATCAGGCAAGATCTTCAAATTCCCTTAGGCTTATTGAGGGGCAGAGAAGATTTTTAAATTCCCATTCCCATTACAAGATCCCAGTAGTTTGGGTGGGCACCTGGGGGTAAACCTATGGGAGAACATCAGCAAGAGTTGATATGAAGAGGTTGGGTTCTGCATTATTGGAGGGAATGTCACTGATATGGATCCAATTCTAGATCAAAGAAGCATAAATTTTAAGCTGGAAAGACCCTCAGAGATTATTTAGTTCAACTCCCTCATTCAACAAATGAACAACTGAAGCCCACAGAAGTTAAATGTCCAAGGTCACACAACTAACAAGAGGCAGAGCTGTGATTTAGACTCCAAGGTAATTGAGACATCCACTTCACCAAAATCTTGATTATCTTGGAAAAAATCATGGGTTATACAAGTCTTCACAGGTTTTTCTGAAAATATTCCTTTCATCATTTCTTATGGCATAGTAGCATCTTGTCACATTCACACATCATAATTTGTTCAATTATTCTTATTTGATGTATGCCCCCTTAGTTTGTAGTTCTTAACCATAACAAATAGAATTGCTGAAAGAAAACTTCCTTAATTTAATTTTTAAGAGTAGTGCCTCAGTATCCCTTGGGCAGCCACTAAAACTTGCATGTACCTTCCTTTGTAAGACTCAACTATGAGGCAATAGATTATTGTATAGGCTATTTCTCTGGAAATGGATCATACAAGTTGGACTGTGAGATCCATGTTCATGTTAAGCTACTTACTCCCAGAAGATAACATATCTTCATCTCCTTACAAATATGGTATTTGTAAATTTGTTTTTGGCTCATAGGCTTTTACTCAAAATCTTTTCAGCCAGAAGGTGTCTTAGGGCTGCTGAGAATATTCTTAAGGCATATTTACACATTATGGAACCACACAAGACCAGTGTCTAGTCTTATTTAGTTGAACCTGTACTTGAGCAATAATCTCCTCTCTATTTCATATTAAACAGGGCTTCATCTAGGCTTTATTTAAGAACTATGTATTTGTAGTGAGGGAAAACCCACTAATGGCTGAGATAGTCCATTCCTCTTTTGCACAGCTAGTTAGAGTTTTTCCTGGTACCGAGTTTTATTTTGCCCTTTTGTGACTTCTACAAATTGCTTCTAGTTCTGCCCTCTGGAACTAAACAGAACTGAGTTTAAAACCTTCTTCCACATAGCATCCCTTCACATATTCAAATATAGCTATTGTGTTCCTTCTATGTTTTCTCTTCTTCAGGCTAACCAACCCCACTTCCTTAAGTTGATCTCTATATAGTATGTACCTGAGGTCCTTCACTATTCTGTTTGCCCTCCTCTGGATACTGTCCAGGGTGAATATATTTCCTTTTTGTCCTTTGTACTTGAAGATACTATGAAATGGCCAGTTGGTGTCAATTTTAAATTGGACATCAATTTTAAATAGATTTTTATTCTCCAGGACAAGAATTGCATTTCTTGTTTATGGTGCTGATAAGGTGAATTGTTTATTTCTCCCCCTCTGCACACATTCAAGCATTCAGAATTCCTGGGATTTTCAAAGTAGGTAAAATATTGTTTTTAAACTACTTTTGCACCTAAGTTTGACTATAAATTTGGGTCCTTCTGTTTTTGAAAAGTTGTGTGAAATGCTTTCTCTTTGGGTACATTTAATTGATGTCTTTGAGTCCAGAAGAGGTACCTCAAACTGGAGCTGTTCTGATACCCGGCAATCCACTAGACATGTTCATTGGCATATGCCGCCCCATTCTGATACAGATTAGTGATAATGGCCAGTCAATTAGTGAGTCAGTAAACATTTATTAATCACATGCCATGTGCTAGGCACTGTGCTAAGTGGTGGAGATAGGAAAAAGGGCAAAAGACAATCTGTCCGGAAAAGGTACTCAATCTAATGAGAGTAGATTAAATATAAAAAAGGAACTGATAGGGGAGGGGAGTACCTGAGCATGCTTATTGAAATCCAGCAGTGCAGAGGAGTATAGCTAGGTGGAAACTGAAGAGATTTCTGTCGTAGGTGCCATCCTGAAATGGAGGGTCTGGGAAGAGCTTTCTACTAGCCACCCTCTTTTCTCTCCAACCAGAGGGGGGATGGCTTACATATCTTTACCAATTCTTTTTGCTCATGCTCAAATTCTTCCTTCTCAGCAGTCTGGTTCTTATCAACTGACTTGATGCCAAAGAATGTTCAAATTACCAAATAATTGCTCTCACTTCACATGCCAGCAAGTTTATACTTAAGATTCTGTAAGCTAGCCTTCAGCAATATGTGAACTGAGAATTATCAGAAATGTGGACTTGTTTTTGAACAGGCAGAGAAGCTAGAGACCAAATTGCCATCATTTGCTGAATTATGAAGAAAGCAAAAGAGGTCCAGAAAATCATTTACTTCTGCTTCATTGACTACACTAAAACCTTTGACTGTGTGGATCACAAAATGTGGCAAGTTCTCAAAGAGATGGGAGTATCAGATGATCTTACTTGTCTCCTGAGGAACCTGTATGTAGGCCGAGAAGCAACAGTTAGACCTGAATAAGCAACAAGTGATTGGTTTAAGATTGGGAAAGGAGTGCTACAAGATGTATACTGTCACTTTATTTATTTAACTTATGTGCAGGATACATCATGAGAAATGCCAAGTTGCACAAATCAAAAGCTGGAATTAAGGTGGCTGGGAGAAAGATGAACAATTTTGTATAATTTCAGGTGATACCTCTCTGATGGAAGAAAGTAAAGAAGAATTAAGAATCCTCTTGAGGGTGAAAGAGGAGGGGGTAAAAACTGGCTTAAAGCTTAACAAGAAAGAAAACCCTGAAGATCATGGCAACTGGTTCCATTACTTCCTGGCAAATAAGGAGAAGAAATGGAAGCAGTGTCAGATTTTCTTGGGCTCAAAGATCATTACAGATGGTGGCTGCAGCCATGAAATTAAAAGATGCTTTCTCCTTGGAAGGAAAGATATACCAAATAGGGGTAGCTTGCTAAAAAGCAGAGATATCACCTTGTTGACAAAGGTCTGTATAGTTAAAGCTATATTTTTTCCAGTAACAATGTTTGACTGTGAGAGTTAGACTACAAGGAAAACGGAGCACCACAGAATTGATGCTTTTGAATTGTGGCACTGGAGAGGATTTTTGAGAGTCCCTTGGATGGCAAGGAGATCAGATTAATCAATACTTAAAGAAATTAATTCAAACTATTCATTGGAGGGACAAATACTGAAGCTGAAGTTTAAATATTTGGACCACATAATGAGAAGGCAGGACTCATTGGAAAAGATCCTAATGTTGGGAAATATTGAAGGCACAAAGAGAATGGAACAACAGAGGATAAAATGGATGTATAGATAGTGTCATAGAAGCAACAAACATGAGCATGGACAAACATTGGAAGATGGTAGAGGAAAAGAAATGAATGGTGTGCTATGGTCCATGAGGTCATGAGATGTCAAATACAACTTAAGGAATGAACGATAACAACAGCAAAATAGCATCGACAATTCTGAGCACATTGTGATGGAACCAGCATCATATGCTTGGTGTCAGAAAGTATTGGTGAGGTTTATTACAACTAGACTCTGCAGCATCACTGATCAAACATTTTGTGTCAATTAACACAGTAAAGCTCAGGGTGATCCTGTTTTAGTCATTAGCTGTCACATGTTGGAAGATTCCCAGAGAGAAGTTAATGATGCCAAGATCAGTTCCAACTGTGGGCATTTTCAGCATGGTTGCTGAGGTGGCAGGTGTATTACTGACCAATGAAGAATTTAAAGGGCTACTCCTATACTAAGTGAGCTGCGTGTCCCTTCCATCTAGTATATATGAAGGCTTACTCTGGTTGGAGCCCAGAGCCATTAAAAAAAATAAGAGTTAATCACTGTTGTAATACTTTTTATTACCTAAACCCTTGAATGCAGGACCCCTTTTCCCTATATGGACCATCTCACTTCTGATTCTTCTATTCTCTGTGGGCTTATTTCCCTAACATTCCATAGCTGTCACTTTCTTTCTGCTTAAGCAGTGACTCTGTCCTAGTAATCTATAATTTATAAGCCATGGAAGCAAAGAGGTACCTTTTCTTATGCAAACAAAATTAATAGATTGTAGGCTTCTAGGAATTTACCTTTTCCTCCTCTCCTCACCCATATTCCTCTTTTAAAATCTCTACTGTCCACTGCTTAGATGAGGAGACCATATATTTTTACCATTTAGAGTTGAAACTTGGATTACATTTTTCTATAAAGAAGTTATAAATAGCTGTCAAGAATAATTGAAAGGCATAGTGTTAATACTGTATCTCAGGTACATTATGAGTTAACTAAGTGTTTATGGGTTGACCTGGAAACCTAACCACCATTTCCCACATTGTTTCTGTGGGAAAATGCAAATTCCAACAAGATTTACAAGTGATTTTTGGCACACAGCCTGTTTTTAATGTTGGGTATTGCCTGTAGTCACCACTCTATTTATTTTCCCCATATATAAGTTTATTATTCCCAACATTATCTAATGAAAAGAAAAGATGCTATGGATATGTGAATGATCTAAATCACAAGATGGTGTTTATTATCTGTCAGTAGAATCTGAAGGATGTTAAAATTATAGTGGTTCCTTGTGGTACCAAGTCTTGCACTAAGTATTACCCAATATATGCCAAGTCTCACTAGCTATGCACCAAATGTGTTGTGGAGTAGCAGCCAAGCCATCTAGGCTCAGCATGAAGCTGACAAGATTAAATAAAATTGATAGCAGCCACTGTGATAATGGTACAAGAGCCCTCAGGGTCTCCCAGCTGCAAACACTAGTGAGAATAGTGAGTGGGACAGTCTCCAAGAAATTCTCTGCTGCCTGTATTATATACTTCTATTATGTATGTGTGTATGTATGTCTATGTGTGGATATATATGTATGTATTTACATATATATATATAATAGTATATACTACATACTTCCATTAATGCCTTATACTTCAATATTCTAGTGAGCCTGTGATTTCATTAATCTGGGTGCTTCTTCCATGCCCATTTATCTTAGCTTATCTGCATCCTGGCCACAAAGTGCTGGGGTCCTTCCTTTGGTACTTCTGGAATTGTTTGGGTTACAGTTTTTGCTGTCATTACTTCCAGTGTCTTAGAGGTCATCTAGTCTAATCCCTTCATTTTATAAATGAGGAAACTGAGGCCTAGGAAGGTCAAGTGAATTGCCCAGTGTTACACCTGGAGTGATAGGAAGGGGCAGCAAATATTAAATACTTGCTCTGTTTGACATTCAAAGCCTTGTATAGCTTAGCCCTCTCCAACCTTTCCAGCCTTTTTACACCCTACTCCCCAACATATACTCTTTGATGCAGTAACACTGTCCTCCTTACTATTCTATAAACAAGACACTCCATCTCTCAACTCTGGGCATTTTCTTTGTCCCCCATACCTGGAACGCATTCCTGTCTGTAATGGTAATGGTAATTTGAAGATCTTCCATCCCCCTTAATAGGCCGAATGTAATTACGTGGAGCCTATAGTGGGAAGAGTTTGCTGAAGGGGGGAGCAGAGCTGAGAGGAAGCTGGGAATCAGAGCAATTAGAACAGAGGGAAGAGAGTCAGGACACAGGCAAGGAGACAGCTAGACTTGTGAATATTTGTGGAAAGGCTTTGGGATGGTGTTGCTTCCTGTGGTGATAAGGTGTATTAACTTCTTTGTTGCTATGATGGATTCAGTTTGCTGGTGTTGGGATTTGGCTTTCTGGTGTCTGAATAAATGTTTTGCTTCTGTCTTCTGTGTGGAGAATCTTGTTATATTTTGCAATTCAGAATTATGCCAGCATATTCATAGTTGCTGTTGGTGCTGTGAATATTGCCTTGGTGATACATTTCCTTAGCTCTGGCTGATGACTTCCTTGGCTTTCTTTGAGTAGCAGCTAAAACCCTACCTTCCACAGGAAGCCTTCTCTTACCTCTCTTAATTCTGGTGACTTTTCTCAGAGAATTATTTCCTAATTATTCTTTATATAGCTTGCTTTGTATATATTTGCTTGTATTTTGTCTCACCCTGCTAGACCGTGAGCTCCTTGGGTGCAGGAACTGTCTTTTGTTTCTTTTTGTATCTCCCATGCTTAGCCCAATACCTAGCACATAGTGGGCCCTTAAAAAATGTTTGTTGGATGAATGAAGCCAGGTTCTCTCATTTCAGATCTTAAGCTCTTTCTCCTGTATCATAGCTTTTGTAACTTTGATACAAATGGATATTGTACCAAATGTATATTAGAAAAAAAATTATGGGATCATTGGTTTAGAATGGGAAGGGACCTCAGAAGCCACTTAGTCTAACTTTCTTATGAGGAAACTGAGGCCTAGAGAGGTCAAGTGACATATCTGAGATCTTGTGCTTATCTAAACCTAGGAAGCTGCTTTCTCCTGTAAGGTGATGTCTTACTCTTTTTTACACTTAACTAACAATTTATTTATTCAATTCAGGAAATATTTATTGTGTTTACTTGTGCAAGGCACAGTGCTAGCTGGTAAGAGTCCAAAGATAAAAATCGAACAGATCCTGCCCTCAAGGAACTTATTTTGGTGGGGGAAGGAGATAGAACATGTATACAGACCAGTCTTTATGTAGTGGAAAGAAAGGTTGGTTTAGGAATCAGAGTGTTTGGATATGAAGTCAGTCTTGCTACTCTCTGTGTGACTTTGGGCAAGTCTCTTTAGCTCGGTGGCCCTCAGTTTCATCAGTAAAATAAGTAATTTGGACTTGAAGACTCATAAGTGTCCTTTCAGTTGAAAATTTGTGGTCCTAAGTATAGAAAAGGGTAATTGAGGAGTGAGGGAACACTAATGACTATGGTGGAATCAGAGAGAGTTTTATAAAGGAAGTAGCCCATGAACTTCACCTTGATGGAAGATGAGGGTTCTGAGAGGTGGAGATGAGGAAGAAATACATTCTAGACTTGGATGGTGCCTTGTGTGTGAATTCAATGGAGGTGGGAGATCGAATGATGAGTTTAGAAAACGGAGTGGTCTAGGCTTCAATGTTAGACTATTGCAGGGAATAAAATGAAAGAAGGCAGGAAAGGCAGGTGAGAACCAGCTTGTGGAGGGCTTTAAGTAACAGGTCAAGGAACTTCTATCACTTCCAGGCACATAATAAGCTTGTAATAAAGAAAAGAAGGGAACAACCATTATTAAACACTGGGAATACAAATGCAAGTAAAAAGAGAGAGAGAGAGAAAGAGAGAGAGAGAGGGAGAGAGAGAGAGAGAGAGCCCCTGTTCTCAAAGAACCTATATTTCAGTAAAGGAAGACAACATGAAAAAGAGAGCTGAAAAAGGAAGGTGAGTGGGTTGGTTGAAAGGCACTAGGGAGGGATGACTTTGAAGTACAGGGGAAGTCATGAGCAAAGTTGGGAGGGGAATGAAGGCAAGTCAACTTGGACACCTTCACAAAATGGAGGTTCCAGGTGGATCTCACCAAAGGCAGAAAAGAGACTGGCCTTTCAAAGTGATAATCCATGTGTAATGTTAATGGGATATAAGATCTTCCCGCCCATTAATAGGCCTCATGTAAAGCCCATTAAGGAAAGCTTGCTTAAGGGAAGCTTGCTTATAGGAAAACTTTCACACTTTTTGCTAATTTCTAATAAGGCACTGAGTCATGAGGGTTGTGATGCCTTCTGACTCTGAGAAGTATATATATATATATATACTGAGTTGGTATTTTGTTTTGGGGGCTCGCTTATGAGAAGGATCTTGTGATTCCCTGGTTGAAATTCTGAGTGGTTGTATGTTCAGAGCTCCCTGATTGCTCAGATGTAAAGGCTCTCTCATCCAGAGATGTATGTAAAGTGTATAGTTGATTCAGGCAGTCAGAGCCCTCTCTGTTAGGCTCTATTTCTCTACTTGTATTTTCTCTCAAGTTCGGGGTGCTGACTTTTCCCCTGAACTAATAAATATAATTTAAAATGATTGTTGACCCCTTAAATAGTTATCTTTCCTAGTAAAGCAGATCTAAGAACCTGTGCTAGTGGCCATCCTGGATATGCCAGTGTGGTTGCTGCTACACCATGCTGGGGGGAGGGCTGAAGGGGATGTTGTTTTACTTGTTGATATGACCTTATCCTGGCCATGGAAAACCACTGAAGGCTTTAGTAGGAAAGTGATATGGGATTTGTCCTTTAGGGATTTGTCCCTTAGGGAGTTACTTTGGCAAATATTTAGAGGATGAGGGGGAGAGGGGAGAGATTGGAAGCAGAGACCAAGTATAAAACTATCCATTCAGTGAATCAGTATTTATTAAGCTCCTTCTGTGCTCCAGATACTGTGCTAGGTGCTGGGGATTCAAATACGAGTGAAACAGTATCTTAGTTTCATGATCTAGTAAAAAGTAGACAACATCTATCTGTCTGTCTATCATCTCTTTGACAGACCATGCTCTATCTATAGAGATACAGATAGATGTAGATCTATAGTTACAGATCCCTATAGATTTAGAATGACCTCGATCGATCTATAGAGACAGAGCTAATACATAGATAGATATAAAAGATACAAAATAGGGAGGTAATAGGGAGCAGGTTTTGGGGGACAATTCAGGAAAAGTTTCACATAGAAGTTTCACTCTTGAAGGAAGCTGGGGATTTTAGGAGTCAGGTTGAAAGTGAATGCATTCCAGTGACTGCCAGTGCAAAGGCAGAGATGAGAAGGAAAGTATAAAATACAGTTCAACCATTAGCTATTCTTTTTGTTTCAAAGTGGGTATCACCAGAAAGGTGTGAAGATGAGAACTGAACTTAGTTCCTGGGGCTTGGAGGTTTTGTAGTGCATTCTGGATGAGAACAGGCTTGCATTATTTAAGCTCCTATAAAGCTTTTATGAAAGGCATTGGATGTTACAGGAGGGTGGGGATAATAGCCAAAGGAGAGGAGTTTGAAGAGAATGGAACTGTTTTGCTCATTTAAAGTAAGCTTCTCCATCTTCCCCACCTTAACTCCTTCCTTAAGAAGACTTTGGAGTGTGAGACTGTGAAACTGTGACACCAAGACAGAGTTGCTAGGCAGAAAATCCATGTGTAGGGGATATCTGAAACTCTAGGTGGAAGTATAGGTCTATGTACGACCAGCATCAGCTGAAGTGCCTTTGTATTTGCTAGGGGGTTGCTGGTCTTCAGGAGTTTTCTCAGTCCTTTTAAAAGCCTCGTCTTTCTGCTTTCATTTGCCTCCTTCCACACTCAGTCATACCTTTTTTTCTCTCTCCCCCTCCCCCTCCATCCCATTCCTGGCCCTGGGGAGCCAAGGAGAGAAAAAAGGATATGAGTCTGAGGCAGACTGCTCATTGACTTTTAGTTTAATAAATTAATAGGATTTTTTTTTTCAGAAAAGAAGTGAGGAGGAACCCAGGTTTCTAAAGCAAATTAACATCCTAACCACAGGAAAAAAAAGCCAGTAGAGAATGTTGGGGGTGGGGGAAGCAGTTTAGAATTTCTTCTTCATGTCATTATGGCAACTTGTGATTTCAGTGTTCCACCCATTTTTGTCTTTTATTTTAGTAGATTTAATAGGGAAACAACATCACTATCTCTTGTTTGGGGGAGATCCAGGATTTAAAATTTGGGGAGCACTTTCAATTTTGCATAGAGGCATGGATATTATTTCTAAAATGGAGCTTGTTGACTAGACAAATATTCCAGAAGACTGTTTACTTATTTGCTCCTTGTGCAGACCTATACTATTACATGAACTAAAAGACATCATGTCTGCCTTGAAGGAGCTTCTCCCCTTAGCCCAATAAGGAATTTTCCCTGTCTAACCAAATTCTACCCATTCTTCAAGGTCTTACTACTATTCTACCTGGTCTGTCAAACCTTCCCTGATTAAGTAACTTTGGCTGCTGTCTTTTGAGACAACTGTTTAAAACTTTGTGCAAACCCACACTGATTGCCCCTTTCTCAATCTCCTACCCTACTTATAATAGGATTATTAGAATCTGCACCATAGACTTTACTTGACTATATACTATCTTGTATTATTCTCTAATGACCTTAGAGGTCACTTATTATTTCATATACTTGTTAGTCTCTTATTACTCAACTAGATTATAAGCTCCTTGGGGGACCACATTTTCTACTTTGTCTATACCTCTACCATGCCCGGCACAGTATTTAATACATAGAGTGATGGATTTAGAGCTGGAAGGGATTTTAGATATCATCTCCTTCAATCCTTTCATTTTATAGATCAGGGATAAGTGACTAACTTCAGGTCACACAGCAAATAAATAGCTGAGCTATAATTGAAACCATATCCTCTAATCTCACAGTACCCTTCCCTCTTACTTCTCTGCCTCTCAAATGAAAGAAAATGGGAAAAGTCCTCCCAGGGCTACTGACGAGATACTGTGTGCAATGGAGTATTGCCTGCTCCTGTCGGTGGTAGCTCTGATAGACTCTCCATAAATAATTGCTCATTGGAATGGTATGTGTGATGGCTTGGAGGAGAGAGGGTAAAGCATGGTATGTGTGTGTGTGGGGGGGAGGCATAGTAAACTATATACATTGGGACAGAGGGCTTGGAAATCTCCCTGTGGACCTCTCCTTGCCATTCTCATTCTCTCTTTCCATCGTACCCTTTAGGGCTTGGAGAAGGGTGATTTACAATCTACGTTCAAGTTGGAAGGGGCCTCAGACACTATCAAACCCAATCTACAAATGTGGGGTGTCTCTGGTAGAGTAGGTTGTTGTTTAAGCCAAATTGATGGGCTTGATCTTGATGTGAATCAGTCAGCTTTGCTCTGTTCTATAGTAATTGACTACAGTCATTGAGCCCTTGGTCAACAAGGTCAGCAAGTAAGGCTAGAACAGAGGACTTTGAAATCTGTCTGGACCTCTGCCTGCCATTCACATTTCTTTCTCCATAGTGCATTCTATAGCATGACCTCCAAGGTCCCTTCCATTTCTAAATCTGTGGTCCAAAATATGCTTACAGTTTTCCTTATGAAATAAATGTTTCTGAGTACAGATCAAATTTTCATTTATCATTTGTTTCAAATGTCAATTTCATTCTCTTTTTTAAAAGAAGAAAGTAAAGAATTTTGGATAGATAAGAATAAATCCATCCTGACTACTAGGGAACCAAACCATCAAATCCAAGTCTGGCTGACTGTGGGCCAGTAATACCATCTTCAGATATAATGAACAGTGACACCTTTTAGGATGAAATAGTTTAATGAAAGAGTTTCATTTCCCAGGACTCCAGCCATTCTGCTGAACCCATGACTTTAGGGAAATTGCATTGTCAGCTCAGGTGAAGGCTAGTTCTTCTTTTTCTGGCTATACTTATGTCCAATGGCAGAGAGTTCTATTAGTAATCTCTAAAGAGGTATTCTTGGTCAAGTAATAACATTGTTGAGCACTAGATTTGGAAACAGAGGTTGTTGTTGTTCAGACATTTTCCAGTTGTATCTGAGTCTTTGTGACCCCATTTGGGATTTTCTTGGCAGAGATACTGGAGTGGTTTGCCATTTACTTCTCTAGTTCATTTGACATATGAGGAAACTGAGGCAAACAGGGTTAAGTGACTTGCTTGGGTTCACACAGCTAGTAAGTATCTGAGGCCAGATCTGAATTCATGAAGATGAATCTTCCTAACTCCAGGCCTAGCACCCTATCCACTATACCACCTAGGGTCAAATCCCAGTTCTCTTCCTTACTACTTATATAATTGTGGGCAAATTTACCTTTCTGAGTCTCAGTTTCCTCATCTGTAAGATAAGATTGAGCTAAATACCTCTCAGGTCATTTCCAGCTCTAAATCTATGACTCAAAATATGTTTGTACTTCACTTTATGCAATAAATATATTCCTGAGTATAGATTGTTTTCATAAAGAAAATAATTCAGAATGCTCCAAGAAAGCATGTTTTAAGTAGCTCTGTATTCTTTTAAAATCATTGTCTATTTCATGTTTTGTAAGTTGGAATCTTGCAGGTTTCTGTAAAACAGAGAGTGTGTGATCTTTTATGCCATCAATAATCTTACCACCTTCCTTGTATTTGGGGCTGCTACTATGCTAAGAGGAAGTATGGTACAATGAAGAGACTTCTGGATTGATAATCTGGAAGACCTTAGATGCTTCCCAGCTATGTGATCCTAAAATAGTCACATGATACAGCAGAAAGAAGCTGTGTTTCAGAGACAGAAGACCTTAGTTCAAATCTTGGCTCCCCCATGACTTTGGGCAAATCGTTTAACCTCTCTCTGGACCTCAGTTTTCTCATCTGTAAATGAGGTCTCTTTCCGTTCTAGGTATGTCATCCTAAATTCTTAACAACTTGGGAGTCTCACTTGATCAGTTATTTCAGTTGTCTGACTTTTTGTGACCCTATTTGTGATTTTCTTGGCAAAGATACCAGAGTGGTTTGCCATTTACCTTCTCCAACTCATTTTACAGATGAGAAAACTGAGGCAGACAGGGTTAAGTGACTTGCCCAGGGTCACACAGCGAGGAAGTGCCTGTAGCAGCAAGCACCCCAATATCCCCAGGGTAGCTGCCAATATAGGTTCTTAGATCTGCTTTTCAAAAGGAAAGCAACTCAAAATGGGTTAACAAGCTTACTTTAATCAAACAAACACACATTACCTAGTTCAGGGGAAAAAGGTCAGCACCCAAACTTCAGAGTTATAGAACTTACAGATCAAACAGACAGGCTTCCAAACTGTCCTACCATTATATCAATACCAAATCACAGTTACCAGAGAGGGAAGCATCAACATCTGGGTTTTCAAAGCCGGGGGGGCTCTCAACAACGGCTTCCCAGAGTCTCATCTGGTCAAATCACACACTTCTCAAAGTGAGCCCCAAAGCAAAGCCTCTCCTCAGGGCTTATATAGCCTTCTCTTGACTCAGAGAATGTAACAACCTTCTGGACCCACTGCCCAATCACAAAGTATCAAGGTGTGGGCTTTCCTGAAAAACAAGCCTCCCACCACAGGCTCCAGGTGCACTTAAGCTAGGGGCAGGGAAGATCTTTAAATCTGCATTTTCATTACAGTGCCTGAGGCCAGATTTGAACCTTGGTCTTCCTGACTCTAGTCCTGGTGCTCAATCTACTGCACCTCCTAGCTGCCCTTAGTTACCTCATTTGTAAAATAAATCTTAATTACCATATTTGTAAAAGAGGATATATAATAACATATAATAGCATATACCTGACAGGGTTGTCAGGAGGATTAGATGAGATAATGCACATGAAGCACTTGGCAAACTCATTGTTACTTTCCCCAAGTCTCTATTTCCTAGATTCTGGTGACCATCATCAGTGGTCAAAGTACTTTGCTAACAGATGTGATCTTTCTTATGGCCAATGGAACTCATTTTCACTGACGATGCTCAGCTTAGTAGTGCTTGATGTCTGGTACTCAGTCTGAGAGACCTAGGTTCAAATTCTGTTTCTTACCTATGAGTTTGGGTTCTGCCACTTACTAGCCATGGAACAGTGATTTACTAACCTTTTGGGTTTCAGTTTCCTCATCTATATCGTGGAGTCAGTAACACTTGTTTTGCCTCCTTCATGGGGTGGTAGTGAACAAAGCGCTTTGCTGCTGTTTAGTTGTTCAGTCGTGTTTGACTCTTTGTGGCCCTATAGACCATAGCACATCACGTCCTTCTATCCCCAACTATCTCCCAAATTTTTTTCAAGCTCAGTTTGCCGTTTCCATGAAAATCTTGATCTCTCATTCTCTGTCGTCCCCTTCTCCTTTTGCCTTCAGTCTTTCCTGAAGAGTCCCATCTTTTCAGCTTCAATATTTGACCTTTCAGTGAATAGTCTGAATTATTTTTTTAAGTATTGACTGATTTGATCTCCTTGCTGTCCAAGCACTTTATAGGTTAGGCCTTAATATAGTATCATATGGCAGAAAAAAATGGCTGACTTTGGGGTTGAAGATTAATCTTAGTTCAGATTTCTGCTGTATCATTTACCACTTGTGTGATATTAATTAACTTCACTTCTCTGGGACTCAGTTTCCTCATTTGTCCCATCAGTAGGCTGGCACTTGGAATGGTCCCTTTCCAGCTCTAGTACTATGAGCCTGTGCTATGCATGCAGGAATTGCTTGCCACTGTTTACAATTTGGATTTACTCTAAGGTCTTTGTCAAAAGGATTTCAGGACTCCAGAAATCCACTGTTAATTCTTATCTCCTCAGAACCACATTTTGGGCCAGGGTAATGCAGATGGGTAAGTGAGGAGGAGCTGGATCTTCTCTGGCCTACAGCTTCATCACTTTCGTCTGCTAGCATGGCTGTTCCCACATATGGAAAAGCTGAACAGAAACCAGTTTAACTTTCTCTACTGGTGATTTCCCAACTCCTTATTTTTTTGTGAAACTTTTGATTGTCCCCAGGAACCCTAAGTGCTGCCATGAAATAGTCATTCAAAAAAGTGAGAAGATTGTAATCTCTTTTGGTTTTTCAGAATAAATTCAGAGTGTTTTTAGGAAAAGATTTTTTTTCTGGGGTGGCAAAATTAAAAAAAAAAAGAAGTTAGCAGAGTCACTATAATTGTAGTAGAAAGAGCATTGTCACTTAAGTCAGAGGACCTGGTTCAAGTCCTGATTCTGCTACTTGCTACCTATATGACATTGGGCAGTCAATTTCACCTTCCTGCTACTCAGTTTCCTCTTTGTAAAATGATCAAGTTAGACAAAATGACCTCTGAGTTTCCTTCCAGCTTTAATCTATTGTCCCATGATTCTATGATTTAACCTCTCTCCATAGGCCAAGAATGCTTGTTTTGTCTGCTCAGAAATGCAGACTGTTTAGCATATATCATTTGAATGTTATAGAATGGGACAAGGTTTTAGTATATTTGTATATATATGAGTACAAATATATAAGAAATGATAATAGCTGATATGTATGTGAACATATACTTAATGCCAGGCTATTTGCATACATTATTTCATTAGATCCTTACAAAAACCATGAGAGGTAGACGCTCAGAGAGATAGTTTATTCCCACTTGACAGATGAAGAAAGAGGCTCAAGAAGGTCAATGATTTACCTAAAGTCACCCAGGTAGTAAGAAACAGAGTCAGGATTGGAACCCAAGTCTATCCCATCTTTTCCACTATTTGACACTAGTAGCTTAGGGCCAAAATGGATAGAAGGCTGGACTTGAAGTCAGTAAACCTTGAATTTTATAGACACTTAGTAGCTGTGTGACCTTGGCTAAGTCACTTAACACCTGTCTATTTTAGTTTTCTTATCAGTAAAGTAGAGGTAATAATAACACCTGCCTCCCAGGGTTGTGGTGAGAAACTAAATGAGATAAGAATTGTAAAGCACTTAGCACTGTACCTTGCATATAGTTGTTGTTGGGTCATTTTTCAGTTGTGTCTGATTCTTTGTGACCCCATTTGAGATTTTCATTGCAAAGATAGGGTGTGCCATTTCCTTTGCCAGATCATTTTTACAGATGAGAAAACTCACACAAAGAGACTTAAGTGATTTGCCCAGGGTCACACAACCAGTAAGTGTCTGAGGCCAGATTTGAGCTCACAAAGATGAGTCTTCCTGACTCTAGGCCTGGTGCCCTATCCACTGCCCTTCTCACACACAGGAGGCCCTATATAAATGTTAGCTACTATTATTATTCTTTGTAAAGCATTTTACAAACTTTATAACAATCTACAAATATTTGCTATCGTTATCATCTCTACACATATGAAGAAGGATTTTCCTATCTGGAGGACTCTTTCACCAGTGTTAACATTAAGCTTTTTTTAGTTCATTAAGAAGCATAACATTAAGGTGACAGATGATTTTTGCCTGGAAGGTTTCCAACATCATGATTGTTTCTCTCTGTGCTGAGCTAGCTTTGTCTTCTAAGAGTGTCCCTACTATTTTCTGCATTCCCACCATTATTGGGGCTATAGCATTGGCACCTTCTTGGCCTTCTCTGTTGATGAGCCTCTGTGGTTTAAGACCCTATGCTGAAACAGGAAAGATCTTGAGGGAATCTCAGAAGGGGGTGTTTTGGAAACAGAAACTTTCTGTACAAGTTTGCTTAGAGTGTTTAATTGTTTAAAAAACAGAGGAAACATGTTGATTAAACAGAAACACACACTTGGGTTATTTAATAAGTAGATTTATCTGGTGCCCTCCAAAGTAGCACTTTGCTGGAGATAGTTTTCTAGTGAAGAGGCAAGAATAGTCAGAATGGTTTGTAATTACCTCTAACTATTTGAATATAAATGGATACTTGAAAAGAATTTGTTCTCATAAGTTGGCTAAATAGACCCCACTGTAATCTTTCTTCCTTCCATTATTAATTTCATTAGCAATTCCTTTCTTTATAGATGGGATAAAAGTTAACTAGCCCCAGTCTAGTTATTCCTGCATCCAAATAAATGGTGTCTGAATTATCAGACCTCTTAATTGCCTCTTAAAAACCTGGGTGCTATTGGAGTAGAATTTGAATGTCATCTTAGACTCTGGGAATTCACTTGAAGGAAGAATCATAGAATTTCCAGAGGAAAAGGAAACTCAGAGGCCATCTAGTCCAATCTAGTACCAAATAGGAATTCCTAATATGGCATCCCCATCAAATGATTAAGGTTTTAAGAATCACAGGGGAAAGGAAAAGGGCACTATGTAGTCCAACTTGCATTTTCTGAAGACTTTGTACATGTAAGCTCCTAGAGGGCAGGGTGGTTTCATTTGTGTCTTTGGGGTTTCCAGTGTCTAACATAGTATAGACAAATAAAAGGTGCTTAATTAAAGCTGGTTGGTTAACTGATTGAACAGGAGGACCTTCTACAATGTATTCAACAAGTGATCATGCAACTTCTTTTTGAAGACCCATTTTAAGGATGGGGACAATAAAATATCTACTACTTCCTGAAGGGGCCCATTCTATGTTTTAGCAATTCTAATAATTCAAGGTTTTTCCTTAAATGGAACTTAATTCTATCTCCCTGGTACTCCTGCCCATTGCTTTTCATTCTGCATTTCTAATTCTACAGTGGAATGAAAAGAAAAGGAAACCCTATGTTAAAGTGCCTCGTAATAATGCAAGAACAAGAACAATGCAAGAACATTGGACACTGAGTGTGAGGACCTGGGTTCAGATTCTGCCTTGGTTAATGACTAGCTTTGTGACCTTGGGTCTCACTGAGCCTCAGTCTCCTCATCTACAAAATGATGAGCTCTAAAGTCCCATACAGCTCTTAAGTCTGTGATAACTGAAGTATGCTGAGGGACAAATGTTTATTGTTGTTGATGTTCAATCATTTTCAGTTGTGTTTGACTCTTTGTGGACCTATTTGGGCTTTTCTTGGCAAAGATAGCAGAGTGGTTTGGCATTTACTTCTCCAATTCATTTTACAGATGAGGAAGCTGAGGCAGAGGTAAGTATCTTGCCCAGAGTCGCACAGCTAGGAAATGTCTGAGGTCAGATTTGAATTCAGGAAGTTAAGTCTTCAGGTACTCTATCTACTACACCACCTAATTGTTCCAATGTTTATTGAATGTCATTGTGAAATAGAAAATGAATAGTGCTGGCATCATCCTGGTCCCTCAGTACCAAAATTACAACAGACCTCTGTGGTAATTGGGAAAATTTCTTCATTCCTTTCCCATGAAGTCACAAAGAAGATAATTTGAAGAGCAACAGCATTGTATCAGTCTGAGGTCAAATGTTTGAAGTGGCAAAAACCTTAGATTCTGAATAATATGAAAAATCTATATACAGAAGAAACATCCATCAAAGATACAAGAGAATTAATTGTTCTTCTGTACAAAGTGATGACAGTTTGCTATCATATTAATAAACACATTTTCAAACTTGGCATGCAAAGCAAGGCATTTAAAAAGCTGTGGAAATAAGACTGTGCATAAAATATGGTATTAAAAAGGTAACTGTGAACTTTACAGATGGCGTTAGGATGAAAAATGCCATCCTCAGCTACAGTTGGATAGGAGAGCTTCCCAGTCTCTGCTGCAAAAAAACGAGAGCAGGAATTTAAGTTGTTTAGTTGTTTTGAAATAACAACTATAAAGAGGGCTCCTTCTGGTTCATCTATTTTTTATTAGGGCAACCGTTAAAAAATTCATTAGAGAAACCCATCTGTAGCAAACAGCCCTCTTGAGGGGGTTTCAGATGGTGATAAGATGTTTTGAGTGGCACTTTACATGAAATGGAAAAGACAATTATTTACAAGAATTAACGGTGTGAGAAAGATGAAAAGATGCAGGGATTGGGGATTAAGGGCCCTCCCCTTCTACACAGCTCTGTGTTTCTCTCTTGAGCCCTCAGTAATCAAGGGGATGGAGAAGTCCAGGCATAAAGGATGTGGGCAAGTGTGTCAGAGGGTCAGGCATCAATCAGGCAGCAAGGGTTATTGATTGAGTGACAGTAGGGAGCATGGCAGAGTATAGCATACATTTAGGTGTCCACATTAGCAAATAGGACCAGACCTTGCCCTGAAGGAATCAAATCTAGAATAACAGAAAGAATGTTTTATAGTGTGGACTGAATTTGCTATAGTCTGAGACTGGGCCTTGCTGATCTTTGTATTGTCATAATGCTTTGCTTATAGTAGGTACTCAAACAATTATTTGAATGATGAATGAATTGGCAGATGCCTGAATAATTCATCTGGGGCTTAACTTCTGTTGCAATAGCACCCATGCATCACAGGGAAGACATGCTTCAGACTTACAAGTTGTGTGGCGCTGGATAAGTCACTTAACCAGTTTCTGCTTCAGTTCCCTTCTCTGCAAAATGGGGATAATATAGCAACAATGTCATAGGGTTGTTAGCATAAAATGAGATAATTTATGTAAAGCTCTTTGCAAACCTTAACATATATTATATATTGAATATATATAGTCTCTCCTCTCTCTCCTCTTTCTCTCCCTTTCTCTATGTCTCTTCCTCTCTCTCTCTCTCTCTCTCTCTCTCTCTCTCTCTCTCTTTCTCTCTCTCATCTCTCTTTCATCTATCTAAGTGGCACAACTAGGTGGTGCAGTGGATAGTGTTCCAGGCCTCAAGTCTGGGCATCTTCCTAAGTTCAAATCTGGTCTTGGACAATTGCTAGCTGTGTGACCCTGGACAAGTCACTTAATTCTGTTTGCCTCAGTTTGCTCGCTTGTGTAATGAACTAGAGAAAAATGACAAATCACTCCAGTATCTTTGCTAAGAAAGCCCAAATGGGGCTATGAAGAGTTGGACATGACTGAAATGACTGAACAACAGAATAATAATATATAACATGACATAATAATATATGCTATTATTATTAATTTTATATGCATAATATAATTATTCAACACCCCATCCTGAAATGAGTTTTGGAATTCATGGGTTTCTGACAGCCAGAGTCAGTTTGAACTCCTTTCCTCATCTCAGCTCTCCAATGTTTATTCATTATTTAATCAGTTTAATTTATGGATAAAAAAATTTGAGATGGAAAATTGTATCTGGTTATCTTGTTAAGGATTTTCAATGCATCTGTGACATATTTGAAAGAGCTCTGGCTTTGGTATCAGATGATGCGAATTCAAATCCTGTCTTTGTTACCTACTACCTGTGTGATCTTGGAAAACTGTTTAACCTCAAAAGGGGCTCAGTTTCTTTATGTACAAATCAAGGCAACTGGATTAAATGGCCTCCAAGATTCTTTCCAGTTCTAGATCTGCCTTCCTGGGATCCTCAAACTCCCATCCTTCAAGCCAGAGCAGAACCCATGCTTGACATGGAAATGGTTATAATAGAATGGGCCATTGGTTAGCTAAAGCCCTGATTAAAACAGTAGCCACATAATGGCACTATGTGACACCTTATTACTACCCAAGGACTCAATCTTGACAAACAAAAGGAAAGAAATTGTGTTGGACTCAGTCGATCCTATAAAGAATAGTATGTGTTATAAGATATCATGTGGTGAAATTCAGTTCCAGATGACTTTGAGATTCCGTGTTAAGGCAGTCAAAAGATCGATGGTTTTTAAGTATGAGGGTCAAGAATAAGAGACAGGGATATAAAAATATTGTGGAGGGAACAAAGAGATGTTCCTTCAGAAAAACTGCTCTTTCACAGTCATAAGGATTAATTTTGGGTTATGATGTGGGTACAGGTCAAGATTCGGCTCTGACACTGCTATCCCATTGTAACAAGGCCTGATGGGGCACGGAGTGGGTATCTGCAACCTTTTTCAGTTGCTTTTCCCATGTAGAGAAGTGAGTGACCAATCTCCTACATTGAGGCAGGAGACAGATTTTTGGTGATGCCTGTCGGTTCTGGTAGGTCTCCTGACATTGAGCCAGGAGAAAGATTGCAAAGAGCTTTACATTTATTTGATCATCTCAACAACCTTGTGAGGCTGGTACTATTATTATCCCCCTTTCACAGATAAGAAAAGTGAGGCTGAGAGAGGTTAGGTGAGTCACACAGCTGCTCCAGCACATCCTTGGAAATAATAATTTTAGGAGGAAGACACTAGCCCTTGGGAAGAATAGAAAACGCTTCATGTAGAATGTGGCCTTTGAGCTGAATCTTAAATATGACCAAGTTGTTATGGGGCAAGGTGCATCGTAAATCTTCAGAATCAGTACAAACTTGGGTGAGCACTAAGAGCCAATCTGGGATTTAGCTTTCACACTTGTTAAATGAGGAAATTGGAAGAGGTGATCTTCGAGGATTTTTCCATATCTAAACTTTTTAATTCCTTGGTTTGATAGATAATGTGCCCTCTGAGCTGGGTCCCAAGCCTTATTAAAGCGTTATAAGAAATAGAAAAGTATGGCATTGTTAAATAACCTTTCTGTTTTTGGTATGGATATGGATTAGGGATGGTCAGCCTGACTTTTAATTCGTAATTCTTTTATGTTCAGCCCTAATAGTCAGGAAGACCTAAATTTGAATCTTGCTTCAGATATTTTTTCGAATCTATGTGACCTTTGGGCCAGTCATTCCATTTCCTTAAGCTTCAATTTGCTGAACTGTAAAATGGGTATGACATTAGCAACCCCCAATATTGCTGTGAGGACCAAATGTGATTGTATTTATTAGTTGTACATGTATTTTAGATACAATATATTCTGCAAACTTTAAAGGACTGTATAAATGTGAGTTATTATTGTTATGGTTGTTATATAATATTCTTCTCTAAAAACAGTGAAATTCAGTGTAAAGAAAACCCTGCTTCTGTCTTCTAACAGGGATTGAGGCAGAGTGTCTGGTGTGTCCAAAGCACCTTATTATTAGGCTGTTTCACCCATAAAGCAATTTCATGGCACAAAACCCTACAGACAATGAGCTTCCAGTAGAATCTAGTTTTATTCCCTAAAATTACTGCTAAAATATTCATGAAACTTTTGAATATGGCCTCAAAGACCAGGAAAAAATATCTCATGTACTGTCTGTCTCTAGAAAGACTGAAAGATTTCACTGCTTTCATTGATTAGGGGCTGGTGGTATAGTTGGATGTGAACCCACCTGTAAAGTTATGCTTCACTGTGGCATTTCCTTTTTCCAGTGGCCATACTGATACAACAAAGTGGTGTCCATATCCTGAAAGCTTTTTGAGACAAAGATCGCATTGGTTTATCCTTAGAGTTTTTTTGGAAACCAGAGAGGCTGAGCTTTTGTTCATCAGTGAACTTTGGATACCTGAGATGGCCATGATATGTAGATTTGCCTGTGTCTTTACCCACAGTCTATTTAGCTTTTGAACAAGGCTGAAATGTTAGAGCTGTGTAAAATGGCCCCACTCACCAGGAACAGCTGGTGAATACCTGTGTTCTAGTAAAACAATCCACTTTCAAAGGGATGGGTAGTATCACATTTGTGAATCAGAGATAAAGGGAAGCCAGGGGCAAGATCTGTGACAATTCCCTTGTTGACCAACTAGATAGATAGACCTGAAAGGAAATAGGGCTGCCGAGCTCCTCAGGGTCATTTGGCCCTTGCTCTTCTCACCTTTAGGTGCCATTGTTGTTTCTCACGGTGAACTTCCCACTTTCTGTAAGACTAATGTTTGGGTTGCCAAGGATAATGATGTCTTCTATTTGGAGAAGAGGTAGAATTCACCAACGTAGGATCTGATACTTATGGAGGGATTTTAGAGGTCATCTCATCCAACCTTTCATCCCAAATGTAAGAAAATGGAGGCCTAGAGAATTGAAGTGATTTGCCCAAGTTCACAATGTAGTAATTAACACAACTGGGATTTGAACACAGGTCCTATGACTCCAAATTCAGTGTTCTTTCAACTGTACCACACTAAACCATACTGCCAGCTATGGCATGGTAGCACATTATCCATAGAACTTCCATGCTCTCCTGCTTGCATTTTGAGCCCCTAGCCATTTATGTATATAGCTGATCATGAGCTCATCCTTGGAAACCTATCTGGGCTTCTGTATGCTTTACCATAGAAGCAGTTTCTGATGGCACATAACAGGGAGAAGGTAAGAAAGAGGACCTTTCAGACAGAATCAGGCTATAGGCCAGGACACTGACAGGGAGAGAGGCCAGGATTCTGATTCATGAGATCCTTCATTGAGTGGGATACATTCAGCCAAGAGAGCTCAACCTAAGAAACCCACCCTTGGCTCCTTAGGGAAAGATACTCTAAGAACAATCAACTCTTTTTAAAAAAAATTCTCACTTTATTTTTACTTTTTAAAAATTTATTTTTAGTTTTCAACATTTATTTCCACAAGATTTTGAGTTACAAATTTTCTCCCTGTCTTTCCCCTACACCCCACCCCAAGACAGCAAGCCTACTGAATACCCCTCCCCCAAACTGCTTTCTCTTATATCCTCCCATACCCCCTCTAACTTTCTAGTAGGGCAAGATGGATTTATATACCCCAAGTGCCTGTATACCTTATTTCCCAGTTGCATGTAAAAAACATTTTTTTAAAAACATTTGTTTCTAAAACTTTGATTTCCAGATTCTTTCCCTTCTTCCCCCCTCACCCACCCACACTGGGAAGATAAGCAATTCAATATAGATTGTACATGTATAGTTACACAAAACGTTTCCATAGTAGTTATATTGTGAAAGACTAACTATATTTCCCTCCATCCTATCCCACCCCCCAGTTATTCTGTTTTCTATATTGACCCTGTCACTTTTCAAACACATGTACTTCTAACTACTCTCTCCCCCAATCTGCCCTCCCTTCTATCATCCCCACTCTTACCTCCTTCCCCCCTACTTTCCTGTAGGGTAAGATACCCAAATGAGTGTGTATGCTCTTCCCTCCTTAATCCAAATTCAATGAGAGTAAGGTTGACCCATTCTCTTTCGCCTTCTTGCTCTTCCCCTCCATTGTAACAGTTTTCTCTTGCCTCTTTTGCATGAGATAATTTGCCTTATTCTATCTCTCTTTTTCCCGTTCTCTCATTATATTCCTCTCTCACCTCTTAATTTTATTTTTTAGATATCATCCCTTGATATTCAACTCATCCTGTGCCCTCTGTCTATATATACACGTACATACACACACACATATACACACACATACACCCTACTATATAAACATATATATATATATTCCCTTCAACTATCCTCATACTGAGAAAAGTCTTATGAGTTATAATTTTAGTTTTTCCATGTAGGAATGTAAATAGTTCAACTTTAATAAGTTCCTTAGGATTTCTTTTTCCTGTTTACCTTCTCATGCTTCTTGTATTTGAAAGTCAAATTTTCTGTTCAGCTCTGGTTTTTTCATCAAGAATACTTGAAAGTCCTCTATTTCATTGAATGACTGTATTTTCTCCTGAAAGGAACAATCAGTTCTTGGCACAGTGCCTGGCACATAGGAAACAATAAATGTCCTATCAGTCCATCCATCCACCTTTCTATTCCTCATCTGGTTCTTTAGTAGAATGGATAACACAAAAGACAGAAACTCAGAGGGGATGGAAGTTACCCTTGATGCCCTCCACAGACCTTGTTCTCAAGAAGCATTCATCCAATGAGAGGAGCAAGGGCAACAACACATAGATTTCAGTTGAAAGTTAGATGGGAAAGTCTCATGGTCCTAAAGGTGCAATGGCAAAGAATAGACCTTTTTTTGGCCTTTTTTTGGGAGGACAATTGGGGTTAAGTGACTTGCCCAAGGCCACATGGCTAGTTTTGTGTTAAGTGTCTGAGGCTGGATTTGAATTCAGGTCCTCTTGACTCTAGGGCCAGTGCTCTATTCACTGCACCACCTAGATGCCCCCAAAATAGCCATTTTGAAAATGTCATTTCTCTTGATAATCATATCTGTTTCTGATGTTGAACCATTTTATGGTGCAGACTACTTGGGTGCTGACAATGTCATTTTCTGGGTGTCTAGAAGCCACAACTAAACCACAGCTGCTAAGGAGATAGGACTCCAGTGCCCCAGGAAATATTTGCCAGGTATTATCTCCTTAGGATTTGGTTCATAGAATGATGTCATTGGAGGCTGAGCTGGAAGCTGAGCTGGTGGTCTGGAGGTTCTTGGATTTACCTGCCTAGGGTCTAGGCTGGAAGCAGGCATGGTGGCTTGGGTGGCATTACTATTCTCAAGGGTCTTGCTCTCTTCTCTGAGGTTTGAGATAAGGTGGTGGTACTGATTCCATTTTTCTGAAAGATGCCAGTTCACCTTTCTCCCTTAGGGTGTTTCTGCTGTTTCATCTAGGCTGGCTTGCCTGCCTCACATGTGGCAATTGGTGAGGATAGCTGATCCCTTCTTTGCAAGGGTTGCTTTCTAGGGTGCTGACTTTGGGGGCCAGGCTGGAAATAGAACTGCTGTCTGGAAGGTGCTGTCATTCCCAGGGTTCAGGGGCTTACCTGCCCACTGGTGGTAATTGATAAGTAGGTGGTGGTGCTAGCAGAAAGGAAGGTATATCCGTTCTCCATAGCAATTGCTCCTTTAAATGATAGTACAAGACTAGGTCTAAAAGCAGTGGTTTTTGAAGCACTCCTATTCATAAGGCTCTGGGTCTAGGATCCTAGTCTATGTCATTGGGCCCTGAGGGGAAGTGGTCAAGGTGATAGCAGTCATTTGCTTTGCCTGGAACATACATACTACCCCACATCTCTCCCTCAGTGTATGTTGCTGCTTCAGCTAGGTTTTCTTGCCTACCTCAGAGGTTGAAAGGGATAGCTGCCCATTCTCCACAGGGGTTTCTTCCAATTCTGAATTTCTATGATTCTGTAACAGACTTTTGGGGGATGGCTTAGAAGCCACTGCTAGAGAGCCAGGGTAGCTAGGTGGTGCAGAAGAAAAGAGTGCCAGGTCTAGATTTAGGAAGACTCATCTTGAGGAATTAAAATCTGGTCTCAGACACTTCCTAGATGTGTGACTCTGGGCTAGTCATTTAATGCTATTTGCCTCAGTTTCCTCATCTGTCAAATAAGTTGGAGAAGGAAATGGCAAACCATTTCAAAATCTTGGCCAAGAAAACCTCAAATGGGATCACAAAGAGTTGGACATGATTGAAAATGACTCAACAACAACAACAACATAGGAGAGACAGAGAAGAAAAAGCACATTCATTTACTCCTGAGATGTACACACAATGTCTGACTAGGATCAGGCTATTGTATGATCTTTTAAAGTTGTAAGCAGACAACCAGCCATCCTGTATCCCAGGGTCCCATAGATTAGATAATGCTTATCATGAAAGCATACAAATAAAGTTGAGATACCTATTTAAAAAAAACAACAACCCAACAGCTATATAGTGGGGTGTTAAATATTGTATATTCATCTTTGATCACTGGGTTTAACTTAACTGTTTTTCCTTGTTGCAAGGATTCTCTTTAGGGGAAGTGGGGAGTTGCAGATCTGGAAATTATATGGTAAAAACAAACAAACAAACAAACAGAAGGCATCAAAGACATTTTAAAACAAACAAAACCAAGACTCCTCTCCCCCAAATGGAAACAAATCCAACACTATGTAGTCTATGACCAAGAGACAAGAACATGGAGATTGAATTAAGGCTCCAATATGACATAAAGTGGATTTGAATTTAAAAGTGAAAGCATAATTTCAAGCAGCGTTGGATAGCTACTTTCCCTAGAGAAATAGGGGGCTGAATTCCCTTAGGTTGCAGGATATAGAAATCAAAAGATGAGTATGAATAGCTTTCTATTCCACTTATTTCCTCTAGGATCTAGGCAGTTTAATGCAACCCCTAGTTATATCCTGGTTCTCTCTGGCCCTCTGCTCTTTCATTCTCTATTCCTTTATTCTTTTGGGTTTGCATTTTTACTAGCTAGAAAATGTCCTCAGGGCCCTGCTGCTCCAGATCTTACCCTCCTGAACCTTCCTGATCAGGGGTTTGACTCTTGAAAGCTGGAAGATGCTGAAGAAACTGGGCTGTAACCCAAGACTACCCCATCCGTTACTAAATTCTGGTCACATAGGCTCAATCTTCATAGTTTGAGACATAGGTAGCATGGTTGGTTATTTGCAATCCAAAAATTTCTGAGTGTCTCTTCCTTCCGACTCAGGCCCTAGTGTGAATAGCTCATAGGTAACAGAGATTTTTAAAGAGGTTTTTTGGAGCTCTTGCTTTGATGATCTATGGAGAATCAGACAAAATTACTTCAGTGAATTATTTTCTACATGGAATTATTCTTTTAACCTCAGTAAACCTCAATATGTTGCTAGCACTTTGATAAATTAAAAAAAAATAAGCCAAAGGACCATATAGATTTCATTAGATTGGTTTTTTTTTCCATGATAAGCAAAACAGCTCAGCAATTCCTTTCATAATTAAACCCTGAGTCCAATTTGGATTTGCTATTTTTAAAGGTATTTTCCCAAGGTTTTCTTCTGCTTTTTCCTTTTTTTTTGGGGGGGGGAAGGTGACATATGGTTAAAAGGTTAAAATTACCACCTTAATCTAAGTCTTTGTTATCTCCAACCTGGAGTGTTGCAATAGTATTTTTTTTTTTAAGCAATTGGGGTTAAGTAACTTGCTCAAGGTTACACGGCTAGTCATTATTTATGTGTGGGTGCTCATTTTCTGAGGCCGGATTTGATCTCGGGTCATCCCAACTCCGAGGCCGGCACTCTTACTCACTGCGCCACCTAGCCTCCCCTTTAGGGCAATTGGGGTTAAGCAACTTGCCCAAGGTTACATGGCTAGGTTTTTGTTTGTGTGGATTAAGTGTCTGAGGCCGGCTCTGAACTCAGGTCCTTCTGACTCCAGGGCCGGCGCTCTATTCACTGCCACCTAGCCGCCCCTGCAATAGTATTTTAATCAGATTTCTATGACGTTGTTAGAGTGTCAGGAAGCCCCAAGAGGGAAAATTTCCCCAATGCAAAGGACAAAATAAATGCTCTTCACCCCCTTCCCTACACCTCCCTCAAAAGAGTCTGCAGCATCCTTAGAGGACTGGGATACTCTGCTGGAGACTTCCATCATGTTGAAAGAGAGGGTCCTATCCTCTGATGAAGTTACAACATTCTCTTGGGCTGCTGACTAGGATGCCCAACTTAATAAAGAATAAGTCTAGCAAACATTAACAGTAAGAGGGTTCTATAGAGAGGGTAGGGACAGTTGAACACATTTTATCCTCTGAGGGCAAAAGCTTTTAAAACAACTTCAGATAGTCTTAGAACAATTGCTCTTCTGGAGAATTCTTCCAGTTCCTGGGAGACTTGGTCAGAAACTCCCTTGGCCTGAGTGAACCAGAATCCCATCTCTACTTCTTACTTGCTGTCTCTGTCTGCCTTGGATTTTTCCATCTGGTCTCGGTGTAACCTGTCCTGGTCCATTTCTACTCTACCTTGACTAACTTTTGTTCTAATAATCTATTTCATCTGTGGGATTCTGCCTGACTGCTATTATTGTTTATCCCAGCTCTGTTTCTAACTAGCTGTGTGTCTTTGGGCAGGTCATTTCACTTCCTAGATTCTTAGTTTCCCCCCTATGTGAAATGAGGGCTTTAAAGCAGAATGTATCTAATTTTCCTTCCAGTTCTAATATTGTGAGATTCTTTGCACTCAGCCGTGGCTGTGCCTTGGACAAAGACGCTGGTTACCTTGGAGGGCTGCTTGCAGTTCATCCCTCTCCTCCATCTATCTAACATGTCGCCATCAGGTTAATATTCCTAAAACACAGCACTTTGTAAATGTCACCTGCTAAAATTAAAAAAAAAAAACTACAAACCTTCATCGTATCCCTTCTGCTTATGGGAGTAAACTACAAACTACTCCAGTATTTAAGACCTTCCATAATTTGGCCCCTACCTGCCTTTCCAGACTTATTTCATGCTACTTTTAGACGCATTCATTTTCTTAGATGCATCTATTTCCTTCTAAACATGCCATGTGAATGGAGTCATATGGATACACCATATGAATTTTTGTGACTCTGTTCATCACCGTCTTGAAATACCTGCACATAGTAGGTATATTTCTTTGTACTATCACTTTATAGATTTAGAATTTTAGAGTTGGATGGTCTGTAGAGGTCATCTCATCTAGCCTTATAAACCTTATGCAGATTTCTTCCACATAACATTCCATATAGGTGATCACCTAGCTTCTGCTTGACAAGGAACTCACCTGTTCCAAAGCAGCCCATTCCATTTTTGAATAGCTCTAATTACTGGAAACATATTTCTTATATTGACCACAGATCTGGCTGTCTATAGCTTCTAAACATTCATGGATCCTAGCTCTGACTTCTAGAGGAATTCAGAATAATTCTACTAATTATTCTACTAATAATTCTAATAATTTTTTGAGGGATGACCCTTCAAATAAACTTTACAAATATGAGATTGAAGTGACATGACACTAAATAGTTGCTTGTTTTAAAAATTGGGGACTTTAGTGGACTGTAAGTTAATAAGAATCAACAGTGTGATTTTTGTTATTGTTGAGTTATCCCAGTTGTGTCTAACTCTCTGTGACCCCATTTGGGATTTTCTTGGCAAAGATACTGGAGCGGTTTGCCATGTCTATGACAGCCAAAAAATAATGTGTTCTTCTTAGAAAAATTTGTACTAGACATGTGCATTCATTGATATGAGGGAATTCCTCTACTAATGCAGATTAATGCCTGCTCTATATTGTTCAGGCTTAGCAGTGTTGCCCGAGACATAGAAAGATCAAGTGACTTGTCAAGGTAATGCAGCTAGTATGTGTCAGAGATGGAATCTGAACCCACGTCTTCCTGATCATGTGACTGGCTCTCTACTCTTCTTGTCTTTCATAGATTGCATCAAGGGAAGAAAGTGTCCAGAACCAGGTTGTACTCCCTCCTGGTTAAACCTCTATACTGGGTTCTGGTCAGATTATCATGTTATGCTCTGATCAGATCACTTCTGGAATGTTTCGTTGAGTTCTAAATATCTGGGAGACATTAATAAATGGGAGAGAATACATAGGAGGAATCCTGGGATGATAGTGTCTATCTCCTAGGGTTGTTGTGAGAATAAAATTAAAGCATTTGTAAACCCTGGCCCATAGTAGGCACTTAATAAAAACTTGTTTCTCTTCTCCAACTTTACTTTTCCTTGTTACATGATTATATTCTATTATAATCCATATCAATTATTATGACCTTTGATAATTTTTAAAACTCATTTGCTCTTTGTTTCCTAATTTATAAAATAAAATAATTAGACTTGATGAGCTAAAACATCCCCTCTAGTCCTAAATTCTATGTTTCTATGAAGTTATATTGACACCAAGTCACCATGTGATAATGCCCACCCTTTACCTCCTGCCTTTCAAATCATCATAGAAGCATAGAATTTAGAAATAGAGGGGATGTTGTAGCTCACCATCATCATTGTCATCATTACCACCACCACCACCACCATCACCATCACCACTCTCAGGGGAAACACCATCACCATCACCATCACCATCACCATCACCATCACCATCACCATCACTACCATCACCATCACCATCACCATTATCATCACCATCACCACCATCACCATCACCATTCTCAGGGGAAACACCATCACCACCACCACTACCATCACCATCACCATTCTCAGGGGAAATACCAGCACCATCACCATTCTCAGGGGAAACACCAGCACCATCACCCATCACCATCACCATCACTACCACCATCACCATTCTCAGGGGAAATACCATCAGCATCAGCATCAGCATCAGCATCACCACCACCATTCTCAGGGGAAACACCATCACCAGCACCAGCACCAGCACCATCACCATCACCATCACCATCACCATCACCATCACCATCACCATCACCATCACCATCACCATCACCACTATCACCACTACTTTCATACTAGGTAGAGCACTGGGTTCTAAAACTAGAAAGCCCTCAGTTCAAATCTCACCTCTTATATTCTGGTCAAGAATCTTAACTTTTCTATGCTCTAGGAAACTCTAAGATTAGAATCTGCCAATACGGTATTGCCTTTAATTGGAAGAAGGACTTTCCTCTTCTGAGAGTTCCTTATACCAGTGAAATTAATAAATCCAGTCTCTATTCCCTACCTTTGCTACCATCACCTTACATTTTATTGCTGCTCCAAACTTTTCATGTAATACCTTAGGCCATTTCATTTGAATTTCTAAAGTATGATTATGCAAGACTTGAAAATTTTTGTCTGCTTTCAGGTCCTGCCCCAACACTGTATGAAGAGCCAAACCTATAGGTAGGGCATAACAAACAATGTGAAAGGGTAATGTAACCCTAGGTGAGAGAACCTTTCAAGAAGGCCTCTTCTATAATGGCATTAATGAACATTAAAGTCAATGTACATAAATCAGGTGGTCATATGTACTTCTGTCACTAGTTCACTGGTCTGTCTTTATGAGTTTCAGTTTGATGAGTATGTTGATTTTTCAGCTTCAGATGAGTTGGTTGCCATTGCTTGACATTAAAATTTTTTTTTTTTGCTTTTTGGAGGGGAAATGCAGGGCAATTGGGGTTAAGAGACTTGCCCAAGGTCACACAGCTAGTAAGTGTTAAGTGTCTGAGGCTGGATTTGAACTCAGGTCCTCCTAACTCTAGGGCCAGTGCTTTATTTGCTGTGCCACCTAGCCACCCCTATTGCCATTTCTATTGCAAGCTGGGAAAGGACCTATAGGCAGGGAGCTAGAGTTCCTGTGTTGAACTGGGAGCATAACTAACAGTGTAATCATTTCCTCTACTGGGCATAAAAACTTTAAAAATTTATACATAGGTATTTCTGCATGTTCTGAAGCAAACAGTTTAAGAAAATTTTTATGTAAGAGTATAAAAATGTAAGAATGGTCATACTGGGCCACATTCATTATTTGTGTACCCTACGATCTAATCTATGCCAGTGGCACCAAGGTATGGGATATGTTAAGGGAGGGTTGTCCTCTGAAATCTTCTCCCAAAGCTTAAGGGATCTTCACCCTCCCCAAGAGTAGTTTAACTAAGACCAATGGATTGACAGGGTCATTTTCTTTCATTTTTTTCAGGTAAGCAGGACCAGTTGCTGCCTACTGGCTCCTTTCAGAAGAAGAGGTTGGCAAGAAGGCCTGGCTATATGAGAACAGATACCAGGCCATGGCTAGAATGCCTTTCTACTACAGCTCACTCATCATTCAACCTGAAGGAGCTAGGCCATGGCAAGGACAACAGAATGACTGAACTCAAGACCTGTACCATGGCCAGACCGGGAGACTCTGATTTGAGAAGACAGGGTTTCAGCTCCTCAGCTGGGAATCCCATCCTCAAGGGAAGCAGGGTCATAGGGCATAGTAAACTGGGAAATTTCTGGTCTCAGCCAGGATCAAATGCCAAACTGACTGACAGTGTAACTGATCTTCCTGTTCCCTCTGCCCCTGTTTGTTTGGAAAATTTTCTACCCCCATGTAGGCCTGAGGCCTCCCTGGCCCCTTGGGAGGTGGCTGGGGGTGTCAGAACTCAGGGCCCTGTGGTACAGAAGGAAGCAAACAACTCCTGTGACCGAGTAGGCCTCCAGCAGACTCCTACAACCCCACCTAGCTCTCAAGATGTCTTTAACTCAAGTTTTAGTTTTATACGACTTTCTCTCCGATCTGCTGGGGAGCGAGGAGAGGCTGAAGGTTGCCTCCCCACAAAGGAGGTAGAGCCCCCTTGTCAAAGTCCCACAGAGGTACAAGCAGAAAATACCAATGTGAACGAATCTGTCAAGAGGCAGGGCAGTTCAGGAACCTGTGAGGCCCTGAGGCCCATCCCTCAGCCTTGCAATTGCAGGACTCCCCAAGGTCCTCTGGGCACACCCCTGGCCAGCAGTATCCAGCCTGAGAAGGAAGTTTTCTCTTTCAAGGATGCAGATGTAGCCACCTCCTGTTCCCCAGATTCCTCCTCCATAGACTCTTCGGTTACCTCAGGCTGTGAGAGCAACATCATGGCGAGTGAGCACAGTTGGGATACCCTGCTCAAGAAATACGAGCCAGTGCTGACGGACTGCCTTCTGAGTAACCGGGCCATGGTGCAGGTTGGTGTTTCCTCGGCCTGTGTCTGTGCGAAGAGGAGAGGGTGGGGGTGGGGATGGTTAGGGACAGTCTAATCCTCAATGGTTCGACCAAAGCACTTGTTAACCTACTGGGCAAAAAGACAGGAAATGATTTCGGGCCTTGGCTATGGTCTTTTGAGAGATTTCAGCAGTTCCATTTGTGGCTGATTACAAGGGAGGGGAATGACTGCTTATCTATTTCTTTTTCTCCATCCCCGTCCTTTCTCCTCTTTCCTCCTCCTCAGCTGCTCAGCTTTGTACTTATTATTGAGCTCTTGTTTATTCTTCCTTTCCTGCAGGGTGTTCTAGGTCCAGCTCATTTTGGAAGAGGGGAGGGGAGCCATGACTTACTGATACTGGAGTGAGATGAGCCAACTTGATAATACAGGATGTCCCAAAAGTCTTAGTGCTGCTTTAAACTTTAATAGCGTAGAGGTACTCCAAGCTATTAGATAATGATTGCAGGGAATACTTATATCGATTTAATCGTAGATCCATCAGATTACTAAAGTATTACACAGGATGTCCCCCAAAGTCCCAATAATAATTGGAGAGATTAAAATGGCATAAAGACTTTTGGGACACCCTGCAGAATACTTTATTAATATGATAGATCTAAGGTTAAATTGAGACAGGTATGCCTTCCAATGGTACAGATCAAAATCTTCACACTGTAGTATGTCATAGATTTAAAGATGGAAGACTTAAAGACAATGCCCATTCCTACTACAATGCTCTGTCCCAGTCTAGGGCAGAAGAACTCAGGCTCTAGTAGGGGCACTTGTTATGCCTGGGTACAGGGGGTTGGTGATCAATTCTGGCAGAATGAGCACTGGGCTTTAATAATGCTGGCAACAGCACAGATGAGAGCTCCAGAAGAGTTGGTTAGGGGATTCGTGGGTGCAGATACAGGCTCCAGAAGCTGAGCAGCTCCTGGTCACAGTGGCAAAAGGCAGGTCCAAGGTAGCCTATTGCTTACTGTATTATAAAACTGATTGGTCTTTCCATATTGCTCTGAACAATACCTAATGATCATCTTATGATGGCATTGTTGGGAGGGGAGTTACTTTTAAGCAACAAGAGATAATTGAAAGTGTCTAACCAGAGCCTACCAAATAAGGAGGAGACACTCTCTCAAGAGTCTTGTGCTGCCTGAAACAGACTAAAATATAATTGTGAAATGTTTAGCAAAATAAATAAAAATATAGATAGTTTATTTATAGTTTAGAAAACCTTATCACCAAGGACTAAAGAGTGGTAGAAGCAATATCCTAACTCCTCCCCCCATGCAAATTAGGCAAGTTTTTCCTTAAAAAGAGGTCATTTTGGGGGACTTGATTGAGTCAGGGGACTGAAGGATCAGGATGTTGATATCAGTTCCTCATTGACTGAAAACAAAACACCCACAAAGAGCTCCAGGTACCCTCTCTACTTTACTGGTAAAAAATGATGGACAAATCAAGCAATGGAGTATCACTGCAAAATCAAATCAAGGTAGCCTCAAAGACTATTCTTGTTGAATGTCCTTTTCCTGCTATAGCTAAGTAAATCTTTTCTTAATTGTTGAAGGATTTTAGAATGTCTCGTTTTGTTCCAATATCCATCCTACACTCTCAGGAAACTAGCCTAAGTGAGGTTCAGTCAAGAACAGCATGACTAGAACCTGAAAATATTGACAATTTGGGTCCTGATCATTCAGTTAACATTCTGGTCAGTGTGATGCAACTGCTCCCAAGTGCCAAAGAAATAAACAGATTGGCATTGGTTTGCAGTCTGGTCTTACAACTGTTGTGATAATGGTTAGAGTGGAGAATGGTAGAGTAGATAGTGTTCCTTCACAGTCTGGTATGACAGGAAGGCAAGCTGTAATGGAACTTATCAAAAATGTCAATACACCACCTACTGGAAATAATTTAATGCAAATGGCCCTGACCATTAAAAATAAGCAAGCCAGGGGCGGCTAGGTGGCGCAGTGAGTAAGAGCGTGGCCCCGGCGTCAGGATGACCCGGGATCAGTCCTGGCCTCAGAAAATGAGCGCCCACACATAAATAATGACTGGCCGTGTAACCTTGAACAAGTTATTTAACCCCAATTGCTTTTATAAAAAAAAAAAATAAGCAAGCCACTAATGTGCATAAATGGATTGTAGATATGAATATTTTAATTACACAAATGTACTATATATCATAACCAAATTAGAAACAGATCAGTTTTAGGGAACATTACCAGTTTTAGGGAAGAGCTTCATGCTCCTTTCTACCAATTATATCTCCTGCTTCAAGTCACACAACAAAGTACTACTGGCCAATGAATGGCAATTGTAAGGGATAATTAAGCCTTGATTGAACAAAACAAGAGATGAATTTGAAGAGCTTTAAAATCTGAAGAGGGAAAAGTTAAAGAACCTGAGGTCATTGAAAATATGTACTAACTGCCAACTCCAGAAAGTCTAGTTAATAATGGAATAGACCAAAACAATACCAATGTCTCAAATGATTTTGAATAGGATATATACTGAAATTTAAAAAACCCTTTTTGAGTTCAACATAATCTGTCTAGTAGATCAGTTATACTGAGTAATTTCAAAATTTATATAAGAGCATATATAATTACAAATGATACATCTGTATGATCTTATATATATATATAATATCTAATGTATGTGGATAGATATAATATATGTAAGATTTTATATATAATTATAAATAAGAATAATTTTATTTCTATATTAACATATTTATAATAAATATATTTATATATAAATATAAAAGGGTAATTTAATGATCAATGTAGATTATGTAAGAAATGAGCAAAATTGTAAAAAATTTAGCACCTACTGAATAGTTAGCAAGATATAACCAGGTGGCCAGAATTATATAGCTGAAGGTCATTCTTTTTCTTGGAATGACAGAAGACAAATCCTCATCCCACCAATACCTTGAAATATTCTGGAGAACTAGACTTATGAACTGGACTACCATCACAGACCAAACTGTTGCAAGATACTTTTGATCCATAAAAACTTAAAAAGAATTTAAATAGATCTTATCAGACTACTTATAATTTCCAAGCTACAGGAAATGACAGCTTTTTAAAATATAGAGACCTAGCAGAGGAGATCATCTTGTATAGGAACAGAATGATGCACATATCATCCCTCTTGTCCTGTGGGTTACCAGAGACACAATTGCAGATGCTTTCATTCATCCTACAAGGCATAAGTATATATCCTAACACTTTTATCAGACTATAAAAACTTTTTTTTCTGCTTGACATTAAATATTAAAAAATACCCCAGACATGTCTCAGGAATATTTTTATCTGAACCCTATTGCAAAAAAAGATGAGATGATCCTGATGCTAGTAATTGATGATGATGATGATTATGGTGGTGATGATGGTGGTGGTGGTGGTGGTGGTGGTGGTGGTGATGGTGATGGCACCTTCTGTTGGTGTAACTCCTTAACTTTTTCTAAGGGCCTTCACGTCTATTTTTTCCTCATGGTTTAATGAAAAGAGCATTGTATTGCATCTGCTAAAAGAGTGGGAGACTCAGGACTTACAGGTCCCATCTCTACTTCTGTGTGATAGGCACTGAAGATACAAAGACAAAACCAAAATATTTCTTAAGTAGCTTTCATTATCTTGGGGGAGACCACATGTGCATAAAAAAGTATATGAAAAATTTACATGTTGTGAGTTTGGGGAAGGAGGATTCTAATAGTTAGGATCCATGTAGAAGATGATGCTTGAGCTGAGCCTTGAAGAAAAACGGAGATTCTGGGAAATGGACATGATGGAAGGAATGTATTTCAATGACAAAGTGTAGCTAATGCAAAGGTACCAAGATAGGATGGGGTACATTCAAGGAGGACTAACACCTCTGGTATGAAAGCTTGCTGAGCCCTTTTCAAGCTGCTTCTCTTTTGGTGGAGATCTTTCATCCAGCTCTCACTTGTGACTCTAAGAAACCATAGCATGTACAGCGGTCACACCCTGGTAAAATTGTCGTGGCAGATGGGCTAAACCAGGTTGAAGGTAACCAACAGCCCTCAGACCTCATCAGTGAGTTGTCTCCTCAAGCATGTGGATGGAATGAGTGGGTAAGAACAATTTGTTCCAACAGCGATGAAGGAGGTGCTGTGGAGCACTTAAAGCTTAGGCATCAAAGACTGTAAGGTCAGCCACATCGGGGGCCAGTTGTCTTGACTTTTTGTCCAGACACTGAACTTCGATGACTCTGGAAGAGAGAGTCAGGCTGATGACTTTGGGCAGCTCTGCCTTACCTAAATCCAATTCACAGGCAAGTCAGAACATAGCCCATGATGTCACTGGTCCTCTTCATAAAATTGAAGGCAAACCAAGATAGGAGATGGAATTTTGTATACGAGGAGCCATAAGATAGGCAATTTGGCTGGATTGTAGAATGTCTAATGTCTAATGTATGTAGAATGTATGATAAGGCCTCAAAAAGTAGATTGAAGTCAGGTTATGCAGGGCTTTCAAAGCCAAAGTAGTTTATATTTGGTCCTAGAGGCAATAGGAAGCCCATTCAAGTTAATTAAATAGGGGAGTATTCATTAAGTATGGTTAGAACTGTATGAAAATATTACCGTGACAACATTATTTTCACAATATTAGGAAGGTATGTAGGTATGATGTATTGGCACTTTGGGATAACATAAGATTTAGCATGCTTGGTTGATGTATCTTTCAGAGGCTAGGGATAAAAATCTCTTAATTGGAATGTTCCTAGAGAAATCAGCTAGTAAGATGAGGGGCTTGCCCGTTTTGAAGAATTATGTATTTCATTTATGAGAAAAGCAATTGTGTATGTGTGTGTGTGTGTGTGTGTGTGTGTGTGTGTGTGTTATGTATGCACATATAGACATAATCTATAGCGTTGGATTTGGATAACAGGATATAAAGCTGGAAGGGACCTTAGGAATGATATAGTCCAATTTTTGTGTCATGGACTTCTTTGACATTTTGTTGAGGCCTATGAACCTCTTAGAATGTCTTTAAATGCACACAATACAATACTTAGGATTACCAAAAAACCCCTAATTATATTTAAATACAGTTATCAAAATATTAACCAACCCCCCCACAAGTTTACCCTCTAGTTTGAGAACCCTTGATCTAGCCCAACTCCAGCACTACAGATGAGGAAACGGCCCAGAGAAGCTAAATGACTTTCCTATGATCAATCTGGTAGGAAGTGATAGTTAAAACTTGAACCCAGTTACGCTGACTGTGCCCATCATGCATTAGGTGAAAGTGTCTGAAAACAGTGTTTTATACGTGGTAGATGCTAAATAAATGTTTACTGAATGGGGAAGAAGTAGGAGAGGTAGGTTATTGGTATTCCTAAAAAGTCCTCCCCGTTTTACTTTCAGCTGTCCAACTCAACCACCAACATCCTGGCCCCATTCCCTGCCTGCTTTGATCTCCATGGTCAGGGAGCCAGAAGCCTCATTCCCACCAGAGGGAAAAATGTTGACTGTGGCTTGGTTCTGCAACTATGGAAATGTGCTACAGATATCGACTTGATAGGCATTTGGGTCGAGCACACAGATATTAAGAGTTTGATCTGGGATCCAGTTATACAAATGAATGAGATTTCAACTGACTGTGTGGCTTGATTTTTCCTTCTTAAAATGCCAATTAAAACAACAATACTATTTTCAAAGACAAGTGAGTGATTTTAAAAAAGTTTTGCTGTCAGTTCAAGTGCTGATAAAGTGAGGGAAAAGTAAGAATATATCCATTGTTTCTGACAACCTCTTTCCTCAGCTTCCACTTTATTTCCCCTCCCCCCTCTTGTCTCTCTTGCCTGACAACAAATCCTGTCTTTCAACCAAACAAAAAACTTACCTTGGCAACAATTCTGCTCAAGACTATGAGATTTGGCATGAAGAAGGCTGGTGACATCAGCCAGATTTCCCCTTCTTTTCCAATCCTCTTACTGGGATATGGATCAAATCACTCTGAATATAGAGAACTTTTGATAAGCAGAGGTTGTTGAAGCCTTTAAGCAAATTTGTGCCCTTGGAGGAGTACAGGGCTAGTGGCATTAAATTAGTGTTTTGGATCAGAAGTTGAAGGCGGGGTATGGGAGAGAGAGAGAGAGAGAGAGAGAGAGAAAATGTGTGTGTGTGTGTGTGTGTGTGTGTGTACGTGTACGCGCACGCACGGGAGTGCTCACTGGGGGGTGGCGGCCTAGTTTGGAACAGCAGTGTCCATGGAGCTGCTTTAATTCACCTCTAATTTAGTACTTGGTTCAATTTAGTTTAAACATATGTAAGGTTAATACAATGCACGATCATATTTCTCCTTTGCCCCTACCATATCTCTCCCCCTTCAGATATAAATTTTAAAATGAATAGATTATAACTTAAATGGTCAAATACTGCTAAGCCAACCACAATTTAATCTCCTTGAAAGGAGCTACAGTTAGACTTTTTGAAAGTTTGCATGGTAAAGTGGATAGAGAGTCAGAAAGCCTGGGAGTAAGGAAGGCTCAAATTCTGCCACGATCCTGATTTTATGTTTTTAGTGTGAGGAAGGACATTCACTCATTAGGGCCAACAAATACACACAGAAGTAATAAGACACAATGTGGAGTCACGGTTAAAGGGCTAGTCTGGGAGACAGGAATATCTGGGTTCAATATATGGGCAAAGTCATTTAACCTCAGTACCTCAGGTAGCTCTCTCTAAAGACCCTAAGTTACAAAATTGTTGATCTGTGTTGACAGAATGAATTTCCACATTGGCAGTTCCCCCTTCTGGGGAAATCACAGGTGCAGATTGCCCTCTCCCCCAATTAAACAACAAAGCAAAGTAAAACCTTTTTAAGTTATGGGGAAATTCTCTCCTCTTGCCTGTTTGCTGTTAAGATTTGATTATGAGTCTTTCTGCAGCAATTACTTGTGAGGATGCCTTACAGTAAGGCTTTATCTGCTTTTTTTTAAATTCACAACTCTATGATGGATTATTGTTATTCCCATTTAGAGCTGAGATAAATGAGACCCAGAAAATGGAAATCATTTTTAGCACGCAGCAAGGAAGGGGCAGAACCAGGATGAACAATTCCTGCTCTTATCCTCTGAAGTTGTTGCCTGTCCCCTGCCTCTGCCTGACTATTGAGCACATCAGCAGAAAGACAAGGAAGAGAGACAGAGCTGTTTTGTTACTTGTCTGTCTCACTTAACAGCCTTTACCAAACAGCCTGGTCAAATAAAATGCCTGAGGTGCTAGGATGCTTTCTAGAGCCGGCAGGAGTGGTAAGCTACTGTGTTTCAATGTCTTTTTCTCAGAAAAGTTGTTCAGAAAGGACTTTTTGAGATTTGGAATTTGTCCCAAAAGAAAATAAACAAAATGTCACCCCACCCCTCTCCTCCAGCTAATTTGACCTTTACTCTGTCCAGTGATACACATAAGATTCCTTTGGAATGGAATGGTGGCTTGTATATGCTTTGTAATAGCTTTTTGCAGAGAGCAGTGACTTTTCCCCCATGAGCTCTTCTAATTATTAAATCCTCCTTACCCTTCTTCTTGGACAGGCATATTTATCTTGGGAATATAATATTAAGTAATATCCAGTATCATATTATGTATGATATGTGGATAATAGTAGTGGATAATAGTATGTGGATAATAGTAGTTGACCTTGATATAGCACTTGAAGGTCTACAAACACTTTACATTCATGGTCTCATTTGAGAGACTTCACAGCAATACAGTGAAATTGTTGCCATGTTACCCTATATTTTATGGATATAGGAAAGGAGCCTCAGAGCAGGAAAGTAACTTTCCCAGGGTTACACAGCTAGTTAAGTGTCAGAGGCTGGATGTGAATCTAGGTCTTACTTGACCCTGAGTCCAGCTGATGAGGTTTGAGGAAGTCCAGGAACCCCAAGACTGAAGGTTCCTGACAGGATCAGGGCATCTGGAATGAATTTGTGGACTCAAGCATTCTTTAAGTCAAGGTGGCTAAAGTTTATTGTTGTGCTTTTCAGCAGGCAAGAGTTCTTTGGGAACTTGTAACATTAGAGGGGTACAGTTAAAGTTTATAGGATATTCTATAGTAAAACATGTGCCAAATATGCTAACTAGGTGATCCAGGGTGGGATTAGGGAGTGGTTAAGGAGTGGTCAGTTCTTAAAAGAACATACACTTTTAGTATCTACAGGTATTTTACCCAGAGTTCACTGGGAAATGAAGGGCTACATAGAGGTGTGGTTTTAGGCCCGTCACTAAGTTGCTCTCTCTCTATCTCCCTGTCTTCCTTTCCCTCTCCTTCCCTCCCTCTTTCTCCTTTCCACTAATGATTGGGGAACCTCAATTGTTAGCTTTGCCTTAGAAAAAGATAAAAATTCAAAGTCAGAGAATACTTTTGTAAAGGTTCTTTTAATTAAAAGACTTACTGTTATCTTTTATTTTTTACATGACAATCATTTCTGGATAGAACTCCTTGGAATTGAGTCCTCTTTGTTTTTTTTAATGACAAAAACATGTAAAAATAGGCAACATACAGCAACTGAGTCTGGCTTTGCATATAATATTCTGTCATTTATGGTGGAAGGATTTCCAAATGAGGATAACCCGCCTGTAGTTTCCTGACTGTTCATAGTAGTCTCTCATTTTTCTGTAGAGCAGAGGGAAGCCTGTTTCATTATCTGCTCTCTCTGCATAATTATACTCAGGGTTTCCTTTCAGTGGTCTTTTACTGTATAGGTTCTTACTGGGAGAGTTAGAGGTGGCATGCTTTTGCAGTAAAAAAGTTATTCTTAATGACTTTCTGTGTAATTAGGGGAATCCTCCAACCTTTCTATACTTGAATTTCCTTAGATGTTTCAACATGTTTCTAGAACATAAGTATGTAGGGCTAACTAATGATGATAATTCCTTGGGTTTCAATAGGACCTGAAGAACAAACACAGACATTGTATCATTTATTTATATTTTTTTTTTGAGGGGGAAGGACAAGGCATTTGGGGTTAAGTGACTTGCCTAAGGTCACACAGCTAGTAAGTGTTAAGTGTCTGAGGTTGAATTTGAACTCAGGTCCTCCTGACTCCAGGGCTGGTGCTCTATTCAGTGCACCACCTAGCCATGCCAGTATCATTTATTTTCACAAGACACCTATTTATGTGGAGTGGGGCTGGTGTTTGTCACATTTCAGAAATGGACAATCTGAGAGACAAAGAGGTCAAGTGGTAAGCCTGAGCCCATCCACTGGCAGAGCCAAGGCCAGCATAGAAGCCTCCTTCCTGCTCCTTCATGAAACCGATTTGCCAAAATTTAGAAAAAAAGACAATTAGAAATGAATGTTCCAACAATAAATGCTTAGATCACTAGCATCCTGTCTCTAGATGTTGAATAGAACATAATTAATCTTTCTTTAAGATTTGGAAAAACATTATATAATGTAAAGGTCTGTGCAAGGTCTTCTAGTGAGCTCCTAATTTGTCTTCAAGGCAGCCTTCTGTGCCTCAGCTTAAGTACCCATAAGAACCTCTGCTCTTGTGTTTCTTCCCTCTCTGGTGTGTTTACATTCATAACTTTAATGTGATTTTTAGAACAGAGAACATTTGGTCAGGAAATTAGCATTCCTTTTCATTATGCATTTTTCCCTTGCAGATAAGGCCTCAATGTGATGTTTTTGTTTAAAATAACTTTCTAACTCTTTCTGTGGATTTTATACTCAAGTTACACTTTTTCTTAGCATTATTTTTTTTTTCTGGGAAAGCTCATGAATTTTACAGTTGGCACGTGAAAAATATATGTCTGGTTATTTTTGAAAGGAGAAGAGCACAATTTCCAAATTGTTCCAGCTTAAAAAGGGGGGGAAAGAAGCTGAATGTCTGAATAGTATTGTAATTTTAGTTTTTCTTTTCTCTCAAACTGATTTAGATAAAATCCTTGATGTTGAAGATTCAGAAACTTCAGGAAAAAGCAGTTGAAGAAGATAATTATGACAGAGGTAAATGCCCTCCCCCCGCTCCCCCACCCCGCCAATTCTTCCTTTTCTCTTTCCCATGATTTCCCCTTTCTTCTCTGTCCTTTGTCCTCTCAAAATGAGGAGTCTTGGTAGATCTCTGAGCAGACTCTAACTAGAAACATTTGGATCTCCTATAATATCATTCTTCTGAGGACTTCAAAGCACTATATATGAATCCTTTTTCTTATAGTTGTAATTTCTTGATTGCCAACAGATATAGGCAAAAACTATATTTACCCTTTGTCTACTAATTCTTCATTGGAACTGTTGCCTCATCAATATGTTTCTTCCCAATGATGCAGATTACTACTCATTCATGCTTATACATGTGTAAAGAAAGACACACCCAATCCATCTCTTTGTCCAGTAGGACAAGACGCTCAAAATGTGTGGTGTTTCTATGAGCTTAGTAGACACAACATTGTAGAGCAGTTACTGTAGCTTATCAGCCTCTTCCTCTCTCCAGTGAGTGGCTGGGCTTTCACTGCTTGGTAAGGAGAAAAAGAAGTGATGAGATATGGCAACCAAGAGGCAATTGCTGTGGACCAAAGTCAGAGGGATGGGGAAAATGGTGTTCCTCCTGGCCAGTTAGATGACTGGAACTGGTCTCAAAGTCATGGGAAGGCCAGTGTAGAATGGCTATGGAATGCTTCCCCTTCTGGGTCATGCCATTGAGTCCATTTTCCTTGTTTCCTAAATGATGAACTGATTGTGGGGAGAGGCAGTTCGAGGTCTCTATCAGCAAAAGGAAAGTGGATGGAAAAGCCCAGGGAGTATGCACTGTGTACTGAACTCAGTCTGGAGTCCATGCCCTTGGTCTCTGGGGTCAACCAAGACCAGCGGCTAGGATTCTGAGTCTTCATCTAATGACTAGCATTATTGGATAGCTTGAGATAGACATCAGCTGGAAACTGTGCCATACCATTGAACCTTCTTTGAATAGTTGGATGTCAAACTGTCTCTTCTCTAGAAAACCTGGGTTTGGAATCACCCATGGAATGATTCATGTATTGCCCGGCTTCCTGATTCTAGCAGGAGAAGAGGATACTCAAACCATGTGGTAGATGGTATAATATATATATATATATATATATATATATATATATATATATATATATATATATATACACACCATGTATGGCCTTATTGTCTTTATTGATTCTCTCCAGAGAGTAAAGTATTTTAAGTATGTTCTGTCTATTGCTATGGAATATTGGCTCCATTATGCCAAGGTCAGGTGACTAGAGCTTAATGAAATACACTAAGTTCAGGAAAAAAGGCAGGGTTTTGAAATAGGATAGGCAATTCTGTTTGGGCAATTCATTGTGATTCCACCTCCAAGATTGATGAGATTACCAGGCTGCTCCAAGAGAGGCAGAGCTAAGGAAGAGAAAGTCATCCACCCTCTACTAATTGTAGACACCTTAGTACTTCTGCAAGATTTTTTAAATCAGTGAAGTTGAATGGCTTACCTATGACGGTGAGCATGGTTTTCCCTGCTCCTGATTTATCCTGATGAATAGATCAGGTTAATGGCTAACAGTGCTGCCTGGTGTTTAATAAAGTATCATTATCCTTTCTTTGAAAAGAGAACATATCCTTTTGCTGAATGTTAATTCCAAGTACCCCTTAGTTGTATTAATACTATCACTAGTACTAGTGGTAGTAGCAGTAATAATGTTAGGTCTGGATTTATGATTTCATTGTGTGGGGAACTTCCGAATTAAAATTTCTTCTGCCATTGAAGATCAGCAACTCAATCATGATTTTTAATCTTAGTTGCCTGGTGCCCTGAACCAGTATGTGTCAGAGAAAAGATTTCCATAACCATCTTCCTGACTTCAAGGCTCACTCTCTAGACATGACTCCAAACTATGTCTCTTTAATGTTACTATATTTGTACTTACTTTTGCATTCCCCCTACTTGCAAATAAAATTCCCAACATATAATCAAGAATATGTTGTCAGAGGGAGAAGGGAAAGAGGGGAACAAGCATTCATTAAGCACCTGTTGTGTACTAGTCACTGTATACATAATAAAATGAAATAATATTAAATCAGTTATCTCATGAAGTTAAATGTTAATGTTAATCATTAATTAAATATTAAACATCTCATTCGTGATGAGATAATACTAAATAAATGGGAATCAAATGAGATAATAGTAACTGGCACATAGGTATGGTACAGTATGAATACTAGTTGTTATTACTATCATCATCATCATTGGTATTATTATTATTATTATATTGGAGATGCTATGGGTAGATGAAGAAAGAGGTAATGGACGCTGAAATCAAGGCATCTGGAAATGATGGCAATGGTTTAGAGATGAGGAAAAGTCATCAGACAGTTCAGAATTAGGGTTGACAGGATTAGGAGACAGCCTGGTATAGTTGAACTAAGTCTTAGGAGATCCATATTCCAGTTCAGTACTGGCTTTGCCACCAGTGATGTCGCCTTAACTTCATTTTGTTGCTCTGAGCCTCAGTTTCCTTATCTGTAAAATGAGAGAGTTGAACTAGGCTATATTTTTTCTTTTTCCTTTTTCAAATTTTTAATTAATTTATTTTTAATTTTCAGCATTCATTTCCATAAGATTTTGAGTTACAATTTTTTTCTCTCCCTTTCTTTCCCTACCCCTTCCCCAGAATAGAAAGCCTATTGAATACCTCTTCCCCTAATCTGTTCTCTCTTATATCTTCTGCCTTCACCCCCCCCTAACTTTCTACTTGGGCAAGATGGGTTTCTATACCGCAGTATCTGTATATTTTATTTCCCAGTTGCATGTAAAAACCCAATTATTAAACATTTGTTTTTAAAACTTTGAGTTCCAGATTTTTTTTCCCTCTTCCCTCCTTACCCACCCCCACTGGGAAGATAAGCTTTTCAATATAGATTGTACATGTGTAGTTACCCAAATCATTTCCATAGTAGTTATATTGTAAAACGTTAACTATATTTCCCTCCATCCTATCCTGCCTCCCATTTATTCTATTTTCTCCTTTGACCCTGTCCCTTTTCAAAAGTGTTTTCTTCTGATTACTCCCTCCTCCAATTTGCCCTCCCTTCTATCATGCCACCTTCTTATCCCCTTCCCCCCTACTTTCCTGTAGGGTAGGATACCCAATTGAGTGTGTATGTTATTCCCTCCTTAGGCCAAATTCAATAAGAATCAAGTTGTCCTATTGCCTTTCATCTTCCTGCTCTTCCCACTAATCTATAGCTTCCTTTCTTCTTCTCCCAATAAATTCCTCTCTCACCTCTTAATTTTATTTTTTAGATATCATCCCTTCATATTCAACTCATCCTGTGTCCTCTGTCTATGTATACATGAACATACAAATGTCCACACTCACATATATATTTATATATACATACATCATCCTATACACACATATATGTATGTATACATTATACATACATAGATACATCATATATGTATATATATATGTGTGTATATATATATATATATATATATATATTCCCTTCAGCTATCCTCATACTGAGAAAAGTCTTATGAGTTATAATTATAGTTTTTCCATGTAGGAATATAAATAGTTCAACTTTAATAAGTTCTTTATGATTTCTTTTTCCTGTTTACCTTCTCATGCTTCTCTTGCTTCTTGTATCTGAAAGTCAAATTTTCTGTTCAGCTCTGGTTTTTTCATCAAGAATGCTTGAAAGCCTTCTATTTCATTGAATAACCATATTTTTCCCTGTAGCATTATACTCAGTTTTGCTGGGTAGGTGATTCTTGGTTTTAATCATAGCTCCTTTGACATCTAGAATATCATATTCCAAGCCCTTTGGTTCCTTAATGTAGAAGCTGCTAGGTCTTGTGTTATCCTGATTGTGTTTCCACAGTGCTCAAATAGTTTCTTCCTGATGGTTTGCAGTATTTTCTCCTTGACCTGGGAACTCTGGAATTTGGCTATAATATTCCTAGGAGTTTTCATTTGGGATCTTTTTCAAGAGGTGATTGGTAAATTCTTTCAATTTCTATTTTGCCCTCTGGTTCTAGAATATAAGGGCAATTTTGCTTGATAATTTCTTGAAAGATGGTGTCTTGATCATGGCTTTCAGGTAGACCAATAATTTTTAAATTCTCTTGGATCTATTTTCCAGGTGTTTGGTTTTTCCAATGAGATATTTCACATTACCTCCTATTTTTTCTTTTGTTTGGATCTGTTTTATAGTATCTTGATTTCTCATAAAGTCATTAGCTTCCAATTGCTCCAATCTTATTTTGAAGGAGTTATTCTCTTCAGTGACTTTTTGAAATTCCTTTTCCATCTGGAAAATGTGGCTTTTTCAAGCATTCTTCTCATTGGCTTTTTGGGCCTCTTTTGCCATTTGAGTTAGTCTATTTTTTAAGGTGTTATTTTCTTCAATGTATTTTTGCATCTCCTTTAGCAGGCTGTTGACTCACTTTTCATGATTTTCTTGCATCATTCTTATTTCTCTTCACAGTTTTTCCTCCACTTCTCTTACTTGATTTTCAAAATCCTTCTTGAGCTCTTTCATGGCTTATAATCAGTTCATATTTTTCTTGGAGGCTTTTGATGCAGGAGTTCTGACTTTTCTGTCTTCCTCCTGCTCCTTGCCTTGATCCTTTTTGTGCCCTGAAAAGGATTCTATCATCTGTTTGTGCTTCCATTGCTTGCTCATATTGGCAGTCAATTTCTTGACTTTTGAGCTGTTTGCCATGGTAGAACTCTGCTTTCAGAATGGAGAGAGCTATGTCCCAAATCGCTGGGATTTTTTGCAGCTGCCAGAGCTATTAGGAGGGCACCCTCTCTACAGCCCCCACATGCTCTGGCTCACTGGTCACACACCCCAGGACCACCACCCAAGACTGTAATCCAGATCCAAGCAGGTCAAAGCAAAAGTGATTACCCTCTGAATGGTCTCTTGCTGCCCCTACAATCTTCAGGCCAGTACCATCAGGAGCAGCCATGGGCAGCAGCTGCAGCCACTGTGCCTCCTCTGCTTCTCGCTCTGGGGACAGCAGCCAGACTGCACTCCCCCTGTTCTCAACAGAGTTCCACACTGACCTTTTACTTTTACTTTGGCATTTGTGGGTTGGAAGCCAGTAGAGCTGCTGGTGATTTACTCTCATGAAGTTTGCTCCAGCCATTACTGCTGGTCAGCGGCTGCCCTGGGGCTAAAACTGTGGCTCAGTTGGGACTGCACTTGACTCCAAGCATTCTGCAATGGACCCTTCCTGTGGGTCTGCTGGGCTTCCTTCAGCAGTAGATTTGTTTCACTCTGTCACTTTGTGGGTTCTGTAGCTCTAAAGTTTGTTTAGAGTCATTTTTTATATGTATTGGAGGAGGTGGAAGCCAAAGTTTCGTGGAAGTCCTGTTTCTACTCTACCATCTTGGCTCTGCCCCCCACAGGGTTGTTTCTATCTGAACTCCATCAAACAAAGGAAAGGAAATTTTTGATGGCTGAAAGTTGCCTATTTAATTTGGGGCTTACTGGCTACTAGGCTATATTTTTCATCTCTAACAGTCTATGAAGAGTAAGGAGAAGAAAGACAGGATCCGGTTTCTCTCCTTGAGGTAGGTTAAGTCTATGGGATAGAGAGCTTAGGTTTTTCAACACAGTGCTACATATTTTTCTTCCACAAACCAAAGTTTGTTTTAAGTGCAGTTCTTTTCTCCCTTGGCATTATAGATAACACATTTCGTTCCTTTAGCCTCTCAACTACTGAAGGTAGTATTTGTAAGGCATTGTATAGCCTTTGAGGCAGAAACACAATTATATGTGTCTTTTTTGCCGTGTGTGTTTATATTCCCTTCTTGGTGGCTACCTTACTATGTGTCCCCTACCTTGGGTGGGTGCTTTATCCACTAAGAAAGTGACAACAGTTTGCCTTTCTTCCAGGGCTGTAGAAACTGCTGTTTTCCTAGCATTGTCTGGACCATTGTTGAGGCAGCTCATTATTCATGCGGGAACCTGACAGCAGCAAGGTTAAACAGGCTGCTGAATGTAGTTAAAGAAAACAAAACAAAATTCAGATTCTGAACTTAAACACCCAATAAGACGAGCATTTGCATAAACGAAGTAGAACAGAAAAGGTTTGTTCTTGAAATTGCAAATCTGTATCATGTACAGCTTTTCCTTTAAAACATAAGATAAATTCCATGTTGTTTTCAAAGCTGTCCTGCTTGTTTTGAACTGACCTTTCTTCTGTTCTCTTTTATGCATCTTAAAAATGCTTCTTTTCTAACATTTTTCCTTTTAATTTTTCATATGAGTAACCATTCTGTACAGTCCGTTCCCCTCCCCCCCAATTAATCCTTTCCCCCAATTGGGAGAAAAACAAAATTCAAATATTGACTATGCATAATCAAACAAAACAAATACCCCATTGGCCTTGTCTGAGCATATATGTTTCATTCTAAACCTTGAGTTCATCAGCTGTTTGTCAGGAGTTGGGTAGCAAATATCATCACTGATCCTTTGGAATCATGATTGGTCGTTGCATTGATCAAAGTTTGGAAGTCTTAGTTGTTTTCCTATACAGTAATCTTACTGTAAAAACTATTTTCTTGATTCTGTTTATTCCTTCAGTTCATACAAGTCTTCCCAGGTTTGTCTGAAAGTTTCCCTTCCATAATTTCTTGCAGTGTAGTAATATTTCATTACATCCATATGCCATAGTTTCTTCAGTGATTCCACGATTGATGAGTACCCCCTTAGTTTCCAGTTCTTTGTTGCTACATGTAAAAAAAGCTACTGTAAATATTTTTTTGTACATATGGGTCCTTTTCTTCCATAAACCCATATGGATTCTTTTCTCTCTTTGGGGCGTGGACCTAGGAGTGATATCACCGGGTTAAAGGATACACTCAGTTTAGTGACTTTTGGGGCATGCTTCCAAATTACTTCATGAAATGGCTGGAGCAAGGAATTCAGCTCTTCTGGAGTGGATGGCTTATTAGAGTGGAGCAATAAGCTACCTGGACCAGCTTACCTGTGGGAAGGCAGGAAGGAAAGAAATAAGGAAGAAAGAAAAAGGAAGGAAGGAAAAAAACATTTATTGTTTACTATGTGCCAAGAACTGCCATCAGTCGTTGGGGAATAGAATAATTAAAAAGGCAGCCCTTGCCCTCAAGAAGCTTACTTTCCAATGAGTGAAGACAACATGCAAAGGGAGTTGAAAAATTGTAGCCAGGGTAGGGTCCATAAGGGCAATGAAGTCAGGCCTGGACCACTCCACAAAATGAAGGCTGCCAAAAGAGCTCACAAATGGGAGAAGGAGGCAGGTTTTACAGTGAGTAATCACCACTGCACCTTGGGTTTCTAAACCTATTTTCTACAAGGGGCATGTGAACTTTTAGCATTGTCCTTCCTTGTTCTTCTCAGAGATCCCTTTGATGTATAGAAGGACCAAGGTCTTCAGGAACCAGTAAAAAATAAAAGCTAAGGGCAGCATTTGTACCTGCCCAAGGTTATGTGGAAAGTCAGGGTAAAACCAAAAACAGGACTCAGGTCCTTAAGTCTAATTCTTTCCTATCATGAACTTTATCTCTGGCATGAACATTTGTCTGCTTTTATTTAATGGTACTTAATAGTAGGACTGTGAGCCACATCTGAATTAAATAAGCTCTTCACTTATTTCAGTAAATGTCTGGATAATTTACTCTTATCTGTTTTGATCTGATATTATCTACATGTCAGTCAGTGGCTTATTTTGTTTATATTATTAACAACCCTGTTCCCCCCCCCCCCGCCCCCATGACTAAATTGAGTTCACCAAATTGATTGATTGAACTGATAGATAGAATTAATTGACTGGGCTGATTAGGAATCCTCTGGGTTCCTTACAACCTTTTTTCTGCTTTCCCTTCTCTTTACACCCAAGTAATTCTTGCTTTGCTCATTTTATAGTTCATCACAGAACAGGTTCTCTTACTCTGCTGTTTTTTCTTGTTTGGTTTTGATCATTGGCCCAGTTCTATGATTTGATTGGTGTGGGGAACTCCAGGTTGAAACTCCCTCCATTGACTCAGACCAACTACTTTTCTATAACTTGTAGTCTTAGAGACTTACCTTGAGCCCAGAGAAGTTAAGAAATGTACTTGTCAAGGTCACACAGTATGTCAGTCAGGACTTGAATTCATGTATTCCTTACCCTAATGCTGGCCCTTAGAGTGACGAATCATCAGAACACAATGTTTTTCTATTTCTTAGCAAAGGTTTTAGTAATGAAGACCAAACCACAGTTTGCCTCTGCATCACAAACATTATATCCTTATCTTTGGGAGCATTTGCATTAACATAATTTCAATGCAATGAAAACCAAATGCTGTGTGGAAAAAGATATAAAAAAAAGAATGATGATGGCTATGTAATATTTTTGTTTTAGGATTGTGTTTGGATTCTCCTTGGGTGACTTACTAATTGTGTTCATTTGCACTGTGGTTAATTTCTGGAGCACTGGTGGGAGAGGTGGATATTCTTTCATCTTCTCATTACTTTGCTGAAATTAGAAATGAAGGACATTGAGTGAATGTTCTCTATGATATATTGAAGATGAACCAGATGTTTGGAAGGGCCAGAAACTGAGCTCTCAGGAGGAGGGATTTAGGCTGTTCACATATCAATATGTTCATGTCTTCCTTTGCTGTGCAAAGTGACAATCAAAGTGTTATCCAACCTGAAAAGGTCAGAAACTGAATATTCCTTAACAGCTCCCCCAATTTTCACTAAGTGTACCTATACCCACCTACCACTGTGACATTTGTTGGCAGTGAAGGTTGTCAACCTGCAGAAAATAACCATCTGATGATTTGAGAGTCACTCTCTGGTATTAAGAATTTTGCTTGTGTAAAGCCCATCTTCCAAATTAAAAAAAAAGTTGGAAAGCAGGCAAGCAACACGTTTTTAAGTCATGCAAATTGTAATTCAGCATTCAAATATTTACTCTTCATCATCTCTGCCTATTTTCCGCCTCTGAAGGCTTAATTTCACGACCTAGATTCTCTTATCCTGTGTGGCTTTGTGGAATGTCTGTTAAATGACATTGGGTGACATTGAGGAAATTGAATTGAACTCTGTTTAGGAAGTTTGTTGATTTATAAGTATGGGGTCAGCTCAGTTGTTGAGGGCAGAGGGAGAAAAAAAAGGGAAAGGAGAAAATATGAAGGTAGTAGAGATCCAAGATGAGACTAGAGAAGAAAAGGGATGAGAGACACAATCCCTACTGAACTTTTACTATAAGATGGCTATCTACCTCCATGTTGCCAGAGAGACAAGCTGAGATTGCCTCCTAATTATTTAATTTCTTCATTTAAAACGGTTATTTTAAGACATGGCATTCATTTCCCCCTGTCTAATGGCAATGACACGGTGCTTTGGTTTCTTTCTGTGGCTGCTTGCCTGCCACCAGTTGTGGGTGATGGCCCTATAGAGGCAGTTAATTTGCTTTTTATAAGCTGTCCAGTCACGTAATTAAATCTTGCCTTCTATTAACCACTTCCCCTTCCCATCCCTACCCTCCATCCCATGCTTGAACAGGGGGAGGGAGAGTAGAAGCAGATAAGTGTGTTGATGGTTTAGCAGTTTAAATGGTGGGCTACTTTTAATAAGCCTGCAACTTGCTGATGCAACCTAAAGACCATTGGACCCTTCCATATGTACTGCTACAGCATGGTTAAGACTTCTGAGACTTTCCATCCCCACTGCAGCTGAACTTTGTTTTATATGTTTCTCCCTCAATCAACTCAAGTTTCTTGAGAGCATGGACTGTTTTCCTTTGGCTAGTTCCATTCCCAGTGCTCAGCACAGTTCTTGCTGTGTAATAAATACCTAATTAGTTCATTTTCATTCATTCACATGAGTCATAAATTTGTAATGGGTTAAATAAGCTCAGTTTTTGGACTATCCATTCATACTCAGCAATTCTGGAGCAAGGGTTGAGAAATCATTGGGATATTATTTTGGGATGAGAATTTGAAGTTTGGGAATGACATAAGGTTGGACAGCAGAGAATTTGGAGTTGATAACTAGGGAGAAATTAAAGTAGAAATCTCTGGAGTTAAAGACGCAAAGAAGTATGGAGGAAAGGGAAGCCACAACTGGGGAGATATCCTGAGAAAATTGGTATGTCAGGTGATGAGAAGATTAAGTATAAGTGTGAGAAGGTAGGCTAGTATAGTGATCAGAGTAGAAGGTTAGTGTTCCAGTTGCTGAAGAGGGGTATAATTTAGAGAGCTGGAGAGGTCTAAGACGAGGCCATGTTGGTATATGGCAAAAGGGAAGTAGAGAAGGTCATTGAATTTGACAAGGGTTGAGATACTATGTGGTCAGTTTGTCTACATGAATATCATTTTCTGAAGATAATGGCAAGAGGTAGAAAGGAAAAGTTTGTGAGCAAGGGATGCTAAAGTCATAGAAAAAAATTAGGGGAATGACCTAGAGTTACAAGATCTTAGTAACAAGGATGTGGAGAAGGTGATGCAAGCACAGGGCATGAACCTTAAAAGAGGAAAAGTCATTTTTGGCAGAATAATGGTCTTTAAGTAAAAAGTGGCAGTGGAGGAACAAAAAATTATTCTTAACTTTCCTCTTGGCCCTGTGGGTTGAAGGAAGTGGGAAAAGTAATCACTCATGGACTATATAGGCCAGGGGTTATATAAAAGATGTGGCATTTCTCAGAAGAGTCAAGTTACCATTAAGGTGGAGAAGGGAAAGGAGAGTTTGTTGAAAAGTTCAAGAATAGAGGGAAGTTTCCTGACAGAGCAGGGGTAGCAGAAGGTACAGTGGGATGGGCTAGGTGATGGGTGAAACAGGGTAGAATATGTCTGGGCACAGATACTGCTCACACTTAAGGCAGTAAAATTAAATCATAGAGCCTGCAAAGCCAGTATGATAGAGGGAGATTAGCTCTAGTGCTAAGATTTATCAAAACTGGTTGTCCAGTCAGTTGATAAATTAGGTATTCATTGTGTGTCAGGCATGGGATAAGTGCTAGATATACTAAGAAATGAAAAACAATGCCCTGCTTTCAGGGAACTTACATTTTAATGGTGGAGACAACATGTGAATGAGTAGGTATATACATATCTAATCATTGCCAGATCTTGTAGTTTCTACATTCACAATCTCACTCAGATTCAGCCCCTTCTTCCCACTAGCCACCATGTTAATTCAGTCCCTTATCACCTTTTACCTAGATTATTTTGGCACCCTACCTCAATTGTCTCCCCACACTAGTCTGTCTTACACACTACTGTCAAGACACTTTTTTCCCTTTTTGGAAGGCAATTGGGGTTAAGTGACTTGCCCATGGTCACACGGCTAGTTTCTGTGTTGTGTCTGAGGCCAAATTTGAACTCAGGTCCTCCTGACTTCAGGACTGGTGCTCTATTTACAGTGCCACTTAGCCGCCCCAAGAGAATTTTCTTGATGTGCATATTTGACCAGGTGAATTTTCCACTCAATGAACTTGAATGGCTTCCTATTGCTTCTAGGATTAAGTATAAACATTGCTGATTAGTTTTTAAAGCCTTATACAAATTTGCCCCAACCTGTCTTTCCGTCCTCATTGGACATTATTCCCTATTCCATACTCTGACATCAAACCAAATGGGCCTCCTCTTTGTTCCACATACATGACATTGGATTTCTTGACTCCTTGCCATTGTATTGGCTCTCTACCATTCCTGGAATGGACTCCCTCTTCAGCCTTCTAGAGTCTCTTTCTCTTTTTTAAGATGCAGCTCATTTTCTGCATGAGGGAATTAAAGCTGCAAGTGGTCTTGGGAATTCAGTGAACCACACTGACTCCACACTGATTCTGAATCTAATTTAGTTCCTTTTCTATTCATTTATGGGTCTTGTCCAATATCTATTTTGTGAGAAAACTTTATTCAATTCAATTCAAAACTTTATTGCATTGTTTGAAATTACCCCTGCATGGCTGGGAAACTGGACCACCTCTCTCTGCTTCTTAGAGATCCTGAACTAAGAATCTGGATTATACTGACCAGAAACCCAGTCAGATCTGAAGGCTGATGCAGGGAGTTTTCCCAAAATTATATATCTCAAGCAGCCCAAAAGTTTTATCTGAAAACTGCCCCCTTAGTGGTCATTCAGTTATTGCTTTCATGTTCCTTTGAGGGAGGGGAGAAATCTTTTTCTGATTTCAGAGAACTGTGCCTGTATGCTCTCCCCATCCCAACTTGGAAAGTCCCTGATCTTTCCTCTAATAAGAAATCAGATCACCTAATTTTGTATCCTGCTAATTGTTTTCTTTTAATTAGTTGGTTTTATTTGATTAATTGTTTTTAGTGCATAAAAATCTGTCTTCCCCAGTATTTGATGTCTAGTGGCAAAGCTGAGGAGGCCTGGTCCTGATTTGTTATGCATTTGTATGCATTGCTTAATAAATCAATATGCTTGGAAGCTCGAACCTTTGTTTCCTCAGTTATTTCATCTTTCACCCACCACAATGTAATCATACGATTTCTGTTGTTATTGTTATTAATATGATTAGTTATGCTGATAGTTTTCCTAATACTGAACCAGCTCTGCATTCCTTGTCTAAATTCCACCTGCTCATAGTGTATGATCTTTGTGATATATTGCTGTAATCTCCTTGCTAGTATTTTGTTTTTAAAAATCTGCATCAATATTCATTAAGGAAATTAGTCTATAGTTTTATTTCTCTGTTTTTTGCTCGCCTGAGTTTAGGTATGAAAACCATATTTGTGTGATAAAATGAATTTGGTAGAACTCCTTTACCTATTTTTAAAAATAGTTTATATGCTGTTGAGATTGTTTCTTATGTTTTTGGTAGAATTCACTTGTAAATGTATCTGGTCCTAGGGATTTTTTCTTAGAGAGCTCATTGATAACTTGCTCAATTTCTTTTTCTATGATAGAATTATTTAAGTATTCTACTATTTCTTCTGTTAATCTGGGCAGTTTATATTTTTGTAAATATTCACCCATTTCACTTAGACTGTCAGTTTTACTGACATATAATTGGGCAAAATAGCTTCTAATAGTTGTTTTGGTTTTGTTTTCATTGGTGGTACATTCACCATTTTCATTTTTGATTCTAGTATTTGGTCTTTTTCTGTCTTTTGTTTTAATCAAATTAACTGATGATTTATCCATTTTCTTGTTTTTCTCCCCCCATCAACCAATTCCTAGTTTTATTTACTAGTTTAATTTTTTTACTTTCTATTTTATTAATTTCTCCTTTGATTTTCAGGATTTTCATTTTGGTGTTTAACCGGGGATTTAAAATTTGTTATTTTTCCAATTCTTTTTCTAGTTTCATTTTAATTGCACGCCCAATTCATTAATTTACTCTTTTTCTCTTTTACTGAGATGAGCATTTAGAGATATAATATTTCACCTGAGTACTGCTTTGGCGGCATCCTGCAAATTTTGAAATGTTGTCTTGTTATTTTCTATGATGAAATTATTGATTATTTCTATGATTTATTCTTTGACATATTCATTCTTTAGGATTAAATTATTTAGTTGCTAATTAACTTTTAATTTGTGCTTCCATGTCCCTTTAGTACATATAATTGTATTACATTATGATATGAAAAAGGTACATTCAATATTTACGCTTTTCTGCATTTTGTTATGAAGTTTTTATACCCTAATATATGGTCAATTTTGTGAAGGTACCATATACAGCTGAGAAAAAGGTATATTCCTTTCTATTTACATTCTTTTTTTTCCTCCAGAGGTCTATAATATCTGACTTTCCTAAGATGTTATTCATTTATTCGGCTTCTTACTTATTTTATGGTTAGATTTATCTAGTTCTGAGAGGGGAAAGTTAAGGTCCTCCGCTACTATAGTTTGACTTTCTATTTCCTCCTATAATTCATTTAAATTTTCCTTTAAAAATTTGGATGCCGTACCATTTGGTGGATATATGTTTAGTACTGACATTACTTCATTGTGTATGGTTTTCCTGCTGATCACTTTTAATTAGATTTATTTTTGCTTTGCCTGAGACCATGATTGATACCCCTGCCTTTTTTTTTTTACTTCAGTTGCAACATAATAGATTCTACTCCAGCCCCTTATTTTAGAGAGAGAAGAGGAGATCAATGGCAGAACTTTGGGGGATTCACATGTTTAGTGGGTGTAATTTGTGAAGAAGTCTGAGAAGGAGCAGACAGACAGGTAAGAGAACAAGGAGTGGACAGTGCCATGAAGAGAGAAGAGACTATCAAAGAGAGTGGCACTTTTGTGTCAAAGGTGCAGAAAGGTCAAAAAAGATGAATATTGAGAAAAGTCCAAGAGAACAGTTTCAGTTGAATGGTGAAGTTGGAGGTTAGACTGTAGGGAATTAAGGAGCGAATGAGAGGAAAGGAAGTAGAAACACTTAATGTAGATGGACTTTTTAGGGAGTTTAGACAAAAAAGGAGGAGGAATAGGGATAATAGCTAGTGGGAATGGACCAAGCTAGGGAGAATTTTTTTGAGGATGAATTGATACACAGGCATATTTGTAGGCAATAGTGATGCCTCCAATAGATGGAGAGCAGTTGAAGATTAATGACAGAGAAGGGATAATAAAGGGGATAATCTGCTTCATCAGATAGGATGAAATGGGGTCACTTGTGCATATAGAAGAGTTTCCCTCTGCAATGATAAGGCTCACCTCTCATACGACATCATAATTTGACATGGTCAGCAGAAAGCATCTGAGTGATAAGAAATAAACAGGAAAAGCATGAGCTCTCTGAATTTACAAGTTTGTTTTTTTTTACAGTTACAGCTTTTTTCAGTAAAATATGAGGCAAGTTTCTCAGATGAGGGGATTGAGAAGTGCAACTGTGTTAGACTTGAGGAGGGGCAAAAAGATTTGGAAAAGCTACTGTAGTGGGTGGAATAATAAATTGATAAGTCAAGTGTAAAAAATTACCTTACTTCAGTGTGAGCCAAGTTTCAGTTGTGTCTTACTCTTAATGACCCCATTTGAGGTTTTCTTGGCAAAGATACTGGAGTAATTAGCCATTTCCTCCTCCAGATCACTTTACAAATGGGGAAACTGAGGCAAATAGGATTGAATGACTTGACTAAGGTCACACAGTTAGTAAGTGTCTGAGGACAGATTTGAACTCAAGAAGATGAATCTTCCTGACTCCAGGCCCTGCAGCTCTATCCACTTTGCCACCTAGCTGCCCCTAAGATTCTGTAATATAATGTAATCTTGTAGTGGACCAAGTCAGCATGGTTTTGAATTTTCTTTAGTTCCATTTAGAGGGAAGTAGAATTGACGTCAGCAAAGAGAACTAATTCGAAGGGTGGGGTTTGTTAGGTCAAGATCAGTGATAGGCTAAAAGGGCAAGGATCTCAAGAGAAGAGGACAATGTAGAATTGATCTGGTTTACTAAGAGGTCAAGATGGCGGAAGGAGGAGAATATAGCCAATGCAAGGGTGATAGGTCAGGAAAGAATTGAGAAGTCAAGGGACTGGGGTTCATGCTGATGACAAAGAACAGGGTTTGGAGCTATAAGGCAGTGGTAGAGGTGGAATGACAACAGATTTTGATCAGATATAAGAATTTCAGAGTTCATGAACACTTGTGGATGAAAGATCAAAGAAGGATATGAGCAGCTCTTTGTTTAATTTTATCTATGAAGCCTTGGGTTTTACTTTTGTTGAAGTCCTCTCTCCACTGATGAAAACGTTGTAGATTTTCAGCAGTTGTGTTATTTTCCAGAGACACTAGACAGGACACCTAACCCAAGAGTACACAATGCCTATTACTGTAACTAAAATGTCTCTTTCTCATCCTAACAGGATAAACACCCATATTATTTATACCTTGTACAACAGTGAACATACTTCCTGTAAATGATAGTTATCACTGCTGTTATAATTTTAATGATAAATAGCAGTGGAATCGAAATCTGAGCAACTGGATTCTTTTCTTGGACAGAAAATTAGTTTTGGGGTGGAATGGAACAGCCCACTGCCTCTCAAGGAAATTGTTAATAATAGTTCACATTTTTTACAGTTTTATAGTTATAAAATATTTGACATATATCATTCCATGTGATCCTCATAGTATTGTCTTATGACTCATTTTCAGATGACGTAAAGCTCCATTTTATACAATTTGCAACTGAGCCTGGAACTCGGGTCTTTTGATAACAGTTTCAGTGGAATAGCATAGCACATTGAGTGCTGGAGTTGAAATTAAGAAGACCAATGTTCAAATCCTGCCTAAGACATGTATAAACTATATGGCTGTGGGTAAATCTCTTGAATTCTCTTATTCATGGTTTACTCATGGATAAAATGGGGATAACAGCACCTATTCCTACAGAATTGTTCAGATCAAGTGAGATAAAATACATAAAATGCTAATATACTATATAAGTCTTAAAACCCCATATAAATGTTTGCTATTCTTATTAACACCATAAGATGAGTCAAGCATCACTTCATGCTCCTTCTTGGTGCAAACAAGTTAAAAATATGCTATTACTTTAGGACAAACTGTGACACTGTAGATAATATCTTTAACGCTTTTATAGAGTGGTATATAGGATTATAAATAGGAAGTTGTAGATCTGTGTCTCCTTTTGATGGGATGAATATAGTGGAGAGACATCCAAAAAGCTCAGACTATAGGGATAGAGGGACTTTTCTTATATTTCTGAGGATGTAAGTGTTATTTCTGGTCACAGAAACGGATTGAGTGGAATGACCTTTAGCAGCTGATGACAATGATGTGGTGGAAGGGGATCGGTTTTCCACTTGACCTTTCTACAACATGCCAGCTTTGTCTCTTACTACAAAATGAGTTGCAATTGACAGACTTGATAGAACACTAACCCGACAGAAGCGTATTGTTCAGAAGGAGACAGGCCTTGAAATATGCCCTCTATAGCTATTAAACATGGGGACTTTCCATGTAACCATCAGGTCTTGAGAACCCAAATCATAGCAGGAAACTTTATTATAATTAACTCCCCTGGAATTTTCATCTTAAATAAATTTGGCTCTTTAATGAAATCTCCTTCCTGGAGGTTTCTTCAGCTCCTCAATGAGCATGAGATTTTCTTAGGACTTTTCTTCCTTGGATGATTTGCGTTCTTTATTTGGTGCTCTCTGTTCCACATCTTTTAGGTTTCTTCTCCTATCCACTGCCGTTTGCTATTTTCTCCTTTCCTTAAACTCTGGTGCCTTTTTTTTCACCTGGTGATTTTCCTCAACCTTTAGCCTATGGATAGTTAAGTTAGTCTAGAACAGAGGTTCTTGATTTGTGTGTGTGTGTGTGTGTGTGTGTGTGTGTGTGTGTGTGTGTGTGTGTCTTGGACTCCTGTGGCAGTCTGATGAAGCCTATTGACCTCTTTTCAGAATAGTATTTTTAGATGAATAAAAGACATGAGGTTACACAGGAAATTATATTGAAAGAAAGTTATTGAAAGTTTTTTTTAAACAAGTTCATAGACCCAGGTTAATAATATCTGGTCTAGGGGAATTGTGGGATGTGTGGTCAAAGTGAAACCAAAGAATTATTTGATTCTTTTTTGGAGACACAGGGCTATAGCAACTTGACTGCCCTGAGGTAGAATCTATTTTGGTTCTATCTTACCCTTGAAATGCCAAATCCATGCTTGGGTGGTTGTGTCTCTACCAGAGGAAAAGGCAATATAGTATAATAATTTGAAATCAGTAGGATGTGTATTCAAATTTTACCTTTAACATTTACTAATTGTGTGACCACAGACAAGCCATTTAACTTCTTTGATTCTCAGTTTCATCATAAATAAAATGGGCATTTTAATACTTTTAAGGTCTTTGTGGCAAGGTTCATTTGACATGATATGTGTAAAGGGTTTTACAAACCTGAAAGCACTTTATAAATGTCAGCTACTATTATCAGAGAAAAAGCTTGGATGGACAATCTTAAGACCTGGTGTCTCGTTCTAACTCGGACACCAAAGAATTATATTGGACCTTAGGAAAGTCGTTTAAATGTTTTGCATCTCAGAAAAATAGTAATAATAATCTGTATATTTACGTAACACATTGAGAATCACGTATTTAGCAAAAGAGACATTAGAGGTCACGTTGTCCAATTCTTCCATTTTACAGATGAGGAAATGGATCTAGAGAGGTTAAAGAGCTTGCTCAAAGTCACATGGAGTATAAGTGGCAGATATTGGATTAGATTCCAGTTTCTCCAACTCCAAATCCATTGCTCTTGCTCACCAACACCAGACATTCTTTGTTTTGTTCAGTCATTTTTTTGCTTTGTCTGACTCTTTGTGACCCCATTTGGGGTTTTATTTTCAAAGACACTGGGGTGGTTTGCCATTTCATTCTCCAGCTCATTTTACAGATGAGGAAACTGAGGCATGGTCATGTAGCTATTAAGTGTCTGAGGCCAGATTTGACCTCAGAAGATGAGTCTTTCTGACTTCAGGTCTGGTACTGTATTCACTATGCCACCTTGCTGCCCCTAACACAGCTCTCTCCTAGCACCTGCACTACTTACTTAATAGAGATATTGTGAAAATCAAATGCCATTGACTTCACATATATAATCATTGTCAAATTGCATGCCTTCTCCAGGAGGAAAGAAGAGAGAGAGGGAAAGAATTTGGAACGCAAAATTAAAAAAAATGATTATTAAAATTTTCTACATGTAATTGGGAAGTATTTAATGACTATGGAATAAAGAAAAATAATTTTTAAAAATCAAATGCCTTGATATTTTTAAATAAGATAGTATTTATTTATTTTGCTTTTTGGAAGGTAATTGGGGGTAAGTAACTTGCCCAAGGTCACAAGGCTAGGTTTTTGTTTGTGTGTGCCTTAAGTGTCTGAGGCTGGATCCGAACTCAGGTCCTTCTGACTCAGGGGCTGGCGCTCTACTCACTGCACCACCTCGCCGCCCCAAATGCCTTGATATTTTCTGGGCAAATCACTATCTCTCTGGGCCTCAGTTTCCTCATCTGTAGAACAAAGAGAAGCAGACCTCTGAGATGTCTTCCACCTCAATGATACTTTGATCTCTGATTCTCTGTTTCCACATTGAAGGGAGCTGAGCTATATTACCTCAAAGGTCCCTCTCCTAAAACATCTTCTGTAACAAGTGCTTTGAAAAATTGAAAGTGTTGAAGGAATGTAAGCTATATTATTATAGGTGTCAGGTTTGAGGATTTGACCTACTTTCCCATAGCAAAGCACTAAAATGAAAGTTTTTACACATTTCTGCAGAATATAACATTTTCAAAAAGTTTTAAAATAATCATCAATTTACTTGCAAATGACAGTAACTTTGTTAACATTAATGCAGTGAGGCTAAGTCTAAATAAAGCACATTTTTCTATTGCTTTAATATTTACTTAGAGTGTTCCTTAACACCAACAACAGTTCTGTGAAGGACAGCAGCCTAAGTATTTGTATTGGTGATTGTCTTATGGTACAAGTATTATTAGATGTTGTAGTAGATGGAGTGCTGGAAATGGATTCAGGAAGATGAGTTCAGATCCTTCCTTGGGTACTAGGTGTGTGACCCTGGGCAAGTCATTTAACCTGCCTCAGTTTCCTTATATGGAAAATGAGGATAAAAATAGCATTTACCTCCCAGAGTTTTTATGAGGGTAAGAAGAGATATTTGTAAAGTGCTTTGCAAACCATAAAGTGCTATATAAATGTTAGTTATTATTATTGTTGTTGTTATTATTAAATGACTTTGGAGATTTAAAAAAAAAACTGGTGAGTTAAAATTCTCAGCTAGGAAAAAACTCTGCTTGTCAACTTATTCAAACTCTTCCTTACAGAGGAGGAGAATGAAGCTTTACTTGGGGATACAAATAGAATTGTGTAAGTAGAGTTCTCTCTAAAAGCAGGTGCTCTCTGGACTTGGAGTGTTAGAAAATGCAGCAGGCTCTCTTTCTTTATATGAGCTTTCGGACCATAAAAAGGAAGGATTACCTAATGTTTTTTGAGGTGAAACAAATCCTTCTAGTTGCCCACATTGACACAAATACTTCTGATTAGGTTCGTGAGCCTTGTTTCCCAGCATAAATGGTCACAGTGCTTCTGACACTGTTAGTCCCAGTCAAGGTTGTTATTTTGAGCCCATTCCATTTAGAGCTATCTGTTCCCTTCTTGGCAGCCACAAATAATCGCTTTGGTAATAACAGTCAAAAATAATTACCATACATGAATGACTCAATGTCCTGGACCAAATCCTATTAACGATACCTCCAAATTAAAAGAAATTCAAGCAGAGTCGGGGGTGTCTTTATTAAGATGCAACTAGAATTTATTTGGAAAGATTTGGTCACTTCTGATGTGGGTGGCAGTCTTGTTTTTTCTTTTGGTGGGGAGGGGTGGCAGCTATTTGGATGCTGGCCATGGTCCTGAGAAAGGACAAATGGGCACTTCTTCTGCCCTCAAACTTCTCCCACAGCTTTCTCAGATCCAGGCCTATGATACTGTGTAAACAAATCACTTAAAATGTTTGTGCATAATTCTTTTAATACAGAGCTCTATTTTCATAGGAAAATACATAACTGAATGGCAAAGCATGTTCTACTCTGCCTCAATTAACCATGCCTTTGGAAGTGAAGTTGTTTTTACAATTAGTCCCTAATCATGGCTACTACCCATTTGTTGGGAGCATATGCTAATTGCAGGAAGGGAGTATAACAGCCTGTGGAATGTTAACCTTGGGAACTTAAACCTGGGAAGTAACAATGAATGCTAACCATGGTATCTGAACTGCAGAGAGTTTTTCTTGACCTTACTAAAAACCCGGGAGTCTGTATTTATTAGCATCTCTGGTTAAGTGAGGATGGACTCTCTTGAACTTAACTTTTTCACTATTTCTTTCCCATTACAATAGACAATCAAGTGTTGATGACTGTCAGTGTACACAGAGAAAGGCAGAGATCATAAGAGTGAATCAAAGAATGAAAAGCATTTATTAGATACTTACTAGGTGTGGGGCACTGGGCTAAGTGCTGGGGAGACAAATACAGAAGTGAGTTAGTCCCTGCCCTCAAGGAGCTTATATTCTAATGGAGGAAGTGAATTCTGGGAAGGGAGTTATGGTCAGAAGATTCAAAATCAAGTCAAGTCAACAAATATTTATTCAGTATTTACTATATAAGAAAGACACTGTGATAAACATTGAGGAGACAAATGCAAGGAAAAAGAAAGTCCATGCCCTGGAGAAGCTTACATAAAAGGGAAAACAACACATAAAAGACAACTGAAAAGGGGGGCTATAGGTACAAGTGAGGGACCATGATGGCAAAGTATGGAGAATGAAGGATGGCAAGAGGAACAATAAGGTAGTCCATCCTTTCCAAATGTAAATGAGGCAATTAGATTGCAGTTGTCAGAGAAAGAGATAGAGAGGATGGGTTGGGAAAGGAGGATAGGTACTTGGTAGCAATGTTTAAAAGGGTAAAGAAGAAGGTAAAAGTTCCGAGGGAGTTCAGGAGTGGGTCTTTACAGGCAGAACCTCTGGTGGAGGCCACTAGGTAGTGCAGTGGATAGAGTGCTGAACTTAGAGTCAGGAAGACTCAAGTTCAAATTTTGCATCTCTTACTAGGTATGTGACCTTGGGTAAGTCATTTGACTCAGTTTTCTAATCTGATTAAGGAGAGGGTTGGATTTGATAGTCAACAAGGTTCCTTCTTGCTTTAAATTTATGATCCTATGCTGTGTGCTTTTAGAAGAGCAGCATGAAAGATCTTGGATGTGTCCATGAGAAGTAGAAACTATTCACATTATTTAAAACAAAAATATACCATAAAATAACTAGTTCCTTATTACATGGTAGATGAAAGCCATGTGGGGAATGAGTCATGTTAGTTTGTTTCCTTGGTTTTGTAAGATCATGTATCTGTAAAAGTCAAACAAGCAGTTTCTGACCACATTCTGCCCACCGTACTACCAAGTACTTTTCTAGCCAGATTAAAAAAGTCATTGGGTCTCAGACACTTAACACTTACTAGCTGTGTGACCCTGGGCAAACCACTTAACTCAGATTGCCTCATCAAAAAAAGTCATTGGGAAATATGTAAAAATACAGTAAAGCATAGATAATGTTAATATGTGATCTTCTAAGTCAATATGTGACCTCCTAAGGATGTATGGTTCAGTACAGCTCCCATTTCTATTTTAGTTTGATGCCATTGTTTTTGAGGTCATCTAATTTTACAGATGAGGAAATTGAGAAGTTAAGAGTTTTATCCAAGGGGGTGGCTAGGTGGCACAGTGAGTAAAGTGCTGGCCCTGGAGTCAGGAGGACCTGGGTTCGAATCTGGCCTCAGAGACTTAACACACACACACACACACACACAAACTAGCCGTGTAACCTTCGGCAAGTTACTTCACCCCAATTGCCCTCCAAAGGGCAGAAAAAAAAGAGTTTCATCCAAATTTACACAGGTGTAAGTAGCAGAGAAGGCAGGATTTCATCCCAGACCTTCTGACTCCAAACCCATTATCTTTTTCACTTCACTACACAGATGGATGTAGTTTGAATTGAATATAATGTGAATCAGTAAATGTGGGAACTATAATCTATCCATTACTGTGCCATAAATTGTAAAGGCAAGAGGTAGAACCCAGGGTCCAGGCTTGATGACTAAGTCTCTCTAAATATTTTCCCAAGTAATTAGAAGGTCCTGGGAAACACCTATTTCTTTTCATTTTTTATTTTATTTTTTTTGGGGGGGGCCACAAGGTAATGGGGGTTATGTGACTTGCCCAAGGTCACACAGCTAGTAAGTGTGTCAAGTGTCTGAGGCCAGCTTTGAACTTAGGTCCTCCTGACTCCAGGGCTGGTGCTCTATTCACTGTGCCACCTAGTTGCCCCCCTTCGTTTTAATTTTTGACGGATAGAAATAATACATGATTACTAAGTTTCATGAAAGGACTTGGGTAATTCCACACTTGACTTTCCACCTCCTGTATCTGAACATGTCTAGCTTTTCCACTCTTTTCCCCATCTTATCTGCCATGTCCTAGAATTTACTCCCTTTTTTTTACCCCAGAACTGCATCTTTCTTCAGAACTCAGATGAGGTACAATATCCCCTCTGAAACCTTTCCTGATTCTTTACCCCATCCATCATAGTTATTAGATCTCCTTCTTTCTCAGATTATTTTGTATTTATTGTGTACATGTTGAAACTCCCCGAGGAAAATACAGGTTCTTTTTACAGAATAGACATTTATTTTTATCTTTGGGTCTCTAGTGCTTAACCTTGTGTGTATAAGGGCTTAATAAGTATTTGTGGGATTAAATCCACTCTTTTGTGTACTGTGTTCTGAGGTCTTTGAAATCTGTTCTTTCATTATGTTCTTAAAGCCACCAATAAAAGAGGGAATGTAGGTACAGTTGATCCTCATTATTCACAGATTCCATTTTTGCAAATTCATCTACTTACTAAAATTTATTTGTAACCCCCAAATGAGTATTTGTGGCACTTTCGCGGTCATTCACTGACATGCCTGCAGAGTGGTGAAAAATTTGAGTCAACCCAGTGGCCATGGGCATGTCCCCACTGAGGCTGATCAAGGCGACATTCTGTCCTCTTGTTCTGGGCTTTCATATTGTGAGCAAGCATCCTTTTTGCATTCTATTTAGTAATATATTTTTCTCATTTTTATCCTTTTTGTTGATGATTTCACTATGTGTTGTGCTGAAGAGCTACCCAGTGTAGCTAAGTACAAGAAGGCTGTGATGTGCATTATGGAGAAAATATGTGTTAGGTAAACTTCATTTAGGCATGAGTTATATAGAACTGTTAGTTGTGAGTTCAATGTTAATGAATCAACAGTATGATACATTCCCCCAAAAGAAGAGGAAATTTGCTGATCTCTACTTGGAGGCTTCTCTGGGAAGTACCAAAGTAAATAATGTGACTAGATGCTCTCAGGAACCTGACTCTGTATTTTGCCTAGGAGCGATAGTCTGAACCTCCTTTCCCACTCCAGCCCCACCCTCATATATATATATTAAGGGACTTCTTTTAAGAATCTCCCTTTTTGGGGGGGAGGGGCAGGACTGAAGAGAAGGCATAGGTAATTGCTGCTGTATTCCCAATCACTGTACCAACTATATTTCCATTGGAATATGTTATTCTATGTGCATCTATCTGGCATCTTCCTTTGACCTTGGATAAAGATAGGAAAAATTCATTTGAATATACAAAGGGACCTCAAGATTCTCAAGCACCTGTTTAAAAATATCACTTGCGTGTTGCTTTGGGAAAATGTTTCCATTAACTCTGCTTTGCTTTCTAAACCTGAATGACATCTGAGTTGGCTAAGGGAAGGGGCTTCTTGGATAAGTCATACAAGAAGTTCATGTGGCCCTCCATTTCTGTTTGCTATTTATAGGCACTTCCCGTGAAGCTTGTCCATTTGCAGATTCCAAGCATATTAAAGGCAGATCCATTAATGAGGCTTTTCTTCCATTAGTGGCTGTTTTGTGGCTTTGCCTCTTTCTATAGGAATTGTCCTTGATTTGAAGGTCACAGTTTTGTTTGCATGGTAGTTCCTCAGCCAAATAGAAAACAGCTTAATTCAACTGCATTCCAAGGAACTAATGTCCTAGCCTGCATCATTCTTTTTGATTGGATTTCATCCTAACTGGAATAGCTTAGGTTAGCGGAAATAATTTGTTTAATCCTCTTTATTTTTTCTGGACCATGCAATTGTATCCAACTACTTTCTTGCTGCATGGAGAGTTTAAGCTGCTCATTAGCTATTAACTATTATAGAACAATACTCATTGGTCCTGAGGGGGGTGACATTGGACTTTTTTTCACTTGTGCTTTCCTCCTAGGAATGGATTTCCATGCTTGGTATTGTATTAGTTCTGACACAGATGGTGGAAGCAACATGGTACAGTGGAAAGAGTACTGGATTGGGAGTTAGAGAATTTATGTTCAAATCCTGCCTCCTCTGCCACTCACTGCCTGGGTGACCTTGGGCAAGTCACTTAAATTCTCTGGGCCTCAGTTTTCTTATTTGTAAAATTAAGGGATTAGAATAGATGAACTCCAAGGTTCCTTCCTTTTGGAAATTCATAATTTAAAAAAATAGCATGGTTGCTTATCATGGACAGTCTATCCATACGATGTCTAGAGCTCTAGAGGAAGCCTCTAGCATATTGGGTAAACTTCTCTGTGGATGATTTACAGGAAGATGCAGATAAGAATTACACTGGGTAGGGAGGGATGGGAAGATTATGGCCTTAAAGCTTGGTGAAGTCCCCACATCTGTGACATCACAGATCCATTTAAATATTGAAGTGGTGGTGAGGTCCTGCTCACCTCATGACTGAGTCAACAGCCTATAGGTTGACCTCCCTGACTCAAGACTCTTCCCTTTGCAGTCTGTCCTCCACTCTGCTGTCAAGTTGATCTTCAAAGTTCACATTTGACCATGTTTTGTTGTTGGTCACTGTTTGTGACCCCATTTGGGGTTTTCTTGGCAAAGATAACTGGAGTGGTTTGCTCTTTCCTTCTCCAGATCATTTTACAGATGAAGAAACTGAGGCAAGTGGGGTTAAGTGATTTGCCCAGGGTCACACAACTAGTAAGTTTCTGAGGTCAGATTTGAACCATGCCATTCCCCTACTCAGTCAACTCCACTGACTTTCTATCACCTCCAGGATCAAATATAAAATCCTTTGTTTGGTTTTAAAACTCTCCATAACCTAATCCCTTCTTAATTTTCCAGTCTTCTTACACTTTACCTCCCCCATATTCTGTGATACAGTGACATCGATCTCCTTGTTGTTCCTCAAACTAGATATCCCATCTCTCAATTCTTGTCATTTTCACTTGCTTTCACCCTTGCCTGCAACTCTTTCCATCCTCACCTCCATCCCCTAACTTCCCTGACTTCCTTTGTGTCTCAACTAAAATTCCATCTCCTTCAAGAAACCTTTCCAGATCCATATTAATGCTAGAGCATTCCCTCTGTTGACTGTCTCTAAATTATTTTATGTATCTTTTTTGTACATCATTGTTTACGTGTCGTCTTCTCCTTTACACTATCAATTCCTTGAGGTCAGCGAATGTCTTTTTCCTTCCTTTGTATCCCCAGCACTGAGCACTGTGCATGGCCTATATGGCACTTAATAAATGCTTATTGCCAGGCCTACTGTTTTATGTGAAGACAATGTTGCATAATTGAAAGCGCTTTAGACCTTTTTGTTAGGAGCCTTGAGTCCAAGTCCCTGGTCTATCACCACCCAATTGTGTAGCCTAGGCAAGTCACTTCTTTTCTGAGCTTCTATTTTCTTAACTTCAAAATGGAAACAATAATATATCCTTTCATGACCTACCTCATAAGTCTGTAGTAAGAAGAGTGCTTTGTGAAGCTTAAAAGTACTATGTAAAATTGAGTGGTTATTATGGAGAGTAGCTGTTGAATCCTTATAATATGCTCCCATGTTACAACAGTTGCGTATGTTAAGAGAGGTTTCTCTAAAAATAGTTAATTTTCGTAAGATGGAAGATGACAGAGATTGACATTGAAAAGAGTAAATATATGCCTTTTTGACAGTTTGCAAGCAAACATGGCCAGTTAAATTTTTATGAAAATACCAGCAGAGTGAGTTGCTGACGAAAAGACTATTCATAGGAACTAATTGGATGTCATGTACTGTTCGTTGTCAAAATGGAGTGCAACCAAGAATTAAGTGAAAGAAATAATGAATTGATATTAGAATTCATTCATCTATATCATTTCCCTAAAATAGCTTCAGGGCTATTAGCGCATCCCAAAGATTTAAGAGAAAATCAATCCATTAAATTGTCTACTATACTTTCATGTGCACATAGAAAGTTAAAAGCACCCCAATCCCAAAAGCTCAATGAGACTTCATTTGGGTTTTGAGTGAAATGGCTACCATCATTCTACATGGCAACATTAATGTTGAATGGATGATTTGGCTTATAATTTTTGGGGTGACTGTTATTAGGTCTATGTAGTAATTTCCCATTACCTTGTTGTAAAATTATGTGGGGCACATTACAATCAATCTGTTATGTTTAATGGTTTCTTCTTTTTTTCTTACAGGTTAAAAATACCTAAGAAAATTTATACAGTTTATAGAATCCGCCCATATAACACTCACATGTTCAGACTGCTGACTCAGTAGTTTCAAGGATATGTCTCTGTATGACCCTACCTTGGTATGGTTGGACATGATATAAATCCAGATGATAGGAGGCAAAAAATTATTCACAAGAGCTCTGTCATTACACCCATACCAAGCATAATGGATTTTGCATTTTTAGAACTGATAAAATAAAAATCATTTGATTTTGTGGTAAAGAAGTACAGGAAAACTGGTCATAATTTTTCTGCATGTTAGATTTTGAAGAATGCATTTCAAAGGGATAAAAGCATAGATTGTATTGCATGGATTAAAATTCTCTTAGGGAATTAGCAAGAAGGGGAAACTGTCAAGAATTATATTCTGAGACCACGAAGAGGAAAGAATTCTGATGCGAGAAGCTACCTAAAGAGACCAATGTGGATATAGACTTTGGTCTTATTATATCCTTAAAGTCTTATGTAGAACATGGCAGAATAGGTAGTTACTGAAAGATGAATACCATAATATAGCAAGATCCTGTAAAAATAGTATCATTAGTGACAAAGCCTTAGAATGAGGTGAGCCTGATAAAGTGAGAGAAAAGCAAAAAAGTTTCTTTGTTTTAGCTCTGCTGGAGAAAAGAGGACCTCAAACAATGGATAGGATAGTTTCTTCAGGCAAATAGAGTGGTGCTGTCTACTGACTACAGAAGGAAAAATTACTCAACTCTTAAAATGATTTCTGAATTGGGAAGCATAGAATTAAAATGGCCAATTAAGGATTTGCTACCCAAGGAGGTAAGAGAGCCTTTAGCTGTCATTGATGAGTTCAAGTCATCCAGGTATACGGTAGTCTTCAGGTACTGAGAGAATAGATATATCAGGTCATGTCAGTGATTTTTGAAAGACTGGTATAGCAGGATTGGAGAAGGACCAATGTTATCTCAAATATTCAGAAAAAAGGAACAGAAATGGGCTCATAAACCATAGACTAACGAGCTTCACTTAGATTCCTGGCAATATTTAAAATAAACAAACAAGCAAATGGAAATGTTGATCACAAAGAGGCAGCATAGCTCCATCAACAAACAGGTCAAGAATAGGCTAGCCTCATATTTTTTTTAACAGGGTTACCAGACTAGAAGATTAGGGGGATTCTGTAGATATAGAGAAACAGAACAAAGCTCCCTGTATTATCAAAAATTTTTGTTGCTATCTTTTGTATTTATGTCTCCTGTATTTTCCAGGATATCATTCTCCTCACCTCTTTTTATCGAACATTCCTTTATAATATTAGAAAGAGGGGGGAAAACCCCTTCAAATTAACCACTATAACATTTGATGTTATGTAGAGTTCATCCTCCCCACTTCTCTTTTTAAAGAAGCCTTTTCCCATGGGGGCAGCTTGGTGGTGCAGTGAATCTCTATTCACACCAGCCCTGGAATCAGGAGTACCTGAGTTCAAATCCGGCCTCAGACACTTAACATAAAAACTAGCCATGTGACCTTGGGCAAGTCACTTAACCCCAATTGCCCTCCAAAAAGCAAAAAAAAAAGAAAGCCTTTTCTTATATCAATCAATCAGCAAACATATATTAATCATCTACTGTGTGCACTATGTTAAGCGCTGGGGATACAAAAAGAGGCAATTATCTCAATACCTCATATCTTTCATCTCTGCTTTTGCACTGGCTGGTTCCCATGTCTGGAATGCTGTCTCTCTTCCTCTCTCCCCTCCCATTTCCTCACCTCTGCCTCTTAGATTCCCTGGTTTCCGTCAAGATATAGCTAAGCACCACTTTTAGGAGGCCTTTTCTGGTCCCTACTAGCTGTCTTCTTTTTAAAGGATTCTTTCCATATATTCTGTATTTATCTTGGATATACTTGCTAAAGTATATGTTGTCTCCCCACTCATGTATAGGCTACATGAGGACAAGAACTGTTTTTCCTTTTTATTTATATCCCCAGTGCTTAGCACAGTCTCACAATTAGCCCTTAATAAATGCTGGTTGATTGATTATTTGGGGGCCAAACTTGTTCATTATAGTTTTACAATATTCAGTTTTGATAGCTTTCTTCTTCTTTCCTCTTATGTTGTAGTAATTGTGCATATTGTTTTCTTGCTTCTGCCTGTTTAATTTTCCTTATGTTATTTTGTGGGGAAAAAGAGATATTGACCATACAATAATGCAGTTAAATGGATTTGGAAGTGGTTGAATGGCTGTAGGTAGAGAATGGTCATTTATGCTTTAATCTTAACTTGAAAGAAGGTCTTTAGTGGAATGGCCCAGGGATCCATGGTGTTCAGTAGTCTTATTCAAGTGACTTAGTTGGAGGCATAGATGATTTGCTTATCTAATTTGCTGATGACAGAAAGCTAGGGCAGATAATAACAACAATAGTAATAGCTAGCATTTATATAAAGATTTGCAAAGCACATTACGCATATTTTCTCATTTCATCTTCCCAACAACCCTGTGAAATAAATGCTATTATCATCACTATTTATGGTTGAGGAAACTGAACCTGAGAGAAATTAGTTTGACCACAGCTATATAGCTAGTAAGTATCTGAGGCAAAATTTAAAATCAAATTTTCTTGACTTTAACTCCAAACACTATCCAATACTCTGCCTTCAGGGGTGGGGAACCTGGGGCCTCTAAGGCACATGTGGCCCTCTAGGTCCTCAAGTATGGCCCTTTGACTGAATCCAAACTTCACAGAACAAATATTTTCATTAAGTTTGATAACATTTTGGATAACAGAATATGAATCCCAAAAACTTTTGGAAAGCTAGAACATTTGACTGAACTTAAAATGATTAAATTCAATTGGGTTAGTTGTGATATCATATATTTGGATTGGAAAAAAAATAAAAGTATAGAATAGGGGAAGCATGCCTAGAAAGCAATTCTTAAAGGAAAAACTATGGGGGGTTTAGAGGATTAGAAAATCAATAAGAGTGAACAAAATGCTTTCCTTTTAACAAACATCCTTATGAGATGGCGAGGTTACAGATGAAGAAATTGAGTTACTGAATGGTAAGTGACTTGCCTCAGATCATATAGTAGTAAGAATGTAAGGTGCTATTCTACCCTAGATCTCTCACGAATGGAGATTGGCTCTTTTGTCTATATTAGCATGGCTTTCCTTATCTGACTTGAGGAAAAGAAAAATCATTCTTTGATCTGTTTAAATGAACAGTTAGAACAATTTGTGTCTAAAATAATCAGCCTATGATTATTACAACAAAATCTGGAAAGAGTACTGAAAAAAATGTTCAGGAGACACTAAAACAAACAATATGACTTTGTTACCTTCTTAATGTTGTCATGTTGAATAATCAAAATACAAAAATAGTTAAGGTTCATCCATAATTATTTTTGTTATTTTGTTTGAATATTCTTATTATTAAATTTTATAAATTAAACAGTAACAACAACAAATAAACCATAGGACAGTCTTATGTTGTTGGTCTCATTTTGTAAAAGTCATGGAAAAGTTGTGTTTCTTAAAATAGACCTAGGTGAAAAAAAATTTTTTTGCCTTTTTTTTTTTGGAGGGGGGAAGGCAGGGCAATTGGGGTTAAGTGACTTGCCCAAGATCACATGGCTAGTAAGTGTTAAGTGTCTGAGGCTGAATTTGAGGCTGTCCCCTAGGCAAAATTTTTTAAAAATTCATTTGAAAAAAAGAAAAGATTTAGAGTCTTAAGAGAAATAATGAAGAAAAATATAACTAGAACCCTGATATCAGATCTTGCACTATCTTATAAAGCATATAATATATATTACCAAAGCTATTTACTAGTATTTTAAAAATAAAAAGTAAAACAGTGCAATAGGCTAGAGAAGCAAGCCCCAGAAGTTACCAAATATTGTGATGAAGTATTGAATAAATCCAAAAACACAAACCACAGACTACTGGAGAAAGTCATCCATTCAATGAGAACTTCTAGGAAGATGGAAAACAATGTAGCAGAATATAGGTCTAGATCAGCTTCTTACTTATAAATCACAGTATAATCCAAACATATAAATAACTTCAACATGAAAGGTCATATCAGAAAAAAAAAACTAGAAGAAAATGGATGAAAATGCCTTTCTTCAAATCTGTGGTTAAAAGGAAAATTTGTAACCAAAAAGGAAACAAAAGAGCTTGCAAAAGACAAAATAGCAACTCGGATTCTATGAAATTAAAAGACTTTTGTTAATGAAATTAATATAATTAGAATAAGAAGAGAAACTATTGAGTGGGTGGAAAAATCTTCCTATTAAATATGGGAATACTCTCTCTAATACTATATACGTCAACATAGGTCAGAGAGCCACAGAGTTAAGTGACTTGCCCAAGATCTCATTCCTAGTAAGTATCATAGGTGGTTTTTAAACCCAATTCTTTCCTTATTCTAAGCCTAGCACTCTACCCTCTATGTCCAGAAACCTCTATGCATCAAATAGTTATGATAAAAGTTATATATGCAAGATATATAATTAATATAAGGCTGAACCAGTCTCCAATATGTAAATGGTTAAAAGATATGAACATTTTTCAAAAGAAGAAATACAAACTGAGGCAGGTAGGTGGTACAGTGAATAGAATACCAGCCCTGGAGTCAGGAGGACCTGAGTTCAAATGTGACCTCAGATGCTTGACACTTACTTGATGTTGGACCTTGGGCAAGTCACTTAACCCCAATTGCCTTACCTTCCCCCTCCAAAAAAACCAACAAAAAAGAAGAAATACAAACTATTAAATATTATGTGTTGACATTATATGTATGTATGTATATGATATTATATGTCAACAAATCTAAGTATGAAATTAATAAGAAGAAAAAATAAAGCAGCTCAGGGATTTTACCTCATGTCTATCAAATTAACACATGATAAAAGATGGAAATAGTTAACATTGGAGGGGCTGTGGGAAGACAAGTGTATATTGTTGGTAGAATTTCACAGTGATTCAACCCTAATGTTCTAGTGAAACATCCAATAAAGTCAAGAACATAAACCACAAACCTAATTCTTCCTCATTCTGAACCAAGCATTTTGACCTCTATTCTAAGCAACCTGGGCTAAGGAATTTGGAATTATAAAGTAAAAATCACTAAGCTCTCTGTGTGTTCATAACTTTTTTTTTCTTTATTTATTTATTTATTTATTTTTTTAAAACAAATACTTTATTAACTTCTGTTTTACATCATTCATTTCCGCCAGATTTTGAGTTACAATCATTTTCCCCCCATTATTCCCCTACCCAACCTCCCAGAATAGCAGTCCCACAAGATATAGCTTCCTCCAATCTGCTCTCTCCCATACCTTCTCCCATACCCCCATCGACTTTCCATTAGAGGAAGATGAATCTTTGTGTCCCAATGCCTGCACATCTTATCTCCCAATTATAGGCAAAAGAGTATTAATAATAGTATTTATATATATATTTGAAACATTTAATGTTACGACCTCAAATTTCAGATCCATTTCCTTCCTCCCTTGTCACCCATTCCTTCTTGGGAGATAAGTAATTCAGTATATATTGTACATGTCTAGCTATGCAAAACATTATCATAGTAGATATATTGTACAAGGCTGCTTATAATTCCCTCCCACTCATCCCAACCCCACCTGGTCCATTCCCTACATAATCCTGTCCCTCTTCTATAGTGGGTACTTCCAACCTCCCCTCACCCCAAGGATGCCCTCCCATCCATCATCCCTCCTCTCATCCCCCTTCCCCCTATCCTGCTGCAGGTTGAGATATCCCATTTAGTATGTATGTCATTTTCTCCCTGAACCAAATTCAATGTGAATGTGGCTTTGCCTTTTTAGCCTTCCTTTATTCTCCCCCTCCTTTGCACCCACTTCCCCTACATGAGATAGTTTACCCTACCATGTCTCTCCCCATCTCCTCTTGCCACTTTCCTCTCTCACCTCATAATTTCATCCCTTGAGTACTCTCCCTTCCCAACAAAATCAACCTATGCCCTCTATCCATATATAACTGTAACCATATACACACACATTCACATATGTATTCGTATGACCACACCCCCTTCTTCCATTATTTTCATAGTGGGAAAGATATCATCAGTCACAGATATTGCTTTTCCATATAGGAATGTAAATAGTTCAACTTTGATAAGTGCCTTTTGATTTCTTTTCCCTGATTACCTTCTCAGGCATCTCTTACTTCTTGCGTCTGGATGTCAAATTTCCTATTCAACTCTGGTTTTTTCCTCAAGAATGCTTGAAAGTCCTCTATTCCACTGAATGACCATATTTTCCCCTGAAAGAAAATACTCAGTTTTGCTGGGTAGGTGACCCTTGGGTTCATTCCCAGTTCTTTTGCCCTCTGGAATATCATATTCCATGCCCTTCGATCCCTCGGTGTAGAAGCTGCCAGGTCCTGGGCTATTCTGATTGTGTTTCCACAATATTGAAATTGTTTCTTCCTGGCTGCTTGTAGTATTTTCTCCTTGATCTGAGGATTCTGGAACCTGGCTATAATATTCCTGGGAGTTTTCTTTTTGGGATCTTTTTCAGGAGGTGATCGGTGAATTCTTTCAACCTCTATTTTGCCCTCTGGATCTAAAACATCAGGGCAATTTTCCTTGAGAATTTCTTGAGGTGATTTCTAGGTTCTTTCTTTGATCATGGCTTTCAGGTAGTCCAATAATTTTTAAATTGTCTCTCCTGGATCTATTTTCCAGGTCAGTGGTTTTTCCCATGAGATATTTCACATTGCCTTATAATCTTTCATTTGTTTGGATCTGCTTAACAGCCTCTTGATTTCTCATAAAGTCACTAGCTTCCATTTGCTCCAGTCTAATTCTGAAGGAATGATTCTCCTCAGTGAGCTTTTGAGATTCTTTTTCCATCTGGCAAATTTGGCTTTTTAAGGCATTCTTCTCCTCATTGCCCTTTTGGGCCTCCTTTTGCCATTTGAGTTAGTCTATTTTTTAAGGTGTTGTTTTCCTCAGTCAGGCTGTTGACCCTCATTTCATACTTTTCCTGCATCCTTCTCATTTCTCTTTCTAATTTTTCCTCCACTTCTCTTATTTGATTTTTAAAGTCCTTCTTAAGATCCTCTATGGCCTGCAACCCACTCATGTTTTCCCCTGGGGCTTTTGGAGCAGGACTTCTGACCTCACAGTCCTTTTCCCACTCTAGGCCCCCAAAATAGGAGTCTAGGGTTGCATTTTTCTGTTTCCTTTGCCTTGGCATGTTGCCACTTAATTGCTTGACTTTTGGGCTTGTTGCCACACTGGCTTTAAGGCCAGATAGAGGAATTTTCGTTCCAAACATGTGGGGGGCAACTTCCGTTTCTGGCAAGCTGTAAACCCACCCACAACTTCCACCCTAGATCACAATCCAGATCCAGGGAGGTTAAAGCAAGAGCGATTACCCCCCAAGACTGATCACTGGATCTCCCCACGATTTGTAGGCTGGGAGCCGGAAATGCCTATGAAAACTACCAAATGGCGTGTCTCCTCAGCGGCTTCTGGCCCCCAGGGGAGGGAGCTGACGCATTCCCCAAATACAGGTCCCAAAGTCCATAGGACACTAACCTCTTACTTTGTCCTAGGCAAGTCTATGTTGATAATTCTGGGGTCGCCACAGTTCCTGGTGTTCTGGGGTTCCTCCAGCAGGCTGCTGGCCCTGCCGCCCTGGGGCTAAAACCTCGGCTCACGTGGACCTGGGCTCGGCTCGGCTCGGCTCCTGCGCTCTGCGCTCTGCTGGCTCCCAGATCGCTGCGCTGGTCCTTCCTGCAGGGTGCTGGGCTGTCCTCAGCGGGAGGTTAGCTTCTCTGTGTCGTTCTGTGGGTGCTGGGGCTCCAGAAGTTTTTCAGAGTCCTTTTTTACATAGTTTGTGGAGAATCTGGGGGCAAAGAGGCTTGGACTAGCTGTTTCTACTCCGCCATCTTGGCTCCGCCCCCCGTGTTCATAACTTGGGGCATATGCCCCAAGGAGGTAAAAAACAAAAACAAAAAATATCCTGCAAATACCACAGTATCTGTAGCAGCACAATATACTATGCCAGCAAAAACTTGAAAATAAAATAGGTGCCCATCAATTGGGCAACAGTTGAACAAATTGTTTCTCATAAATGACATGATTGTATCTTAAGAAATAGCAGAAATGGAACATAGGGAGACATATGAACTAATGGAGAGTGAAGTACAACTGGAAGAACAATATGCATGGTGACTACATTTAACATAAAATGAAAACGACAGCAAAAGGTTTCTGAGCTCAGATTAATTACAGTAACAATCTTGTTCCCAAATGAACAACTGTGAATTTTTCCCTCTTTTCAGTATAGAGGTAGAGGGACTGTTGTTCAGTTGTTTCAATCATGTCCAACTCTTTGTGATCCCATTTGGGGTCTTCTTGACCAGAGATACCAGAGTAGTTTGCAATTTCCTTCTCCAGCTTATTTTACAGATGAGGAAACTGAGGCAAACAGAGTTAAGTGACGTGTCCAGGGTCACACAACTAATAAGTGTCTGAGGCCATATTTGAACTCAAGAAGTTGAGTCTTCTTGATTCCAGGCCCAGCACTCCATCCACTGTGCTACCTAACTGCCCCATATAATGCCATGTATGCTACCAAATTTGATATAGGGCTTGATGGGGGAAGTTATTTTTTTTTTGCCTTTTGGAGAACAATTGGGGTTAAGTAACTTGCCCAAGGTCACATGGCTAGGTTTTTGTTTGTTTGTGAGTTAAGTGTCTGAGGCCGGATCCGAACTCAGGTCCTTCTGACTCCAGGGCCGATGCTCTATTCACTGTGCCACCTAGCCGCCCTGATGGGGGAAATTATAACAGGAAATTGTCATGGTATTGAAAACAAAATGCAATGATGGTTAAATTCTGAAATAACTGAAGGAATTGATCCCCTCTATATGGATATTCCTTCCAGTCATGCCGATTACAAATCATCCAAACCTCCCACCCTATGTGAGGCTTGTCCTTGTGCTCCTGTACATTTGCTAGAGAGAGTCCGTCCATTTTGCTGAGGCCTTCCTTCCTTGCTCTTGACATATTTTGCTTTGATTCTGTATTTCTTTAATCATGTCCTTTACTCAGGTTCTTCTTGGCAGCTTCTTATTTACATATTCTATCCTGCTCATACCCACCATTTGCTTCCCCATTGCCCTCTGGATTGATACTAGCTTTTAATTCTTTGGAAACTTTAAAGTTCCATATCTCACAGCCATATAGTAATATCAGTAAAATATTTATATTAAAGAGATTGAACTTTTTCATTTTAAGGACATTAGGGCCATAAAAGGAGCCCTGCAATTCCCATAAATAATCTAGTTCACTGTCTTGTCCAGCTCATCCATTTGCAGTATCTGTTCAAATGGCAAATACTGGTGGATAAACTCCATCTAAGTATATGTTACAGTTTGACAACAGACATTCTTAATCTACTTGTTTTCTCCAGTTTGGAACATTTAGTCAAACTCTTTTGAGTAATTATAGCTTTAATTCTGGAGGCTCTGCAGTGTGCTGGGATTTGTGACCATCTACAAACAAGAAGGCCTGGAGAATGTTTGCTATCCATAGAGAATCTCTCTTCAGTTTTGGACTCTGAATCTCCCCCGCATGACAGTTGTGATATGTTTTTGGTGAGCTTGTCTTCCTGTTTTATGCTTTATATCTCACCTGATATTAAGGAACTGAGTGTTGTGGGAAAAGGTTTTTTCTGTTATATATTTCAAGGAGTTTCTCATATTTTTGACATAAAAATTAAGGACATCCTTTAAGGAGGCACTCATGAATCAAGCTATACACAGTAGCACAGTGAGTTCTTGTATTCTCTATATATTTTAGTCAATTGTATGATGATAAAGATCTGGTCTACTGTGGAATATGACTTGTAGAAGCCCATCTATTCCAGTTTAACACCATCATCCAGGATGTCCTCAATGAATGGATATTTTATTCTCTTTTAAAACAAATTATATAAATGGGAAAGTAAGAGTGTTGATGCTCTTCAGTCAACTCTTTTGGTACTAATAATGCCTCAGCTTTTTCCCATGCCTTTTGTATTTTCCCCTCCTTCAGACTTCTGGTGAATATATCTGTATATATTCTCACAATCATTACCTCCTCTATGTCCAGAGGTCCTCTCTGTGCAGATCTCTTCTATGTACACTTGATCTAATCTATATGCTTTCCCTATCTTTGTTATCTTTTATATCATTTTTATTTTCACTATAATCACTACACATCCTGGGCTATGCTGTTAGAATTCAAGTATAGTGGCCCCTGTTTCCTTGGTGGAGAACAAAATTTATTTAATTTATTTAAACAACAACAACAACTTTTCAGATCTTTTCAGTCTTTTTTCCCCTTCTATGTGTTGTTTTCCTTCTGGTATTATTTTGAGATTCCCCCAGGATGACTTCGTCAGATGCTGTTGTCAGCTACTGTTGCTCTGGTGGACAGTGTTAACATTACTAATAAGAATTCTATATCTTGGGGCGGCTAGGTGGCGCAGTGAATAGAGTGTCGGCCCTGGAGTCAGAAGGACCTGAGTTCGGATCTGGCCTCAGACACTTAAAGTACACACAAACAAAAACCTAGCCATGTGACCTTGGGCAAGTTAGTTAACCCCAACTGCCCTCCAAAAGGCAAAAAAAAAAAAAAAAGCTATATCTTTCAGACTTTCAAAATTTACAAAGTTATTACTTGGTCAGTGGGATGGGGGAAAAGGGAGAGAGAGAACTTTCTCTTTCCTCCAAGGACAATTTCCTTTAAGGATTTTTAACTTCTGCATTGGACCACCACTTGACCAACCTTTTATTGGAATGTGTGAATCCAAACTGGCTTGCTGTATTGTACATAGGTCTAAAAGTATATCTCATATTTTTTCAACCAGTCACAAGATATTTCCTTTATAATGTCATCTAATTTCATCCAGAGCCCCAGAGACTCTATGAGCCTTTCAAATTGATTAAGGAGTCGTTATACCTAGTTTACTTTTGATTGATCGATCAATTCGATTGAGATTTTTGGACCTTCGTTGATAATATTAATTGGAAGTGGGGATAGAAACCTCCATTCTTACATCTTCAAAGAAATGGGGGAGGGAAGTATCTTCTTATATCTCTTCTCAGGACCAATCTTGGTCATTGTGATTCCATAGCATTTAGTTTTGATTATTGTTCTTTCCTCTTAAAATATTTTTAAATTAATAAGCAATTATTTTCTTTCCTTTTCCAAATGCCCCCCCAAAATAATTAGGAGGGAAAAAAGAAAAACAAAATCCTTGTAATAGATATGTATAGTCAAGCAAATCAAATTCCCACATGCTCATTGATTGTGGAATGACTGACCAAATTATGGCATATGGACATAATGGAATATTTTTGTACTAGAAAAAATTGTTGAAAGAATGGGTTTCAGAAAAACCTGGGAAAAGTTGTATGGACTGATACACAATGGAGTAGAACCAGGGACACAATTTGTATAATGAAAACATAAAAATGAACATCTTTGAAAGACATAAGAACTCTGGTTAACAACTAACCATGATATTCCAGAAGACTGATAATGAAATATGCTAACCTTCTCCAGGTGAATAGGTGATTTATTTAATATGTAGAATGCTCCATCCTTTTATGTGGTTGTAGTAATTAGATATATTGTTTTTCCGTTTTGCTTTACTTCACTTTGTATCAGTTAATATGCATCTTCCCATAATTCTCTGTATTCATCATATTTATAATTTCTTACTATTGTAGGTTAGACTTAAAATATACGCAATTCTTCTTTCTTTCCTTCCCTCTCTCCTCACTCCCTCCCTTCCTTTCTTCCTTCCTTTCTTCCTTCCTTCCTTCCTTCCTTCCTTCCTTCCTTCCTTCCTTCCTTCCTTCCTTCTTTCCTTCCTTCCTTCCTTCCTTCCTTTCTTCCTTTCTGTTTTAAATTGCTTATGTATAAATGGTAGGGGCTGAGTGAAAAGGGGTAAAGAAGGAAAGAGGGGATGAAATAATGGCAAGATTGTGAATATACCCCAGAACTCAATGATGTCTCAAGCTGGCTGCTGTGCCCCCATGACTACTAAACTCCTACCATACTTAGAGCACAGTAATATCCTGTTACATGCACGAATGCCATTTTATTTAGTAATTCCCCAAGAGATTGACATCCATTTTATTTCCAGCACTTTGCTACTACAAAAATGGCTTCTAAAATATTTTGGTAATGTTAGGGGGTTCCTGAACTTATCTTTTGAGTTGTCATATTTTCCAGAAACACCAGAACAGAGTATACAAGAGTTCCTGAACATGTCAAGGATGAAGCCCCTTCCCCCCACTTCTCTTCCCTGCCTGCACCCCGAGCTGACACAATATGTTATCTTCACTGCAATCTGGACTCCCTGTGTATCTTTGGGAGTCAAAACAGGTGCCAGTCAGTCTGCACAAGACTGACACACTTTGTGGATCTGAGACCCTTGTAGATAAGCAGACCACCCTATCTCTATGGTCTAGCAGTTCCTAAACATTTCCTAGCTGCTTTTGCCATTGCCTTTCTCCTTTCCTTGAGAGAGTATTAGTCCTTTTCCATTTCTCTATGACTTCCCCTTTTCCCTGCAACTTAAATACCAAAGTTTTCCCTAAACCACTAGGCTCCTTGGTATAAAGAGTTCCCACATGCCTGTGCCTTTCTCTTGTAATAAATCCAGTTGCAATGCATGTTTCATGGATTTGTTATATTGGTTTTGGTGTAATCTGCATGAGACTCTTCTTTGTCAATGTCTAGGTGAAAAGGGTATAGGCATTTTAGTCTATTTCTTACATAATTACTTTTTAAAAGTTTTATTTTTAGTTTATGGAATAAAACAAGCATTTCCATAACATAATACAATAAAAAAGATGATTGTACAAGAAATTGCAAATCTACTACACACATATTGCTCTTCCTTACAAATATACAACAAAATTATTATGTAAATTTTTTTCTTCCCTACCCCTTTTCCCACCACCCTAGGAATGGCCACCACTAGACACAAATAGGTATATATGTAAAATTATTCTATACATACTTCTACTTGTCACTTCTTTCTCTGGATGCAGATAGCATCTTTCTTCAAATGTTCTTTATAGTTAATTTGGATACCTATAACAGACAAAATAACTTTTCCACTCAAATTTTCTCTTAAAACAATGTTGCTGGGGTGGCTAGGTGGTGCAGTGAATAGAGCACTGGCGCTGGAGTCAGGAGGACCTGAGTTCAAATCTGGCCTCAGACACTTAACAACAAAAACTAGTGTGATGTTAGGCAAGTCACTTAACCCCAATTGCCCTCCAAAAAGCAAAAAAAAAAGAGCAACTTCTGGGGAGGCTAGGGTGCACAGTGAGTAAAAGCACTGATTGGTTCCAGCCTCAGACTTAATACCCACACAAATGACTGGCCATGTAAACTTGAGCAAGTTACTTAACCCCAATTGCTTAAAAAACAACAACAACAATGTTGCTGTTATTGTTTACAACATTCTCTTGGTTCTGCTCATTTCACTCTTTATTATTTTGTGCAAATCTGTTCATGTTTTTCTAAAATCATTGAGTTCATCATTTTTTATAGCACAATAGTATTCCATAACAATTATATACCACAAGCAATTCCCCAGTTGGGCATCTCTGCACTTTCCAGTTCTTTGCCAACATGATAAAATCTGCTACAAACATTTTAGAACATAAAGCTTCTTTTCCTTTTCCCCTAATCATCTTTAGAAATAGACCAAGTAGTGATATTGCTGGGTTAAAGTGTATATAGGTAGTTTAATAACTCTTTGGGCATAATTCCAGATTGCTCTTCAAAATGGTTGAATCATCTCACAATTCCACCAACAATGAATTTTTCCAATTTTTCCACATCCTCTCCAACATTTGTCACTTTCCCCTTCAATCATTTTAGCCAATCTGGTAGGTATATGTAAAATGATATCTCAAGGTTATTTTAATCTGCATTTCTCTAATTAAAAATGACAGAGCATTTTATATGACTGCAAATTTATTTGATTTCTTCATTGGAAAACTGCCTGTTCATATCCTTTAACCATTTATCAGTTGGAGAATGAATCATATTCTTTTATATTTGACAGATTTCTCTACATATTTTAGATATAAGATCTGATAAACTATAAAATCCCCCCAATTTTCTTCTTTCTTTCTAATCTTAACTATATTCATTTTCTTTTTATAAAAACTTTAATGTAATTGAAACTATCCATGTTATACCTAATTTTGTTCTCTATCTCTTGTTCATTCATAAATTTTTCCATAAGTCTGATAAGTGATATATTCCATGTTCTTCTAATTTTCTTGCAAAATCTCTTTTAATATCTAGCTTATGTATCCATTTTGACCTTGTCTTTGTAAATAATGTGAGATATTTTTCCATGCCCAGTTTCTGCCATGCTGTTTTCTTCTTTTCCCAACAATTTTTACCAAATAATGAATCTGTATCCTAAAATCTTAAGTCTTATCAAATACAAGGTTATTTTATTTGCTGATATAAATTGTATGTCTACTCTATTCCGTTGATGTACTTTTCTATTTCCTAGTTAGTACCAGATAGTTTTGATAATTACTGCCTTATATTAGCAGAAATTTAGATTTAGCAGTATCAGATCTTTACCAGATTGCAAATTGCTTTCCAGAATGCTTGTTCTAATTTACAGTTCTACTGATAGTACATCAGTGTGCCACAACCCTTCTACAATTGACATCCCATCTTTTGTCACCTTTGCTAATTTGTGGAATGTGAGGTGGATTTGTTTGGATTTGCATTTCTTTTATTAGGATTTGGTGCATTCTTTCTTATGGTTACTAATAGTTCACAGTTCTTTTGAAAAGTGTTTGTTCATATCCTGTAAATGAATTTGGAAAGTGTTTCCATTTTTAGTATTTTGGAGCGACTAGTTTCACATATTGATGACCTCTGCTTATTGATATTTGCTTTTATTTCTCCCAAAATTATTTTAAATTATACATACATAAGTTCTCTGTCTCTTGGTAGGTTATGTCCCAAATATTTAATACATTTAATTGTTTTAAATGAGATTTCTCTTTTCATCTCTTTTTCCTGTTTGTTTGGGGTTTTTTTGGTAGTAAAATGATTTTTATGGATTTATTTTATATTCTGCTATATTGCTGAATTTATTGTCTTGGCTAATTTTGGGGGTAATTATCTAGAATGTTCTGAATTAAATATTGTACGCATATGGAAATGTTTGTCTCTTTCTTGCTGATGCTTACTCCTTTATTTGCTTTTTAGGGGGCCATATTGTTGTAGCTAGCATTTCTAGTACATTGCCAGATAATAATAGTGATAGCAGTTATATCATTACTTCATTCCTGAGTTTATTTGGGAAAACTTCTAATTTTTCTCCATTAAAAATAATGCTAATTCTTAGTTTCAGATAAATGTTTTTAATTACATTAAGGAAAGGTCTTTCTATTTTTATGCTTTTTGAGTGTTTTTTAAAAAAAAACATAAATGAGTACTATATTTTATTGAAGATGTTTTCTCTATCTATTGCTATAATCATGTGTTTTTTAAAATTATTAATAAGGTTAATCACACTAATTGTTTTCTGGTCCTTTCCTACTTTTCTAGTTTTCTTGTATCTTACTCTACCCCATGTACTCTATGATCCAGCAACACTGACCAACCTGCTGCTTACAGCATTGTTTCCCTATTCTGTGCATTTTTACATGTTGGCCCCCATGCCTTCCATATTTTGCTGCCAACTTACCTTTCCAGTCTTATTTCCTGTTACTTTCCATTTTTTCAGCTTATCCTCCAGTTAGACTAGACAATTAACTAACTCAGGGATTGTTTACCTGGTGTCTATTAATTTAATTTTAAATGTTTTGATAATTGTATTTCAATAGAATTGGCTTCCTTTGTAATCCTACGAATTTTATTTTATGTATTTAAAAATATTCTGAGATGTGGTCTGGAGACAACCAAAGAGTTCTATGACACAAAAAAAGATTAAGAACTCTTGCTCTAACTTAACATGATACCTCTTACTTCTCTTTATCCATGTAGGTATCCCTATGCCTGGAGTGAATTCCTTCCTCAGTTTTACCTTTTAGAATCCTTACCTTCAAGGTTTAGATTAGATACTATTTCTTTCATGAAGCTTTAAACCCAAGGTGAAAGTATTTTCTCCTTCCTTAAATTTTTCTAGAGGGTTTTTCTGGTTTTCTCCTTTGATCATATCACATACTGACTTGCATTATAGTTGCCTGTTTGGGAGCCATCTTGTCCTATACCTGCTCTACTCCTACTCCTGGAGAATGTAAACATCTTGAAAGTAGGGCTTTACCATTTTTCATCTTTGTTTCCCTCTCACCCAGCACAGTACCTTGAGAATAAAAGACATTTACTAAATGTTTGTTGAATAGAGCTTGGATGGTCATAACCTTTTGAGAATGACCAACTTTAGTGGTCTATAAACAAAAATAGTAGAATACACACACATATGTATACAAAAGAGTAGAAACTTTGTGAGGGCCAGTTGAAGGAGAAGAATAAAAGCCATTGGTCTAGATAACATGTAGATCATGACTTTAGGATAAAGATTATTTAGAAGTAAGCTTCCATTCAATTCAGCTAACATTTGTTAAGTTCTTATTATGTGCAAGGTATAAAAGTAGTATACTGGGTAGAGGGCTTGCCTATAGACAGGAAAACCTGGGTTTATATCCTGCCTCTGATATGTACTTGTTGTATAACCCTGGGCAAGTTACTAAACCTCTTAGTGCCATAGGTAACTCTCTAAAATTATGTCATAGAGAGAGGTGTTGCAGATCTGTATCAAAGGAAGGAATTTCTACACTGGGAGTTCCTTATACTGATGTCATATGTAGATTTAGATCCCTCCCCCCAAAAAGTAGTGAGAAGCACTGAGAAGAAATATTCATCCTGAATTTCATGGTTTCATTTTTTCTTTCTTCCTCTATTGGGTATCTAGCCGAAGAATTAAAACAAAAATTAGAAAACTTGGAGAAAGAAAAGAGTACCCTAAAGTTTCAGCTTCCTTCAAGACATCCGTCCATTAGTTCATTTTTGGACCATTTTGGAGCCCAAGTCCAATCTGCTCTGCACTGGGCTACACATGGGTAAGTACTTGTGATATTTACAATCACTTTACAGGTTTGCCTTTGCAAGGATAACATTTGCCATATATGCTTTATTTCCTTCCCCAATACTTGATTTTATGTAGTTTTCTCCTTCCTCATTTCCACCTTTTAGAATCTTTATTTTTGGCAAATTTACAGATTAAGTTGGCAGTTTGGAAGAAACTCTTAAGATCTAACCAAGGCACCACTTCCTTCATGAAACTACTTCTGACCCCTCAGCTGAAAGTGTTCTTGGGTGGATACCATTTATGTGTCTAATAAGCATGATCAGTTGATGGGAGAGTGACATGACATGCTTTTCCATTCAATTATGGCTTTTTTTCTGTGAAAATAAAACTCTATTAGATAGCTAGATATTTTACTATTGGCATAAACATGATTTAAACAGATGATACATAAGATAAAACAATATATATACAGAAATATAAACAGATACAGTTAGGCACTTCACCTACCTATCAACTATCAGTTTATCTAATTGTAGCCATCTCTAGGGTAGGGAAGAAAAAAGGGGGAAAAGGAAAGTTACATGATAAATTTATTATATATTTAAAAGGAATAGCAAGTTATGTGTAATAGATTTGCAGTTTCCTATGCGATCATCTTTTTATCCTTTTCTACTATGTTATAGAAATACTTGTTTTATTTTTTAAGTTCAGCATAAAATAAATAATTTTTAAAATAATTCAGATGTGAATGGGACATAATGAAAAGATCTCAGATCTGGGATTCAGTAGGCTTAAATTTTTTTGGCCCTTTTTTTGGGAGGGCAATTGGGGTTAAGTGATTTGCCCAAGGTCACACAGCTAGTTTTTGTGTTAAGTGTCTGACACCAGATTTGAACTCAGGTCCTCCTGACTTCAGGGCTGGTGCTCTATTCACTGTGCCACCTAGCCGCCCCAATAGGCTTAATTTTTATCTCAGTTTTATCTCACCAGCTAATCTTGTAATTCTGGGCAAATCTCTTATGAGTAATTTTCACGTTAATTTGTTTATTTATTTTCAAAATTTATATTAAATGCCTACTATGTATAACATTTCATGAGATACTTGGGTGATAAAGAAAGATATATGACATCATCTTTTCCCTAAAGTAACTTACAGTATAATTGCTTACATGAGTCTTGTTTTTTCTCATCTTCAAATTGGATGATTTGGACTGCACAGTTTCTTAGGAGGCAGTATATGGTACAGTGGAAAGAGCCAAAGAGCTTTGGTGGCCATCACATCCCATCCCTGATGTTTATTCTTTACATAAACTTAGGCAAGTAATTTGTCAAACTCTGGACCTCAGTTTCTTTATCTAAAATGAAGGGTTTGGGCTAAGTGACTTCAGAGATCCCTTCTAGCTCTGGATCAATAATTTCAAGTGCTTTTTCAACTCTAAAATTCATTCATTCAAACTCAATGTGGCACAGAATATCTTCCAGTATAATGATTGGCATACAGTGTGCCTGACAAAGAACCCCCAGTGGTGTTCGTAAATTTCTTAGAAACTGGTGTATGCATTTTCTTAAAAATGAATGCCTTGTGTAATAAAATATTCTTGAAGGTGAATAGTCTGTCTTCTTTACCAACTAATCAGGATTTCCTCTCTTTATGAAGGCTTCAGGAGGTGGCCCTCTTAGCAAAGCAAAGAGCACTTGAATGCATTGGGAAAGTCTGAATGCTCTTTGGCTGGTGAGGAGGCAATGATGTGTAATCATTGTAAAGCACATACACATTAATAGTCTGGCACTCAAACAGTTGATACACAGATGGCTGTCTATTTCTTTTTTTTTTTAATGTGACAGGAATATTCACACATAATGGTCACGTGGTGAATGTAATTGATAGAATACAGATTCTGCTGCTGTGTCAATTACAGCTGAAATTTTTCAATGGGGGTAGGATTTTATCTTAACTTAAAAGTTGTTGTTTTTCCCTTCCCCTAGAAGAGACCAAATAGAAGAATCAACCTTTTTAAAATTTAACTTTATTTATTTATTTATTTTTAGCAAAAGTGCTTAAATGTTCTGCCTAATCTGCACTGGAGCATATAAGATAATGAATACACATAGTGCTTCCACTGGTACACACATCCTTTGCCTGAGTGCCGCTCCAAGACACCCATGTTTTAATGCTTGACCCTCAGTATAAGCAGTTATACTGATTGGCTTAAAGCAGAATTGTACTAATTTGCATGGATAAGAGAGACTTGTTGAGAATTATTACACATAAATAGAGCCAACATAGTCAGAAAACACAAAAGAATGACATGGCGGATCAAGGAGAAGACACATGGTCAAAACCAGACTTTGATTAATTACTAACTCACACTGTGGCCTGGGGGTAGATCATAGCAACTGTCTGTGGCTTCATTTCTATTTTTAGAATACTGACATTTTACAGGGGTCTGTCATTTTGATTATGTAATGAATATGACACATGATAATGTAGCCAGTTTCCAATTCCATTCATGGAATATCTATCTCATAGATCATCTGTGATTAATTTTAAATTTTATACAAGATCCCCTTCCTCAAATCTATCCAGATGGTATGTGTTTAGGAGATCCAGACAAATCTTAATACTAACCTAATCAAAGCAATATAGGAAGTAAGTTTGGTGCAAAGAATTCCTGCAAAACCACCATCTGTGTCACTGTAACCCTCCATTTCCACAGATAATTAAGGCAGGATGAAAGCCATTTCTTTTATCTTCAGCCACTCTCCTTCCCCTCCCCCCTTCCCGGTTTTTTCCCCTTTCTTGGAATGCTATGGTATTGTAGTACATGGTACAGCTAGGTGGATCAGTGTAGCTGGGCCTGGAGTCAGGAAGACCTGAGTTCAGATTTAGCCTCAAAACCTTACTATTTGTATGATCCTAGGCAAGTCAACCTCCTTTTGCCTTAATCCAGTGGAGAAGGAAATGGTAAGACCATTCCAGTATCTTTGCCAAGAAAACCTCATGGATAGTATGTTCCATGGGGTCACAAAGATTTGGACATGACTGAATCAACTGAAAAATAACAACAATGTAGTACATAGTATGTTGGTATGTGATGAGTAATCTTCCATTTTTCAGATGCAAAAATTGAGAAGGCCGAAGGGTATAGGGCTGAATCTATCAATGTATATCTACTGAACCCCATAGATACTGAGCTCTGTGAAGGAAACTAAAGAAATCTGCAGACTTGTTAGGGAGAATGTTGATCATTCTTGCCATTTTATGTCATTAGTTTTGCAGTCAAGTATATGAAAAAGTTAAATGACAAGACTTAGAAAATATCTACACTCTATGTTCATAACAAATTGAGTTGGTCAAAGTCATCCAGAAATGAATGAAATGATCTAGGAATAGAAAGAGGCTCCATCATTCTATAGTCCATTGGTCTGAGGACCCAAGGTGAATATGGTGATTATTGTTATTTTTCCTTTGAAGACCAGGTAAATTGCAATACAGTGTATAGTTGGTTCGCTTACTTTGTAGATGACATGTCAGAATTTTAAGAAACAAAATGCATGGAGGGTGAGAGAAAAGCTTTTAGTAGGCTTCTATTGAGGAGTTAGGAGAAGTGGTCGGATTTCGGGTCAGCATTGTACATTTTACTTACTAAGATATAGAGAAATAAAAGTTTTTATGGTTTTGCAGCAAAAAAAGGAAGGCCTCATCCTTCTATTAAATAAATCTCAAAATTAGTGAGAACTTCTCAGGCAAAAATGTAAAATTATCAAGTGGGAGAAGTCAGGCAATGTATTAAAGGTGGAAAGCTTAACTTGACATTTTTAGTACGTGGAGTTTATACCTCAGATTGACAGATGTCACATAGATATAGCAAATCTTAAGATTTAATTGCAGGCTAAGCTATCCTTGATGATTTACTAAATGATATAATTAATTTAAAAGGTATCTTTGGCTTCATGGTTACTAGGCACATGGGCCATGTTCCAATATTTTAACAAAGTAGAACTTATCTTCAAATAAAAACCAAAGGATTGTGGTAGAGATAAAAAAACATGCTAATAAATCTCTTAATATATTAAAAGCTCCTTAAGAGAGATTTTCTGCTGATCCCTGATCCAACATCTGAATTCATGGGTTCCCCAAGTGGGTGATACTGCCTCCCAGGAGTGGGGGAGATGTGTGTTGGAATAATCCAGAGGGCAGAAGTAGTCTTAGGTGCATTTAGGGGGGTGTTGAATAAAAATGAGGGGGGGGGGTGGAAGCATAAGGAAAGAAAAGAAGAAAATTTTGAAAAACCATTTGTCCATGTTTCATCTGTTGTATTAACAGAGTTAAAGTCATAGTAATTTCATTATTTTCTAAATAAACACACAAAATGCAAGTTATAACCAATCAGTGGTCAAGTCCACCAATAAGTCTTAACAAGTAAGTGTTGGTAGGTGAGTATGTTGTGCTTTGCCAGGAAGTCCAACAGGCATCAGCAGGAATCTGTGCTTGTAATGACTTGTTTACAATACGACACAATATTGCACCATCAGAATTTCAGTGCAGGAAACCCCCCACAAATGTGCAATAATTTATTAAATTTAAGATGCATCATTTAAAAAAATTATATATTTTTTAAATAGAACAAATTAAAAAAAAACAACACATGGAAAAGAAAGTAGATTTCCAGGGGGTGTTGAGTTGTTTTTTTTTTTTAAGGGGGGCAGTAGGCCAAATAAGTTTGAGAACCTTTGCCTTTTATCAATCAACAAATTAATCAATCAGTTAACCAGAATTTATTATTTACACTGTGCTAAGTCTGAAGATAAAAAGAAAGGCAAAAAACATTCTGTGCCCTCAAGGAGCACACACTTTAATGGATGAGACAACATCTGGACAGCTGAGTACATACACAATATTATCCAGGGTAACAAGAAGGTGATCTGGAAGGGAAAGGCATTAGCGATGGCTTTATAAATGCCCGTTATGTGTTTTATCTTATTTTTGAGAGGCACTATGATACTATGGAAAGAGGGATGGTTTTGGAGGCAGAGCACCAATCTTTAAATCCTGTTCCTCTCCCTTAAGGCCTACGTTTAACCTCTGTGTTCTTAAGTTTCCTCTTCTATTAAAAATGAGGATTTTAGAATAGATGAACTCCATGATTCCTTCCCACTCCGGTGATCCTGAGATTTCCATGACCCTGATTAGAACGCTAAGACATGGTGAACATTTTATAAACCAATAAAGACATTTACTGATGTTAAGATCTCCAGAATTTATTTACAAGACTGCTTGGATATAAAGTTTTCCTCTTTTACCTCCTAAGAGTCAGCAGTGAAGAAACCCAACCCCAGCTCAGAATGGAGACCAGCCTCACAGCATCTGCAGCTCAGGACAGGCTCCAAGTTTCTATCACCAGGAGAGACTGGCTTCTTCAGGAGAAACAGCAGTTGCAGGTAAAGGAATGATGAAGTTGCAAGAAAATGCACTATTGGTAAAGTGATTTTGCAGCCATTTCAGGGGAATGGGATAAAATGGAAATCTTTTCTTTGCTTCAGTGTAGCAATTAGAGCTTTGGCTGGAATCCAATAAGATTCTCTGAGCAGTGATTGGAAGAGGACTGTCACAGGGCTTGTATGAATCTCATTACAAATGAAGGGCTGAAAACAGTGGCTTTTGTGCCTATTTTTGACATACCTCATTATCTTTTAAATATGCACTTTGTGTTTTTCAGGCTCATTTGTCATCTTTGATCATGCTAACCTTTGAAGGGTTTTTTTTTTTGAAGATAAAAAGAATTTTGCAAAACACAATCCCATATGAAAATCTTTGTTGCAACAAACCGTGGGCAGTGGTAGACCAGGAAGATATAAACCAGTGTTGGGAGAGGCAATGGAAATAATGGATAAAAAACCAATCACTGGAATGGCCCAATATAGAAAATGGATGGCAGCTAGAGGTCAGTATAAGGCAGGAGTCCACAGTCAGCAATCATAAAGTCACAGAATCTTAGCTATTAAAACAGACCTTCAAGGTGACTCAGTCTAATTGTTGACCCATGTTTAGCATGTATAACAAGTACTTAGTCTTCTCTTTGAGACGTCTAGCTTTGGGAGCTGGAGATCATTCAAATTTGAAATCATAATAGAGCAATGGGTTAAAACCAGATAAGCACATAGGAATTGTGGAAATAGAGATGGCCTATCACAAACAAGTAGGACTCAACACTGAAGCAAAGTCTGTCTAAAACAGGAAGCTCCGTGATGGGATCTCAAAGTAATAGAGTCCACAAGCTCCCTGTCTTCCACCCTTCCAAACATATGTACACACACAGACACACACACAGACACACACACACACACACACACACACACACACACACACACACACACACAATTTTATGCTCACAGCTCAATGCTATGGCTGATTAACTTCCTAGGATGTAACCCTGGACCTAGCATTCAAAGACAACAACAAACTGTACTGACTGGGAGATAGTAAAAGTTCTATGGAGTAATTTGGTTTTTGTATTCAGCCTTAAACACTACTCTAGCCAAAGAGTTGTGGATTCAGATGGGCAGAGGATGGGAATAAATATTTATTAAGTCCCTGCACCAGGTACCCTGCTAAGTACTTTGAAACATTATCTCAGGTGATTTTTACCAGGACTTAGGGGCTGTTATTATCTCCATTTTATAGTTGAGGAAATGGAAGCAAACGGGGTTAAGTAACTTGCCCAGGTTCACGTACCTATTAAGTACCTGGAGTTGGATTTGAACTTAGGTCTTCTTAATTCCAGGCCCAGCTTTCTATTCATTGCACTATCCGGCTTCCTGCTGGCAGTGAGATTCAGCCATGGTCCAGTGTGGTCACCTAGAAAAAGCTTGTTTCTGGGAATAACGTGAAGTACTTGAGCATACTGATAGAAAGTATTTGGCATTGGACTAAGATGGTGAGGTAGGACATTCCTAGAGTGAATATAAATCCTCTAGACGGGTTCCATGGTTCTCTTGGCATGAACTGAGCTGAAGGCTAGATACTGTCAGATACTGAGTCCCTTCCTACTAATCAGCTCTTGCTTTGATTTTTATGAATTCTCATTTCCAGGCTAGGAAGGATGTTTAGTAGGATTCTTATGAATTTTTGAGTGACCTTCGAACTTGAAGTTGCTTTTGAACTCTGGTTTCTGTGTTTTTGTTTTTGTTTGGATCTATGAATTTTTTTTCATCAGTGTAGAGAAATCCTAGAATTGACAAATTATATGTAAATTATAGTTGACAGTTGTATGCCAGGAATTAATTAACTCAGTATGTGTCTAGAGCGGGCAAGATTTGAACCCAGGCCTTCTTGACTCTAAGGCTGACTTTTTATTCACTACACTAGACTGACTTTCATTTTTCATTATTTGCCTTCAATAGATGAGGACTGCTAGGTGGCACAATGGATAGAATGCTGGCCCAGAAGTCAGGAAGACTCATCTTCCTGAGTTCACATCAGGACACTAGCTGTGTGACTTTAGCTAAGTCCCTTAACCTGTTTGCCTCAGTTTCCTCATGGCAAAATGAACTAGAGAAGGAAATAGCAAACCCCTCCAGTATCTTTGCCAAGACAACCCCAGATGGGGTCATGATGAGTTGGACATGACTGAAATGACTGAACAGCAACAAAAGGTGAATAATGAGGGAGTTAATGTACTATCAGAACACAGAAGATGACATTTCATTTTAAGGGGCCCATTTTTTGAAGGCTATCATAGACTTGCCAGGATGGGGAGAAGAGGTGGGTGGACCATTGAGAAGAACTAATGAGCTTTTTTCACCTTAAAATTGTAGCAATATCTTCAATTCATAAGCCTGTTACTGGCCTCTGGGAAGATAAAAGGAAGGAGGAAAACAAGTGCTGCTGATGTGCTAGGTGTTTTACAAATGTTATCTCAGTTGGTCCTCATGATGACCCTGGCAGCTAGGTGCTATTATAAGCCTCATTTTACAGTTTGAGGAAACTGAGGTGGAGATTAAAGTGACTTGACAGCTTATATTTAGAGCTGTCAGTTTCATACCAGGAATTAAATAATTTGCCCAATATGTTTCTGAAGCAGGCAGGACTTGAACGAGATCTTTCTGACTCCAACTGGCTTCCACTACTAGTCAATATCTGAGGCCATATTTGAACTCAAATCTTCCTAACTTCAGATATAGCACTCTATCCCCTGGACCATCTAGCTGTCTCTAATGTTCTTGTCCATGAAAGACCAACTTGTGTCTTGAGTGTTGTTACCAATCTGTATAAATATTTAAAATGCCTACTGTGTATCGAGTACTGAGAATACAAAGATAAAAACAGAAGCTCCTGTCTTCAAGGATTTACCATTCTATTGCTTTGGTGGTGGAGGGTTGGGGGACAGGGTGAGAAATCCATGTACACATATAAATACAAATTATATGCAAAGTAATTTCTGGAGTGGAGGGCAGTAGCTCCTGATGAGATCAGGGAGAGACTTGCTTAGGAGTTGGCATTTGACCAGAGGCTTGAAGAAAACTAGGAATTCTATGATGTTGGGTCATGGAGGGAGTGTATTCCAAGCATGGATGGGAGCCCCTGAAAAGGCATGGAGGCAGAAGACAGAATGGTGTGTATGGGGAACACTATGTAGGATTGTTTATCTCAACTGAAAAGTGCATGAGGGAAAGTAATGTGGAGTAAACCTGGAAAAGTAGGTTATAGCCAGACTGTGAAGAGCTTTAAATGCAACTGAAGAATTTGCATTTTATCCTAAAGGCAAGAAATAACTACTGGAACTTTTTGAACAGAGTAATAACATGGTTAGACCTATGTTTTAGGGGTATCAGTTTGACTTTTTTTTTTTTGCTTTTTGGAGTGGGGAAGTTAGGGCAATTGGGGTTGTGACTTTCCCAAGGTCACACAGCCTTTTGTGTTGTGTCTGAGGCAGGATTTGAACTCAGGTCCTTCTGACTTCAGGGCCGGTGCTCTATTCACTGCACCACCTAGCTGCCCCTCAGTTTGACTTTTGAGGGATGAATTGAAGAAGAAAGAAATTCAAAACAGGGAGACTGAAGAGGAATCTATTTTAATAGTCTGGGCAGAAAGTAGTAAGGGCCTGCAGAAGAATGAGCACAATGGGAGTGGAGAGAACTGGACACAGGTGAGAGATATTGTCAAGGTATAAGGTACAAACAACTAATTGGAGAGGAGGGGGGAGAGAAAGCTGAGAGCAGAAGATAAGTTGATGTTGTGAAGCTGGGAAGCTTAAAAAGGGTAATTGTGCCTTGCGATATAAGGAAGTTAGGAAGAAGGGTGGGTTTTGGGGAAAAGATAAATTCTGTTTTGGGTATTTTGAGTTTGAGATGCTTATGGGGTATCCGATTTATAAGGTCCAATAGACAACTGGAAATATAGGGCCTAGAGCTCAGGAAGTAGAGCAGAGCTTGAATATATATATCAGGGAGTCATCAGCCAAGAAATATTTACTAGGTGGCAGTCACTGTGCTAAGTCATGGGAATTCCAAGAAAGGCAAAATCAGTCCTTGTCCCCAAGCAGAGGTGAAGATGAAGGGAAGAGGGGTGGGGAGAATGGGACATGAGGATTGTAGGCATAGGGATCAGCCAGTGACTCGAGGGCATGGTTGGAGATGGTGATGGAATGTTGTGAGCAAAGAAGAGCAAGTAAGCCAATATGGTTGTATTGCAGAGTGTGTAGAGGGGGAACAAAATGTCAGAAGACTGGAAAAGGAGGAAGGGATCAATTAAGAGCTTTAAAAACCGAACAAGAAACTTTATATTTGTTCCTAGAGGTAGCAGGGAGTCGCTGGAATTTATTGAATAGGGGAAGTGGTATGGTGAGACTTGTGTTTTAGGAAAATTATTTTGGCAGCTACGTGGAAGATGGATTGGAGTGGGGAGAGACACTGATTAGGAGGTCAGTAATCTAGCAATTGCAATAATCTAGCTAAGGGATGATGAGCTCCACAATTAGGGTAGCAACATCTGAATGGAGAATTGGCTTTTTATTTTTTTGCTTTTTGGAGGGCAGTTGGGGTTAAGTGACTTGCCCAAGGTCACACAGCTAGTTTTTGTGTTAAGTGTCTGAGGCTAGATTTGAACTCAGGTCCTCCTGACTCCAGGGCAGGTGCTCTATTCATCACCTAGCTGCCCCCCGAATGGAGAATTGTGAAGATAGAAATGACAATATTTTGCAACGTATTGAATATGTGGGGTGACTGAGAATGAGGAGTCAGTCAAGTATATGGCCTACCTCCCCTTCTAATTGCATAATTTTATGAATAGAGACAGAAAAAAGGTGGGTTGGAAGAAGAGCACTGAGGAAGCAACCCACAGTGGGATGGAGAAGGGTAAAGATATACATGTGTCCTTTTCCCTAGCATCATATTTACATATTACTGATGAGGCAAGTCATTTCTTTTAAGAGATACTCTAGAGCAGTAGGGTTAGTCAAGTCCAGATTTCTGAGTGGGTTAGAACAGACTTCAGAGCTGGGTTACAGGAAGACCTCAGAGACTGAACTGCCTTTGGCTACCCAGAAGAGCTGATTGGAGGAAGAAAAACATGGTTCTGGGAACTGATCAGAACTGAGCTTAGGGCTGAGCGATCTCTTGTAGGATTGGGGGGCAGACTGCAAAGATTACACTGCAGATTGCTGCCTGAGAAATAGCGACCCTGTAGAGTCCAGCCATGGAAGCAGAACTGGAAAAACTGGGACAGTTCTACGCTTAGGGTTTCTGTTTTGCTAAAAGAGCTCAACACTACTTCAGTAGCCCAGAAGAGCCTGCAAAAAGTGACCCCAGCCAGTAAGAAGGCCAACAGGCCCAGAGAGTGTGTGCCTTCTCCATCGAGTGAATTTGTGATGACTCTTCCCGGAGGGGGTAAAGGGCATTAAGGCCTGCAGGCCTGAGTTTTTAATTGCCCTGGGCACCTGTGTTTCCTCAAGTGCCTCCTTCTCCATAAGTCTGTGTTATTTTCTCCTGTGGACACTGTTTATACTGGTGGGAGAGTGTGTCCCAGGTTTATGGGTAGAATGTTCTCTTCTGTTTACTTTTGCTTTGCCCTTTGTTTAATAGATGTCTCTGATTAAGAGTTAATAGTGTCAGGGGCAGCTAGGTAGCACAATGAAAGAGCACCGGTCCTGGAGTCAAGAGGATCTGAGTTCAAATTTGGCTTCAGGTACTTGACACTTTCTAGCTGGGTGACCTTGGGCAAGTTGCTTAATCCCCATTTCTTCTCCTCACCCCAAAAAGAGTTAATGGTGTCGTATTTCTCAGATCTACTTATCCAGCCTTGACCTTTCCACTGACCTCCAGTCTCACATCTCCAGCTGTCCATTGGACTTCTCAAAATGGATGTCCATCTTAAAGTCAACATGTCCAAAATAGAATTCATTATCTTTTTTTCCCAATTCCTCCCTTCCTTCAAACTTCCCTTTTAATATTAAGAACATAACCATCCTTTTTTTATATATCCCCAGTGCTTAGCAGAGTGGTTGGCTCATAGTAGGTGCTTAATAAATATTTATTGTTTGACTCATTTTGACTGATTTGCTAAACAGGAAGGAGACTGGTAGAGGCTCGGGAGTTTGAATTGTTAGTAACAGAAATGTAGTTACATCAGGGTTTAGTATCTTTAAAAAAAGTGAATTGTAGCTTTCAGTAAACTGACATTTATTAAGCACCTACTATTTGCTAGGTACTGTTTTAAGTACTGAGGATACAAATAAAGGCAAAAAGACAAATAGTTCTTGTTCTCAGGAAGCTCATAGTCCAATGGGAGTGCCATAATAGCAGTGTGGCCATCCTCCCTGGGAACCCCAATTTTCCAGTATGATTGATTGCAGGTTGGGTAAAAGAGCCATCCTAGAAATTTTTTTTTCAATGAAAAAGTATATTCTTGAAATCTTGGGCAGGACAGAGGTGGTAGTGGAGGTGCTGTGGTAAAGATTAGAAAACAGCATTTTCATTCAGTTCCACAATCCCTCCAAATTTTCTCCCCCTCCCTCTTTTTCCTCCTGCCCACCCCCCCCCATGGCAGCATGCAATCAAATATGATGTCTTCAAATACAGTAACCATTAGTGAAGTTGTAAGGAAGGATTATAACAATGAAGTGAACAATGAGAAAGAAGGGATGAAACAAAACAAAATAAAACACAAACGAGAGAGGGGAAGTGGTCTGCTTCAATCTGCACTGAGACTCCAGTTCTTTCTCTGGATGTGGATAGCCCTTTCCATCATGAGTCTTTTGCAGTTGTCATCTAACCTCGCATTGCTGAGAGCCCAGTCAAAGAAAGACCCTCTAGGAGAAGCCCCGACCCTTTTCACATTCTACAAGCAAAGTAAAATAAAGCTGTCTCCGAGATCACCAAAGCCCTCCCTTCACCTCCACCAAGCCCTTTGAGTCTCCATTCCTAAGGCAACAGCAAAAGGACAAAAAACAAAAAAACACGACAGGTTGAGACACTGAAGCATCATGCTCCAGGGAGTCTTGGACCCACCGGTGGCCCCACCCCTTCATCCTGGCACAGCCAGTGGGTAGGATGGGAGGTGGTACCAGGCAGGCTTACCCCAGGACATTGGCATAAAAGAGGAACCACTGGACCCAGCAACCTCGCACCAGGACCCTGAAGTTTTTATTTTTTTATTTTTTTATTTTTACCTACCCTCCCCCCAGAATGCCCTCCCCTCCATCATCCCCCCTCTCTCATCCCCCTTCCCCCTCTCCAGCAGGGTAAGATATCCCATTTAGTATGTACGTCATTCTCTCCCTGAGCCAGATTCAATGAGAATATGGTTTTGCCTTTTTGCCTTCTTGTTCTTCCCCTCCCCTGCAACTACTTCCCCTTGCCTCTTCTACATGAGATAGTTTTACCCTACCCTGTCTCTCCCCATCTCCTCTTATCACTTTATTCTCTCACCTCTTAACTTCACCCTTTAAGTATCATCCCTTCCCACCAAATTCAACCTGTGCCCTCTATCCATGTATACCTATAAACATATATACACCCATTCACATATGTATTCATATGCCCATATACCCTTCTTCAATTATTTTCATAATGGAAAGGCTTCATCAGACACAGTTATTGTTTTTCCATGTAGGAATGTAAATAGTTCAACTTTGATTAGTTCCTTTTGATTTCTTTTCCTTGAATACCTTCTCAAGCATCTCTTGCTTCTTGTGTCTGAATGTCAAATTTTCTATTCAACTCTGGTTTTTTCCTCAAGAACGCTTGAAATTCCTCTATTCCACTGAATGACCATATTTTCCCCTGAAACAAGATACTCTGTTTTGCTGGGTAGGTGACCCTTGGCTTCAATCCCAGCTCTTTTGCCCTCTGGAATATCATATTCCATGCCCTTTGATCCCTCAGTGTAGAAGCTGCCAGGTCCTGGGCTATTCTGATTGTGTTTCCACAATATTGGAATTGTTTCTTCCTGGCTGCTTGTAGTATTTTCTCCTTGATCTGGGGATTCTGGAACCTGGCTATAATATTCCTAGGAGTTTTCTTTTTGGGATCCTTTTCAGGAGGTGATTGGTGGATTCTTTCAACCTCTATTTCCCCCTCTGGGTCTAAAACATCAGGGCAGTTTTCCTTGAGAATTTCTTTAAGGATGATTTCTAGGTTCTTTCTTTGATCATGGCTTTCAGGTAGTCCAATAATTTTTAAATTATCTCTCCTGGATCTATTTTCCAGGTCAGTGGTTTTTCCCATGAGATATTTCACATTGCCTTCTATTCTTTTATTTGTTTGGATCTGTTTAACAGCATCTTGATTTCTCATAAAGTCACTAGCTTCCATTTGTTCCAGTCTAACTCTGAAGGAATGAATCTCCTCATTGAGCTTTTGAGATTCTTTTTCCATCTGGCAAATTCGGCTTTTTAAGGCATTCTTCTCCTCATTGCCTTTCTGAGCCTCTTTTGCCATTTGAGTTAGTCTATTTTTAAGATGTTATTTTCCTCAGTCAGGCTGTTGACTGTCATTTCATACTCTGCTTGCATCTTTATCATTTCTCTTCCCAATTCTTCCCCCACTTCTCTTATCTGCTTCTTAAAGTCCTCTATGGCCTGTAGACAGCTTTTATTTTCATTTGGGGCTTTTGGTACAGGAGTGCTGACCTCACAGTCCTACTCCATACTTTGATCCTCTTTACCCCTAAACTAGGAGTCCAATGTTGAATTTTTTTGTTTATTTTGTTTCTTTTGCCTAGGCATGTTGCCACTTAATTACTTCATTTTTGGGCTTGTTGTCACAGTAGGACACTGCCACCAGACAGGAGAGCTTCTGTCCTGAATGTTGGGGTCTTCACAACTTCTGCAGGTTGGGTGGCCTCCACCCGCCCTGGCAAATTGGATATCCACCCCAAACTTCCCCCCCAGACCACAATCCAGATCCAGGCAGTTTAAAGCAAGAGTGATTAACCCCCAGACTGATTGCTGGATCTCCCTACAGTTTGCAGACCAGGAGCTAGAGCCACCACTGATGCTGCAAAATGGCCTCTGTGCCATGTTTCCTCAGCAGCTTTTTGCCCCCAGGGGAGGAAGCTGATGCGTTCCCCAAATACTGGTCCCAAAGTCCATAAGGTACTAACCTCTCACTTTGTCCTAGGCATATCTGTGCTGATAATTCTGGAATCGCCACAGCTGCTGGTGTTCTGGGGTCCCTCCAGCTGGCTGCTGGCCCAGCCACCCTGGGGCTAAAATCTTGGGTCACAGCGCTGAGCTGTGGGTTCCCAGTGTGCTGTGCTGCCTGCTCTCAGAGCACTGTGCTCGCCACTCCCTGCAGGGCTGCTGGGTTCTCCTCAGTGGGAGGTTAGCTTCTCTGTGTAGTTCTGTGGGTGCTAGGGCTCCAGAAGTTGTTCAGAGTCCCCTTTTACATTGTTTGGAAGTTGTGTGGGGCAGAGCACCTTGGAAGTGCTGTTTCTACTCTGCCATCTTGGCTCTGCCCCCCCCCCCAGAAATTTTTTAAAGGGGAAAGAGTGAGGTTCAGTGCCACATACTCTACTGCACAAAGGTGATGTTAAGGTTTGAACTAGGAAGACGGCTGTGTCCTTGATAGTGATAGGGAAGTTCAGAAGAGAGGGCAGTTTGAGGGGATAGAGTTCTGGAGTTTGGACCCATTGAATTTGAGATGCCTAGAGTAAATCCAGTTCAAAATATCCATTAGGTAGTTGATGATATTGTATTGGAAATCAAAGACTAGATTAGTGGTAGTTAACATCGGTCTGGGAATCATCTTCTTATTTCAGTTAATAAGCATTTAGAGCCTACTCTGTTCCAGGCACTGTGCAAAGCACTGGGGATGCAGATACAAATAAAAACAAAGTCCCTGTCCTCAAGGAGCTTATAATCTAACAAGGGAAGACAAATACAAAAGGAAAATGAAAAGTGGAGTCAAGGAGTAAGGAAAGTGATCTCCAGTATGGAAGGCATGATGGAGAAGTCCAAAAACAGTGTATGTTGTGGTAAATGGGGAGAAGATTGTGTTAAGTAAGCCCCTTACTTAAAAAGAGGTCCTGAAGTCCCTGACCCTGCCCACCAGTCAGAGGGTCTGATCAGAGAGGCTGTGGGTATTGATGAGATATGAGCATGGAGACAGATATGAACTTGCAGGATAATGAGATTTCCCAATGATAAGCTTCCTGGGGAAAGAAGGCATGATGGAGAGGTCCAAAGAAGTTCAAGAGCAGTATAGCTGGTGTTAAATGGAGAGGTAATCGTTGAATCCATGAGAAGTGATTGTAAGACAGGTAACACTAGCACACAGGAGGGCTGCTAGCACAGGTTCACTCTTGATCTGGTCAGATAGGAAAGAAACTAAGAAGAAGTTAATAATCTTACTTTATTCTAATCTAGTCTTCTCAAAAGGTTGCTGATAATGGGATCGACAACTCCTACAGCATTCCCCACTCACCCTTCTCACAAGGGGTGGTGAGAAAGGGAGGGGCAACCACCCCTACATTTTGATGGGGTCAGGCATAGCTTATGCATTCCCCCAAATCTCCTCAATCCTCAATCGGGTTCAGTTGAGGCAAACACAGATTCACCTCAAGCCTTGTGGGAGCCAGTGAAGGCACATACAGCATTCCAACTTGTGCATTCAACCCTAAAGGTTCCCCACTCCTTGACCAGTGCCCACCTGCCTTATAGGGCAACAGACAAAGAAGGCATATTGCCAGTAATAGCCTCACAAGTTTACATCACCTCATCCCTGTATCTCACTGCACAATCGCAGTGGATGTTTACAATTTAAGCACAAATGTTTATATTATTTATCATTATATAATGCTGTGCAGGTGTGATGGAGATGTTTTGAACCATAATCATGAGAACTCATATCTAATACCTAGGAACAAGAGATTATTATGGCTATGGATCCTGAGCAACTGAACTCTAAGAAATAATAACAAAAATCCACTTTACACACACTAAAATCCACCTTACACTAAAATCCAACTTATTTACAGGGATAAACTTGTCAAGAGAGATATTGGAGAGAGAAAAGAGAAGAGAGCCCAGGACAGAACCTTAGAGAGCAGCTACATTTAGTGGTTTTGGCATATGTGGATTTCCAGCAAAGGAGACTGAGAGTGAATGGTCAGACAAATAACAAGAGAACCAAGAATGAAAGTCCAGAGAAGAGCAAGTGTCCAGGAGCAGAGAATGTGAACAATAGATCTTAATGCTATAGATAAGCCAAGAAGGATAAGGAATGGTTTTGATTAGCTTTGAATTAGATTTTGAAGTTGAGACCATTGGTAACTTTTGAAAGAGCAGTTTCACTTGAATGAGGAGGTTGGGTTCTATGTTGTAGAAGGTTTAGAAAAAAGTAAAAAGAAAAGTAGAAGCATTGAGTGTAGCTTTTAAAGAGTTTTTTTTTTTTCGTGAAAGGGAAGAGAGATGTAGGAGTGGCAGCAGGAAAGGAGTCAATAGAAAGAGAGAAATTCAAGTGAGAGAATAAGCATGACTGTAGGCGATGAATTGGTGTGGCTGGTTTTGGCTTGGGAAAGGACCACTTCCACAGCAGTGACTGGAGTGGAGAAGGAGATAAAGGGGCATGATGTTAGGAGAGTGTGAGGTGAGAAGGAAAAGAGGGAGCTCTTCGTGAATGGCCAAGTCCTCATGTAAGCAGGTGGAGGGAGGAGAGAAGGGGGTGATCCCTGTTAATCACTCCTCTGTGGGGGGATTGAGAAGAGATGAAAATGCTTGGATCAGCCACCATGAAGAATGGGACAATAGATAAATTAGGTAGAGCAGAATTCTTGCCTTGCCTTACCTACTTTAGATGTGATAACAAATTTGTAAGTGAACTCAGCGTGGATTTGTGATTTCCTCCCACTTCATTTAGCAGCACGTGAATAGGAGTGAAGACAGCAGATGGTTGGAATATTCCTGGATTGGAGTGTGACAAGCCATGACTGGCAATAGGACAAAGGCAAAAGGGATTTATATGCTTAGAGGTGATAGTTGAAGTCATGGAAGTGGTTGAGATCATCAAGAGAGAGTTTAGACATAAAACAGGGCCCAGGATACAGCTCTGGGGTGCAGACACATAGGAGCAGGACATGAATGAGAGCTCAGAGAGACTGGTAGGTGGAGAAAACTCAGGGAAGAAAGATTGTCCAGGCAGAGGAAGGGTGGTCAACAATGTCAAGTGCTACAGAGAGGTCAATATGGTTGAAAAATTAGAAAGGGCAAAAGTTTGCCAACTCATTACCAATCACAGTGCCATGTCATGCACATAGCTAATGGCTCTCCTTAAGCCTATGGTGTTGATATATCATTTATGACTTCCCAGGTCTAGTGAGGGAAGTAGAAGCATGTGGTCTTCTAATAAGGAATTCTAATTGAATAGAAACTCTTTGAGGTCAGAGTCTGGTTTCCCTTTTGTCTTTGTACCTCCAGCCTCTAGTCCAGTACCATGCACATAATAGGTAGTTAATAAATCCTTGTTGGATTGGAATTGAAATACTACTACAACACTTGGGAATTAGTCCTAGCCTCTCCTACCAATCCAAGTTAAGTGTTGACTGACTGACAAGAAGTGATGATGCTCTGTATTCTTTGCAATAAACGTGAATTCTGAAGCCACAGAATTTCAATTTTTGAGCCCATGGCACCAGCTAGATGGAACTCTGCATTGATGTAATTTTTTATGACAAGAGCAATACTCTGCTTGTACTCACTAGATCGGGCAAACTAATGGTCAGATCTGGCCAAGACTGAGAGCTAAGAATGGTCTTTACATTTTAAAATAAAATTTTATCTCACAAGCCTACAGAAACAGGTGGCAGGAAGATTTGTTCCCTCTGTTTGCCAACTCTTGCCCCAGATTATAGTTCTGTAAAGACATGCTTCTGTGATCTTTATTCACACACACATACACACAATTCCCACATTTGGACTCAGATGGACAGATGGGTGGGTCTGGAGGGGACCTGCTGAGTGGTATTATGTACTTCATAAGTGACTACATTGGATAAGGCTCCTTGTCCTGGCATCTCACCATTGTATCCACTATGATGGAAGTAATTTATACATTTATGGCATTTTTCCAGTCAAATTTTTGGATGCCCCCAGCAGTTATTTCATGCTTGGGGAGGACTGTTTCTCCTTATGCCAACTAATCAGAAATGTAAAGCCAGCATGATTTTTCCAGTTCAGCAAACCTCAGAAAATCTGCCTGCCTCAGAAGGAGAGGCATCAGTCACTGCTCTGGTGCATACAGTTAACTCTCATTTAAATGACTCATTATCAGTCGAGCAGTTTGCTGTTAGCAGGGTTAATTTGTAAAATCTGTTCTGCCTATCCCCTACAGAAGGAAATCGAAGGCCTCCAAGCAAGGATGTCTGTGCTAGAAGCAAAAGATCAACAATTAAGACGGGATATAGAAGACCAAGAGAGGTTCATCCAATTTCAGGACTGTAAGCTGACTTCCTTGCTGGGCTGCGTACCTCTGGGAGAACTGCAGGAGGTCAGGAAGGCCTTGGATGACACACTAGCTTTATCCTATCAGATCCCATTTAGTCTGGAGCTCCCTGGAACTATGAAGAGGTATTTTTCTTCTTTAATTATTTTCTAGTCGTTTCTTGTAGTGAGTGGTGGCCCCCTCCAGTTGCTGAATTGTTTCATCAGCCCATTAGTACATAAACTCTTTCTGGGCAGGGCAAGTAGCTCAGGTGGCCAGAGCTAACACTAAGATTTGCTCAATTTCATAGCTACTTATTCATTTAACAGCCATTTATTAAGCACCTACGACATGAAAACCATTGCCTGGTATTGGGAGAGATTCAAAGAAAGATAATTAAGAAATGGTTCCTACTCTTTTGGAGCTTTTAGTCTAGCAGGCAAGATGAGACCCAGGTACAAATATGCAGTAGTACATAAATGTATAACAACTGTTTGATAAGACTAATAATAGTCAACATTTATATGCCGCTTTAAAATTTCCAAGTCACTTCATACATATGTGGATCTCAGTAGATCTTTACAACAATCTTGTGAGGGTAGGTGCTCTTATTGCTGTACCCATTTTGCAGATGAACAAACTGAAGCTAAGGGATGTTAAACGCCTTGATCAGGGTCACATATTTAGCAAGTATCTGAGGCAGCATTTGAACTCAAGTCTTCCTGCCTCCAGATCTGCTGCCCTATCTATTATGCCATTGTGCCTTACTATAAGAATATAATGATGATACAGCAGAATAGAATGCGAGACCCATTAAAAATATGATAGTGTCAAGTATTGTTTTTTCATAGTGTCAAGTAGGGGCAACTAGGTGGTACAGTGGATAGAGTACCAGGCCTGGAGTCAGGTAGACTCATTTTCAAATTCAACTCTGACCTCAGATACTTATTAGGTATCTGACTCTGGGCAAGTCACTTAACCCTCTTTGCTTCAGTTTCCTCATCTATAAAATGAGAAAGAAATGGCAAACCACTCCAGTATCTTTGCCAAGAAAATCCCAAATGGGGTCATGAAGAATTGGACATGACTTAAATGACTGGACATCATCGTCATCTTCATCATCAACAACAATAACACTGTCAAGTGGGACATGACAAAAGCATGAACTGTGTACAAAGGGCCTATGTGAAGACAGAAGAAGGCTTTCAGCCAATTGTTTTGCAAATGGACATGGCAGGTCACAAGAGGGACCAGATAAAAGAGGGTAGATGTATTGATATGTTAGTTTACAGTGCTGAAAGAACAATGGAATCATTGAACAAATACCTCCTCTGTCCTTAGAACTGTGAAAGATAACAAAAGATGTACAGGGCCTGGTCTTTGCCCTCAGAGAAGTTCACATTTCTGTAAGTCATACACACATGAAACGGAGAACAATTCTAGAAAAAGTATTGAAGGGAGTACTATGGAGAATATGTGCTACAGAAGTTCTTTATACCCTACTGATGATCTGTTAACAGCAGCATTTTTGTATATGCAAGACAGTACATTATTATGTTGGAGAGAAGCCTTGAATTAAAGTCACCATCTGCTATAGTAAAACTAATTAATCTGTTTAGTAATTTGGTAATAGAACCATTTGAACTCTAGACTTACTAACATACTTAAAATTTAAATCACTTAGAAAAACCTGTAACTATAAAACCATTGCTGTCCTCCATGAAACCTCTAGCTTTGGGGGGGGGGGGGTCTTAGTTTTGCTTTTTTTCACTTTTTTTTTTGCAGTGCTATCTCTGTCCTAGAAACTCTCTCCTTATTCCTACATATCCTACTTATTCCTCTTTAACCCCTTTCTGAGATCTTTTATGCCTGGAGCAAACTTGCTAATAGGCACCTTCTTCTCTGTGACATCAAAGTCTCAGGGAAACCAACTGGGATTGGTTTAATTAGAAACCAATGAAACATGACTGTTAGACTTTGCCCCTCTGTAGAAAATCGCTCACCTGTATCCTCTTGACTAAACAGCACTGTTGTGTGGGCTGGAGCCTGAGTTTATCTGCACCAGACTTGGAAAAGTGAAGAAAGTTTGGCATGACCTGGGTACCAGGTGAGAAAGGTTTTCTCTTGCTGGGTCATTGATGCATTTCCATCTCCTGCTGTGGCTTGAACTCATTTCACTGAAGATGCGGGCACTTCTCTTGACTGGGTCTTGGATGTATCCTGTCCCTTTGGAGAGCTAGTTGTATCCTTATCTCTTTGTGGACTGTAACCCAGATTTATTCTTGCTTCTGCTTTCCCTTGTCCCGCTCCACATGCCCTTGTATGTCACAGGTTAAGCAATAAGCTTTTTTCCCCTTATGTGCTTTCCCTTAAATGCTCCAAATAAAAGCCTAGTGGTATAGCTTTTTCACTGTCTTTTCTATGACCTCCTTAAAGTTGCCAAAAGCAGTTGGAATGGGCTGGGACAGCCACTTTGTCAATAACCATTTGCCCATAGACCTATGGCCAGTAACCTGTAGCTGGGTGATTGGCAAAGAATGCTTTAATTTTACCATGAATCATCAGGAAGAAGGGTTGCCTGCAAAGGTGTTTTTGGTTTGGGGTTTGAGTTTTTTAATGCTTATTTACAAAATTAATTTAAAACACCCAAACCCCAGCAGAATCAAATTGATTGCCTAATAAAGGCTTGTTGACTGACTGACTACTGTTTACCAGTTTCTAAAAAGAATTAAGAAATATGAACTTTATTGTTCTGAGGATAAAACTGAACTCTGAAAAAAAAACTCTGAGCTCAGAGTGAAGGAATGTGGTTCTAGTCCTGACTTTTGTTTTTAACTAATTGTGTGACCTTGAGCAACACACCTCTTTGGACCTCATCTATAAAGTGAGGAGGTTGGATTAGATCATCTCTGATTCTCTTTCAACTCAATAATAAATCCATGAGATGGGATACGTCCAGTGATCGAACCTATCCATGAAAATTCCCTTGGAATTGCCTTGGAATGTTTGTTCTATGAACAGTCTTCTTGTTTTGGAGACACACCAGCCCACCAAGAGCAAGGTTAGTGAGGTTTGATTTGAGGAAGAACCTTTGATAACATAGTCAGTGGGCATTAAATTGTGCTGTGTGGACATTATTTTGGGAAATTCTACCTTAGTCTCAAATCTAAAAATTCAAATCTTTTTTTTCTGGTTAATATTCTAGGCACAGATTAACAGATGTGTTCTCTATTTTTCATTATATTCCAGATTCACGTGGATTAAGGTTTAATGTGGGGATATTTTGGATAATGATAATTTACCCTACTGGATTTGAACCTTAACCCAGTTTCCTGAGAATGTCTATAGGTTATTTAAATTCAACTTACATTTTATTGTCAGAGTAGTCAGAAACCATATATTGAAATAGTACAATATTTAATTGGGACAGAATTGTAAAGAAATAGGGTAAAAAACATATCTTAACACTCAATCTAAACGAATTCAACTTCATCTCTGATTCTCAACAAAGCATCCTAGGATGCTCATGATTCCTGGAAAATGGGGGGCTTTCTAGAGCTCTAACAAGGGTAAAGTAGACCCTTAAGTGAAGGTATCCTTGCTTAAAGTCTGTAGTGATTATGATAATCTGGTTTGTCTCTCCACTCTATGGTATATTTTTTCCATGTTTCAGGGAGTTAATAAGACTCAGGGGCTCTTGAATGATGTCACCATAGTTTCAGATGCCTTGTGTTCTTATCTAATGGAAGTACAGGTCCTGAATTTTCCTTTTCTTTCCAGAGCCTTCCATATGTTGTCCCCATGATGCAGTCATCAAGCACAATAAGCATGTCATCTTATGGGTAAATAGGGTTCTGGGAGTATGCTCCAGTGAGTGTTTGCTTTCTAGGTCCAGACATTTTGGGAAAGATGATCTCTTTCCATCAGATCTACTTCTGTTGAAAACTTACTCATCTGTACTATGGTGACCATGGCAGTAGGCAAAGAAATGATAATTTTCCCAGTCACAGATTTTAGGAGTATAAGTTAGGGGTTAGGGGATGGTAGGAGGGTAGACAGAGATGCAAATGAAGAAGAGATGAAGTAATTATATTTGCATATTATAGAGAGGATGGTCCTTTGCTCCTCTATAACAGTTAATCATTTTTATTTAATGTTTACTGTGTATCAAAAGAACTTTTCATTTTTAAGAGTCAGTGGTGTTATTGTGACCTATTTTGTGTAAATGGGAAACACACTGGTGAGGGCTCAGGAGCAATGGTGTCAAATGATAGGAGTGAGAATATACACTCCTCTTCTACCCTACGGTTACCTTTAGGAATCTGAAAAAGTTGAGATCTCTCAAGTAGCTATATGGTTGTGTATCCTGTCCCTTTGGAGAGCTAGTTGTTCCCTGTCTGGAAATATCCACCCTGACCTGCCAAAGTGAGTACAGTAGGATGAATGAGCCAACCAGCTCAAGGAAGGGAGTCTTGGAAGAGTTTGGGGTTGGTGCCATAGGATCTCAATTACTAACTCAATTTTTTTCTCTTTTGGACATTGATGAGTTTGGGGGTTCCATCTTCTAGTCTCTGTGTACCTTGGGATACTAGACCACTAATGTTTTCGAGTTGTTCAAGACTTGGAATGGCTGGAAAACATATGAAATGGAAAAATCATGAAATATGCTCTCATGAAAAGAGTTTTCAGGGATTCATATGATTATAAACATTGGCAGAAATAAGCAGCTTACACTATCATTACTTTTGTTACCAAAAGAAGTAGTTACACCTTGTTGGTCAGAAATACTCTATGTTGTCTTTGGAAAAGTAGGCTCTGATTCACTTACACCAGTAGCAATGTCGAAGTTCAAAAGGGATAATATATTTTTTGCTCTGGATAAAATATGCCTTGAACTTGACAATAAACTTCTTAATTGCATTTGGCATCTCTGAGCCTATTACTGGTGGCAGGGCGTCTGATTGCATGAAGGGCATCATTGGTGACCTTGGCACACTGAGAATCAATCCTCTGGATGAGTGTGGTGTGGGCTAGGGAAATTTCACTCCTCCCCTTCCCCACTTGCTTTCCATTGAGGTATTCAAAATGAAAGCAGAAGTTTTACAATTCCAATGATTTGTTTGGACATGTAGCTTGGAGATAAAGGGATGGGAATTGAGTGCTGCCTGCTTATGACAAGGAGAGCTGCTGTTTGACCTTGGCTGCTGAGAGGGGTTTTCTTTCAACATGCAAAGGGCAAAGTGTTTTGTTATATAGAATCTAATATGCCAAAGCATGGTGAGTTGACAGAACAAGGGAAATGAGAGAAGCGTGAGGCTGCCTACAAAATATCTTCGTTTGAATTCCTGTTACCTTAAATGCAGCATGTTACAAACCAGTAGTCACCTTCCCCACGATGTTCAGGTAGGTGTGGGTGAGAGGGATCATACATCTTAGATATAGAGGTGGAAGGTCATATTCTCTAACTCCCCCATTTTACACTTGAGGAAACTAAGAGAAGGGAAAGGAATTACCTTGCCCAAAGTCACAAAGGTTTAAGTAAGTATAAGAGATAGTATTGGAACTTAGGTTATCTGATTTCAAGAGCCATCGCTCTTTTCATTGTGCCAATTTGTGGAGTGCTAAGTAGAAAGAGAGACTGAGAAAATTAAATTGAGTGACTGCTTTGTATTTGTGAACTTGGTTCCCATCCCAGGTTATGTTAATCCCACTCATTTCTTTGTCAAAACAAGTTGGTGTCTGTCCTTGTCTCACTCTACTTTCCTTTATGTGTGGAAGAGAGGAGATGCCATTCAGTTTTAGGGTCCTCAAATATGAATATTATTCATTTATGACATAATTTGGAGCACAAAGAGGGTAGTTAAGGTGTACAACATTTCCCTCCAGTGCAGTTTTCTTGTCTTTCATTCAGTGGCTAGTTGAGTTTGTGTATCTTGAAAACCAGATAAGAGATGTATATTTGCCAATGCCTAACAAATGTGCGCCTCAGAAATAATAAAGTAATTGCAATGACTGCCATTGTGATGATGCTCATATGGGAGTCTGGGCATTTCCCCTTAACAGTCCACTTAGAAATGTCTGACTGGCTCATGTTAGATTGTGCCTGTATTCTTCATTTCTCAGCTTCTAGAATTTTTCATGCTAAGCGTGAAATATATTCTGGAGGCTCATGGATGCATTTTCTCTGGTTGTATATTTAGAGGAAACATGTTATATTTCCTCCTGAACTATGCACACAAGCTAGATGCTCTGCCTGGGTAGACATTCTATGCTTTGGGGAATACTGGTACAGAGAGATGAGCCTCATTCAGGGCTGATGGACTGTGGAGGGCAGTAGGTTGCAAACCAGGTGGCTGTTGTTGTAGTTCTATTAGCTTAACTGCAGTGTGCACATCAGGAAGACTCAACTCACCTAGTGTGCCTCTCACTTCTCCTGTTCATTGTCTCCACATATCACACACTTTCCTGCAGAATGAATAATCCAAGGGGCGATGTCAGGTCTTCCTTCAAATGAGATTTGAAGTAATGAAATTCAGCAGCTTACAATTGACTGAAAAAATCAATAGCCTTTCTCTTTTCCTCAGATACATATCTTATTAAAGGCAGAAGAGACAGGGAGACAATAAAGAGGGCTTCTGAGAGATGAGGCAAATCCCTGAGCACAGTGGAGATGCCCAAGGAATATATCTGTGCAGAGGCTGTGTGCTGGGCTTAATGTCTCATTAATAGAGGAGGGCTATGGCCTGAGGTAAACGAAATGCTAAAAACTGTATGAAACTCAGACTTCAAAAGGCCTGCCCCTTTAACATATTAGCTAATCTTGCATTTTGTCATCTTCACTCACTAATATTTCTCTTTTTTCTATTGAGTAGGCTCTTAAAAATTATTTTATACAAGAAAAGAGCACATTGTATTTTAAAAATAATCTAATGGAAGAGGTGAGGTGAGCTTTGCTTTGCTGAAGATGCTCATGTGACTTTTAGCTTTTCTGTTTGTAGGGAGATTTACCTTTTTTTAAACGAACCTGCTGGTTTTGTCGGATAAATATTTACGCACAATTAACACAGTGTGTGGTAGGTAATAGAGTAAGGGAAGGGGAAGATTGATAGGTTTTCATTGCAAAGCTTTGTTGTCTATGTATTATCTAATGTGTTGGGTGACAGATTGAGGACCTGTTTTTTCTTCGGCAAGAATTATATTTCTTTTTCTTGTCTTGTCTTTTGGTTTTATTATATTTTTTGAACCAACTAGGTGGGAGCCATGTTTAATTTTCTTCCATTTGCCACCTGGTATATTGCTTTCAGTTACTGGCTGTTATTCTTGCTTACAACTATAGTTCTGTCTGTAATTTTTTTTTTTGTTTTGTTTTTGTATTTTGAAGTGAAGGAGGCTGTACATTGACTTATGTATTTCAGTTTTGCCTGGAGAGATTTATAAACTGTTTTCATCTAAATGTTCCATTTCACAAGTTGTCTATTTAATTTTACTTTTTCCTATTCTTATTCAGCTCCCCCCTTTTCATGCAGTCACTGAAGGAGTTTAATAAAAGCTTGTGCTTAAATCTAAGGAAATTGCCTCAAGTTCTCTTTTGACTTTGTCTTCCTTAGGTGGATCTAGTCCTTTATAGTAAATACTAGCTTGAAATGAAAAAAAAAATCACATCTTTACATGGAGACAAAACTCTTCATAAAAGTACATGCAAATAAACAAAATTTAAATAGAGTGGGAAACTCCCAAAGGTAGAGATGCCTGTTAGTCAAGAAGTGATGAACAAGGGGGAGAATGGAAATGACATATGCTCACTAGATCCCATAGTATAGCTACCTGGTATATCCGTATAAGTAACAATTTCTTTACTGAAAGATCACTCCTTAAGTGAGTTAGTTACACCCAATAGGCAGTGTCTTTCTTGCCACCAGCAATAACACCCTAATCATCTCTCCTTTTGTGGAGAACAAAATTCCTGTGCTTCCCTGTCAGGTGAGGATTCTTCCTCCTATGATCCTTTAGTTTCTTTTTCAGTATGGGAAAATCCATAATTTTCAATATTTTGTACACCTAATACCTCCATTTTCTCTCTCTCTCTCTCTCTCTCTCTCTCTCTCTCTCTCTCTCTCTCTCTCCCTCCCTCCCTCCCTCCCTCTCTCTCTCTCCTTCCCTCCCTCCCCCCAGTCACATTTATAATAGGATGCTGTTGGAAAGAGCATCCCACTCTATAGCTTTCTAGTTCAATTCACAATCCCTCTTCCTAACTAGATCAATACTTTCTTGTTTGTCACCACTCTCTTATATGTGTTTTTATCTCCTTATTAGAATATAAGCTCTTGAAAGGCAGGGGCTGGGCTGTCTTGCTTTTGTATTTGGAGATATAGTCAAGGTACAGAAAGGGAAAGAGAAAAAGAAATCAAGTTTTACATGATTAGGAATTCCATTTGAAGTAGAATATTTCCTTATCCCTATCCTTTTTTCCCTTTTCTTCCCTTTTGTACTATTTCCATGTATAATATCAGTGAAGTGATATGAGATGACTGCCTCTTCTGTGTAGGGCCTCATACCTCTCACCTAATTGTGTGGACACCTACTTACTGGATTGGCTGGCTTGATCATTTCTCACACTGGCAGGTCTTGGGCCCCAGAGATAGATTACTACCATGTGATTATACTCAATTCTCTCTAACTTCCAGAGGTTACCCCACTGATGGGGAATATATTCCCTTTACTCACTACTTTAGCTTTTGAGCCCCAACTGATGTCTTTCTATTTCTTCGAACCATTTACTCACAATAATAATACTTTTAGACCTTAAACACAACCATTTACTTAACAATAAGGCAAAAAAAATCATTCAGGAACATCTGCAGTACACAAAATCTTTGTTAACTACTGGTCTGCTGGTCCTAACTGCTTTCCATCTGGGCAATTCCTCTTCTCTTCCATACTCAAACATGGTATTTATAAATGCTTTCAACTTGAAGGGAGTATTTAGAGTATGTTACCTATTAATCTGAAAAGCATTTTCTTTTAAGCTAGAAACCTGTAAAGTTTGTTAAGCTATCCATCTTTGGATGCACCAGGATGGTGTATCATTTACTTAGAGCTCACAGAAAACAAGTCAGGTTAACTCTCTGGGCTAGGTGAACCAGCCTCGTCACCTCTTTTCACACAGCAAAGCAGCTGCAGGACCTGTCTTTCTCCTTTCTGATTTTCTCTCTCCAACCAGAGGAGAAAGGGGCAACAGAATTTTCTGAGGGGCTTCATCTCTGTAAAGCACTAAGTGGTGCTGAAGGACAATGGCTAGAACTGTTTCATTCAGCAAATCAGAAACTAGCAGCTGATGCCATCTTATCAGTTGCTCTTTCTGATGGTTATCTTCCTAGTCTCTTTCTTCTTCCACCAGGTTTTTCAGTCTTTTTACCACACCAACCACAGGATTATCTCTTATCTCCTATATACACAATACTTAAAAGGTTTAAATCAGAGCTTCTTGACTTTCAGTGACTCACCTTTCCCTTAAAAGGTAACAACTCACCTTCAGATATCTTGAGAGCATCTTTCTATGCTTCTGACCAAGATGTGAATGTTTACCATATTTGAATTCTCCATAAAATAGTTTTTTGGGTTAAGTATGAGTTTGGCATTTGAACTGCATGGCCAGCCTATCAGAGTTGTACTCTCTGCAGTAGAGTTTAAATGCTTGGCAATTCAGCTCAAGAGAGGATTTTAGTGTCTCATAACTTATCTTGCCAGGTAATCCTCAGGATCTTCCTGAGTCAATTCAAGTGGAAACAGTTCAGTTTTTTGGAATAGCAATGATAGATTGTCCAGGTTCCACAGGCATACAACAGTGTAGTCAGCAAGATGACTCTGTAGACCTGCAGTTTGGTATGCAGCCTGATACTCCCAAATGCTGGGCTAGCTCTAGCAAGATGTGTATTAGTCTCATCATCTATATGGACAGTCCTGGAGAGTGTACTGCCAAGGTAAGTGAACTTATCCACAGGACTCAAAATTTCTCCATTTACTGTGACCAATGGTTCCACATATGGATGGTGTGGTGCTGGCTGGTGGAGGACCTCTGTTTTCTAGTATTGATTGTCAGGCTAAAATTAGCACAGGAGGCAGAGAATCAAATCACACTATGTAGCATTTCAATCTCAGAGACTTCATTGAGTTGCATAGTCACCAGTGAACAAAAAGTGGTATGCCATCTCCCCCTCCACTTTGGTCTTGACTTGTAGCCTTTTTAAGTTAAATAATTTGCTGTCAGTAAGGAAGTTGATCTTGGTGCCATTTTTATCCTCATTGAAGGCATCTGACAACACCATGGAAAACATCATACTAAAGAGCATAGGAGCAAACATCCAACTCTGCTTTACTGCATCTGTGACTGGGAAAGCATGAGAGCATCATTCATTCATAACCCCTGTAAACATGGCATTACAAAACTGGTGCACAACGTTGATGAACTTCTCTGGGTTACCTGATTTCACCATCATCTTCCACAAGTCCTCAGTGCTCATATGGTGATCAGAAGCAGTACAAGGACACTCTTAAGTATAAGGATGAACTTTAATATTGACTGTAAGACATGGGAGATATTGGCATAGGACCATCTAGCATGTGCCAGCATGAAAGAAGACCCTTTGCTCCATGAGCAAAACAGAATCATGAAAACACAAAGGAAACATGAGCTACAGAAATCCATAGCCACTTCCACTCTAAACGTTCTGACAAGACCACTTATGCCCAATCTATGATTGTGCCTTTTGAACTCATACTCTTCTTATTAGTCACAGCCACAAACACCATACCCTGACTTAACACTGTGATATCTTTGGTCTTCTTTGAAAATGGAGGACAAACAACAACTACAACTCATCAGATTTCCACTAAGAAACTAATGGACTTTTTGAACATCTTAAAACTTCTTTTTATGCGTCATTCCCTTACTTACTAATATTAAGTGCCTTAGTATTGCCATGGAATAAAATAAAAACTCATTGATGTTCATTTAAAACTCTCCACCTCAGGGCAGCTACGTGGGTAGCACAGTGAATAGAGCACTGACCCTGAAGTCAGGAGGACCTGAGTTCAAATTTGGACTCAGACACTTAACACTTACTAGCCGGGTGACCGTGGGCAAGTCGCTTAACCCCAATTGTTCTCCAAAAAGCACAAAAAAAAATTCATTTAAGCCCCTTTCCTCCATTTTGGTCTCATACTCACCTCAAATTACCTTTTATTTACTTATCCTCTGTTGGGCTTTAAAAATCTCTTATAATCTCTTTCAAACCTATATCTCCAGGTTATTCTCCTCCCAAGTTGTTTAGCCAATGTAGTCTTTCTGTTCTTCCCACATGCCATTACATTTCCCAGCTCTGCGCTGACCTTTGTACTGGTCATCTCTCATGCCTAGAATGTATTCACTTCTCACCTCTGCCTCATAGAATCTCTCTGTCAGTAAAAAATGATTTATTAAACACATACTGTATTCAAGGCTGTGCTAAGGGCTGGGGATACAAAGAAAGGCAAAAATACTCCCTATTTCTCAATTGCTCCCCTCCTAATGAAAGTGATAACTTGTAAATGCCTAGATAAATACAAAATGCCTACAGAGTGGTAAGGTACAGCTATAGAGATCCAGAAAGATGTCTATAGAATGTAGGATTTGAAAGAAGCTAGGGTAGAAGTAAGAAGCCAGAGATTAAGAAGTAGAGGTGAATATGGAGAGAATTCCAGGGGATAGCCAATGAAAAAGCTCAGAGATGGGAAATAAAATATTGTATGTGGGAACAGGAAGCAAGCCAGTGTAACTGGATCATAGGATGTGTGAGTAAGTTGTAAGAAGACTTCTAGGTCAGGGGTCGAGAACCTGCAGTCTCAAGGCTACAGGTCTTTGGGTGTGGCCTTTTGACTGCTTCCAAGTTTTACAGAACAAATCCTTTTATTAAGGGAATTTATTCTGTAAATTTTGGATTCAATCAAAGGGCCTTACTTCAGGACATAGAGGGCCATATTTGGCTTTGAGGCTGCAGGCTCTTTACACCTGGGCTAGGTTATGAAAAACTACTCCTGTAGTAGTGCTGAATGGGCAGCTATTTTGTCAAATTCAGATGTTCAGAGTATGGACCTTAGCCTTTCAATTTCACATTCTTTCCATTGCCTAGGAGAAATGAAAAGTGTGTTTTCAGATAAGTAGGGAAAAGATCCCTTAAATTTAGTTAAAGTTTTTTTATTTTAAATATTTAAATGTTACTTAAATTGAGGGCAGGTTTATGAAATTTTTTTTTAAAAATCTGGATTGGACAAAGTTCTCTACATATTTATATGTTAATAGATTATAATTATAATAGTATTGATATTTAATATTCTCTCTGGTGCTAATCCTCCAATTTATACTTGCTCTCACAAGTTTTGTGCCCAGAGATGTGATTTCTACTTCAGGTTCTAGGAGTAACTATGTGGGAATATAATTTTGCTTACTAGTCCTCACCGATGTGCTTCCCATTAACAATCAGCCAGTAGATTCAATTAGCTTTATCAAAGATATTTATCGAGATGGTAGAGTAAGAACATTCCCTCTGGAGGCATAATCTTCCATAAATATATAAAGTTCCATGGGAAGAGTGAGCTCAAACTTATAGTACAGTCATAGTGTGGTACTCATGTGGGAGATATACATGACAAAAGCTTATTTACAACTCCTGGTGTTGGAAGTCCTTTCTCTCTGTGTAGAGTCCTCAGATAATCTACTCTCCTATCGTTCCATATTCATTTGTTCTTTCTATATCTTTCTCTGGTCTAGTCTTGCTGGTCCAGTCTCTCCAATGACATGGCAAATGGGAAAAGGGGAAGGAAAAAATGCCTCCCTTTCCCTTCTAGAATGATTTCCATTCAGAAGCTGGTTTTTCTTTCACTTTTGGCTTCAACTCTTGAACCTGGAATCCTCCATTTCTGGTCTGGTGGATTCCTGAACTGATCTGTATTTTTTATATATAAATTCAAGGGTATGCCTTGATCCTCTCAGCAAGTTACCAGATAATTTTTAGCTGGTGTCAGCTGTCTTTTACCCAAATTGTCAAACTCTATAATTCCCTGGGGTTTATTAAGAAGCTATTCACACATTATAGGATTGTAGGGAAATTCCTTAACACCTACCATTTTTGTCTTTTACATTCTGGGCTTGTTGAATGAATGATTGATTCTGTGACTATATCAGCTGAACTGGAAGGTGAAATTCCCTTCCTTACACTAATATGCTCTGGACTTCTGTGATTACACTAAAAGAGATACAAATGAGGTACCTTCTATATAGATAATGTAATTAGATTATAATTAATACTAATTATAATACTGAGTCTGATACATATATAATTCTGCTACTACAGTTTTTTGCATACATTTTACCATTTTAACAAGGTAATAATTGGGTCCATTTGTTACTGTTGACAAGGTCAACCTAGAGGGTCTTGTTATATCTGGTCATTGAAGCAGCCAGCAGGAGGACTGCTAAGGCCCCAGGAGAATGATTTTTGGGGGTAGCAGAATTCATTCATTATTGATGCATATATTTTAATGATGGGAAAAACAGATTTACCTTTATGGATATGTTGCAGATACCACCATTTTGGGACAGTTTTAGAAACCAGCATGTCCCAGTCCACTGGAGATGCTATTTTGAAGATTTAGATTTCCACACAATAGGCAATCCTTTGTGGGGAGAACTTATCTATATAAACAATTTTATTAAAAATGTGTTACAAAATTCATGGGTCCATGTAGAATATACTGATTTTGAAATTTGAGAATAATTAGCTTACAACATTTACTTTTTCATAAGAAGAATTGTGATTTAAAATACTGAAATGTAGATAGCCAAAATGACTGTCTAAATTTGGATTACTATTGTAGTCTAGACCACCAATATTTATTATGTAAGCCAGGAAACCAGTTTGTATTGTGATGGTTCACCTGATTTTTAGGAGGAAGTCCACTGCCTTAAGTCCCTCAGCACAACACAAGTATCTATATATTTTCATTTTCAGAAAGTGTTTTCAACACTGCTCCATAATTGATAACCTAGAAGTTAGAATGCATTGAATGTTCTCTCTCCTAATAATACACATTGTAAGAAAAACTGGAAATATTCCCTCTATTTTTTTTTGCAACACTGTGTGTCAAAGAATAAAACAGGACGAATAAAAACTTTATTGTAGATTAGGATTCTGGCTCGGTGCATTTTGTATTGAGAGAGGCCCTTCATAAAAAAAAAAAACAAAAACAAAAAAACAAAAAACCTTTTTAATGATATTCATTATGGAAACAATCAATTATCAAATATTTATTAAGCACCTACTCTATGCCAAGTAATATGCTAAGCACTGGGGATATAAGAAGAGGAAAAAGACAGTCCCTGCTCTAAGAAGCATAAAATCTAATGGGGGAAACAACATGCAATAAAATATATACAAAGCTAGCTATTTACAAGATAAATAGAAATGATTAATGGAGGGAAGGCACTGGAATTAAGAGGGGTTGGGGAAGGCTTCCTGTAGAAGGTGGGATTTTAGGTGGAATTTAAAGGAAGCTAGGGAGATCAATAGTGAGAGCAGAGAAGGGAGAACACTCCAGGCATGAGGAACAGCCAGAGAAAATGCCTAGAGTTGAAAGATGGAGTGTCTTTTTATGGAACATCCAGGAGACCAGTGTCACTGGATGGAAAAGTACATGTTGAGGACTAAGGTACAAGAAGACAGGAAAGGTTTGAGGGGGCTATGATTATCAAAGGCTACGAATACCAGAGTATTTTGTATTTGCTCTTGGAAGCAATAGGGAGTCAGTGGAGTTTAGAGAGTAAGAGGGGTGGGCAGGGGAAAGAATGAGATGGCTGGACCTGCATTTTAGGAAAATCACTTTGGTGACTGAATGAAAAATGAATTGGAGTGACTTGGTGAGAGACTTGAGGTAGGCATCTTACACTAAAGTTTAAATTTTTATGTTAAAATATTATTTGTTGTCTTGGTAGTACATATAAACCAGACATTAGAATATTGATGCTGCTTTTATATCCTTTTTTTTGAAACCTTTAATACAGTAACTCTGTCTCAAAATTAAAATAATGATCACTTTCTATCAAATATGCAAAATACACCAATAATATAATTTAAGAAAATGAAATCAAGTGAAACATGTTTCAATTATTGATTCAAATTTAAAGCAATATTTTAATATTCAAAAAGTGTACATTTGAAAGGTGGCACAGTGAATAGAACACCAGCCCTGGAGTCAGGAGAATCTGAGTTCAAATCTAGACTCAGACATTTGACATACTTACTAGCTGTGTGACCTTGGGCAAGTTATTTAACTCCAATTGCCTTGCCTTCCCCCCCTCCAAAAAAAAAAATTTGCACTTTTGGTTTTTCTTCACTATTGTTTACAACAGTTTAAACATACACAAGCAGAAAAAATACAAAATTAAAATAGCTTCTCATATAACAGAAGACATGGCCTACACAACATGATGAGCTGGTACATATGAACACTTTAATGGCAGCTGTCAATTTGCCCTTTCTTTAGATGGAAGAATTTTAAAATTTAAGTTGATTATAATTACAGTCATAACATGAGTGATTATGATATATATTTAAAACAGATTTGAAGGAATTCTTATTTTGTGGATTATTAAGAATTTAGGTAAAGCGCTCAGAATTTTTAAGCAGTTAATATGGGACATGAAAGGAATTCAAACAAGCAAATATAGGACATTAACTTCTCAGAGCATAGAGAGTATGCTGCTAATATTAATATTTAAAAATTACAAATAATATTTTAGTGACAAAGTTTTTGTATCATTAATAAATAAAACAAAATATTTTTAAGTTGTTTCATTTAAAAAATATCTTCTCCATATTTTTCATAACATAATATATAGTAGTATTGGTACAGAAATATAATTTATAAATAAACAGAATGTTTTAGTGATGAGGTGCACTGTTAAAATAATTCAGAGAACACTGGCCCAGGGTCCTCTTGACAGTTCTTTACAATGAATTGAAATTTGCCTTCTTACAGATTATATTCATTAGTTCTAGTCACCTCCCCACTCCACCTCACCTAAAACAAAAAGAGAACAAAACAATGTGTTTCCAAATTCAAATGAATGTCTAAGGTCTCATAGTGGAGAGGCAATGCAGGACTTGGAGTCAGGAAGACTTAAGTTTGAATCCTTCCTTAGAATTTAACTGACTGTGTGACTCAGGGCAAGACGATTAACCTTTCTGGTCTTCACTTTCTTCTCCTGTATAATGGGAATAATCATAGCCCCTACCTCTTAGCCTCCTAAGGTTGTCATGAAGATTAAATGAGTTAACATATATAAAGAGCTGTGCAAACCTTAAATTGCCATGTGGATGCTAGCTGTTGTTATTTTTTTTTTACATTTGAAACATTTAATTTTAAGACTTTGAATTCCAGATCCATTCCCTTCCTCCCTTGTCACCCACTCCCTCTGGGAAGATAAGCAATTCAGTATGTGTTATAGATGTATAGCTATGTAAAACATTACCATGGTAGATATATTGTAAAAAACTGCTTATATTTCCCTCCCACCCATCCCACGCCCCACCTGGTCCATTCCCTACTTTGATCCTGTCCCTCTTTGATAGTGGGTACTTCCAACCTCCCCTCCCCCCAGAATGCCCTCCCTTCCCCCCAGAATGCCCTCCCCTCCATCATCCCTCCTCTCATCCCTCTTACCCCTACTCTCCTGCAGGGTGAGATATTCCATTTAGTATGTATGTGATTCTTGCCCTGAGCCAAATTCAACGAGAATAAGGTTTTGCCTTTTTGCCTTCCTGTTCTTCCCCTCCCCTGCAGCTACTTCTCCTTGCCTCTTCTATATGAGATAGTTTACCCTACCCTGTCTCTCCCCATCTCCTCTTGTCACTTTCCTCTCTCACCTCTTAACTTCACCCCTTAAGTATCATCCCTTCCCACCAAATTCAACCTGTACCCTCTATCCATGTATACCTGTAAACATATATATACACATTCACATATGTATTCATATGCCCATATACCCTTCTTCCATTATTTTCATATTGAGAAAGGTTTCATCAGTCACAGTTATTGTTTTTCATGTAGGAATGTAAATACTTCAACTTTGATAAGTTCCTTTTGATTTCTTTTCCCTGATTACCTTCTCAAGTATCTCTTGCTTCTTGTGTCTGAATGTCAAATTTTCTATTCAACTCTGGTTTTTTCCTCAAGAATACTTGAAAGTCGTCTATTCCATTGAATGACCAAATTTTCACCTGAAACATGATACTCAGTTTTGCTGGGTAGGTGACCCTTGGGTTCATTCCCAGCTCTTTTGCCCTCTGGAATATCATATTCCATGCCCTTCTATCCCTCAATATAGAAGCTGCCAGGTCCTGTGCTATTCTGATTGTGTTTCCACAATATTGAAATTGTTTCTTCCTGGCTGCTTGTAGTATTTTCTCCTTGATCTGGGAATTCTGGAACCTGGCTATAATATTCCTAGGAGTTTTCTTTTGGGGATCCTTTTCAGGAGGCGATTGGTGGATTCTTTCAACCTCTATTTCCCCCTCTAGGTCTAAAACATCAGGGAAATTTTCCTTGAGAATTTCTTGAAGGATGATTTCTAAGTTCTTTCTTTGATCATGACTTTCAGAGAGTCCAATAATTTTTAAATTATCTCCCCTGGATCTATTTTCCAGGTCAGTGGTTTTTCCATGAGATATTTCACATTGCCTTCTATTCTTTCATTTGTTTGGATCTGTTTAACAACATCTTGATTTCTCATAAAGTCACTAGCTTCCATTTGCTCCAGTCTAATTCTGAAGGAATGATTCTCCTCAGTGAGCTTTTGAGATTCTTTTTCCATCTGGCAAATTTGGCTTTTTAAGGCATCCTTCTCCTCATTGCCTTTCTGAGCCTCTTTTGCCATTTGAGTTAGTCTATTTTTTAAGGTGTTATTTTCCTCAGTCAGGCTGTTGACTGTCATTTCATACTTTTCTTGCATCTTTCTCATTTCTCTTCCCAATTTCCCCCCCAGTTCTCTTATCTGCTTCTTAAGGTCCTCTATGGCCTGTAGCCAGCTTGTATTTTCATTTGGGGCTTTTGGTGGGAGGATTCTGACCTCCCTGTCTTCCTCCTGTTCCATGCTTTGATCCTCTTTGCCTCCAAAATAGGAGTCTAAAGTTGCATTTTCTGTGTATTTTGTTTCCTTTGCCTAGGCATATTGCCACTTAATTACTTGATTTTTGGGCTTGTTTCCACAGTAGGACTCTCCCACCAGACAGGAGAGCTTCTGTCCCAAAAGTGGGGTGTTCACAACTTCCACAGGTTGGGTGGCCTCTGTAAAGCTTCCACCCGCTCTGGCAAATTGGATACCCACCCCAGACCTTCACCCAAGACCACAATCCAGATCCAAGCAGGTAAAAACAAGAGTGATCAACCCCCAGACTGATTGCTGGATCTCTCTACAGTTTGCAGACCAGGAGCTGGAGCCGCCACTGACGCTGCAAAATGGCCTCTGTGCCGTGTTTCCTCAGCAACTTTTCGCCCCCAAGGGAGGAAGCCAACGCGTTCCCCAAATACTGGTCCCAAAGTCCATAAGGCACTAACCTCTCACTTTGTCCTAGGCATATCTGTGCTGATAATTCTGGAATCTCCACAGCTGCTGTTGTTCTGGGGTTCCTCCAGCTGGCTGCTGGCCCGGCCACCCTGGGGCTAAAATCGCAGCTCACTCGGGCCTGGGCTCAGCTCCCAGAGTACTGTGCTGTTAGTTTCCAGCGTGCTGTGCTGCCTGCTCCCTGCAGGGCTGCTGGGCTGTCCTTTGCAGGAGGTTAGCTTCTCTGTGTCGTTCTGTGGGTGCTGTGGCTCCAGAAGTTGTTCAGATTCCCCTTTTCATTGTTTGGAAGTTGTGTGGGGCAGAGCACCTTGGAAGTAATGTTTCAACTCTGCCATCTTGGCTCTGCCCCCCTCTAGCTGTTGTTATTTTTATGTCTCTACTGTATATTTGGTTCCATTCCATTCCATGGTATTGAGGGTGGGAAGGAAAGAGGTGTTCAGATCAGGAGCATGGCTGATGGGTGACTGACTGCTACACTTGTCTGCCTCGGCCTGTTAGTGGAGAGAAGATCTAGATGCTTTTGGCAGGGTAGTTTTTCTCCTCCATGAAGAGGACTGTGGAAACCCATTGTAAAGCCAGCTTCATAGCATCCTAGGATAGGGGGTAGTTCTACAGCCAAGGCAACCCCCAACATAATAGAGAACTCTGGGAGTGTTCTCCTGGAGGACAGCGTTTCTCCTCCTACTAGATTGTGAGCTCCCTGAGAGTTGGGAATGTGTTTTGCCTTTCTTTGTATCTCTAGCACTTAGTGAAGCACCCTGTAAATAATAGGTGCTTAATAAATGTTTATTGACTGGTTTCTAGAAGAGGAAAAAGGTGAGGGCAGGGTTGGGGCCAGGCATATTTATAGCAGAGCTAGGCAGTTGCAGGAAAACAAGCTGAACTCCATCCCACCCTCCTTAAGTCTTTTAGAATACCACAGGGCACAGTATACAATTTCATGACATTCCTTATTCTATCTGAAAAACAACTGGAAAATAACCAAGAAACCAGGGTTTAGAAATATGGAAGCATGTAGCTTCTTAGAATTTAGAGGTCATTCTGTCCAACATCCTCCTCATTTTACACATGGATCAACTGAAAGTTAAGTGACTATGCTTCAATTAGTGCTATCCCAACATTAGGTCACCTGATTTTTGCTCAGTCTTCCTTTCCGCTCTGCCATACTGCATTAATCCATAACTGCAATCCTGCATTTTTAACTGCAATCCTGCATTTTGAGAAATATAACAAAAAACAACCAAGAGACCTATGGGAAATATTATAGAGGCAGAGAGATAGCAAGGATATATAGGGCACTGGATTTGACTAGAGTCACAAGGATTGGTTTCATTGCCCACTTACTAAGTAGGCAATCTCACCCAAAACTCTTAAACATGCTTAGCTTCAGTTTTTCATTTGAAAAGTAGAGATATTAGTACTTGTGGGGGCATGGTGGATAGAGGGCTGTGCCTAGAGTTAGGAAAACTCATCTTCCTGAGTATAAGTTCAGCCTCAGATTGCCACTAGCTGGATGATCCTGGGTAAGTCACTTAACTCTCTTTGCCTCAGTTTCCTCATCTACAAAATGAGCTGGAGAAGGAAATGGCAAACTATTCTAATATCTTTGCTAAAAGCAAAACAAAACAAAACAAACCCAAATGGGTTCACAAAGACTTGAACATGACTGAAATGATTGAACAAAAATGATTGAACAAAAACAAAAACCCATGAGAGTATCACAAAATCATTGTAGTTGTATTATTTAGCTAAATAATACATAAACAAAAAATGAATGAATAAATAATTTTCTCTTGATTCAGAAAGCCCAGAATGACAACAAACTACAGTGATAGCTAGTCAGGACAGTGGCAGCTGGATGGAGTAGTGTAGAGTACTGGATTTGGATCCAGAAAGACAAGTTTAAATTCTGGTCTTAAACAATTACTAGCTGTGTGAACCTGCACAATTTATTCAACCTCTCTGGGCCCAGGTTACTTTATCTGTAAAATGAGGGGGCTGAATTTTATTCGATGATACCTAAGGTTCATTCTGGGTCAAAAATTACAATTCTATAAATTTGTATTCTACTAATCACAACAGTATCTATGTATATTTGGAAAAAATAGTAATGTTTAAAATATTGTTCAGTCTATATGAGGTATGTTTGCATACTTATGGATCTCCTTATGTGTTTGTAGAACCCTTGATTCCTAGTAATGACTCTGTGACCCCTCTACCTTCAGGGGATCTGGAGGTTACTAGTTGGGAACTGCATGGGTTAGGTGATCTATAACTATTATAAAAATTGGAAAAAATATCAATGGAATTACTCTAGCCTGAATAAATTACATGGCTAATTCTTAATAAATTATTTGGATGGGCCATAGGGATAGCATAAATGAAGGAGAAACTTCATTGTGTAGTAGTATACTAGAAAAAATCCTAGGATAAAGAGTCAAAAGCCCAAGATTTTTATTCTTCCTCCACTATTTGGTAATTATGGAACCTTCCATAAATTCCTCTTTTCAGTTTCCTCATCTGTAAACTGGGGCTAGGGATACCTGCTTTTACCCTACTTCTCATAGTTATTGGTAATATCAAGAGAATTAATTCCTATGAAAACATTTTGAGAATTGTGAAGCAACTGCTATAAACTCAAGCATTTTTTAAAGGATAAATAAAATCCATTGAAAATCTCATTTTGCTTAAACATTTGATTTCTTACCACACTAAAGTCATTTATCAAGTTTATAGTGCCTGGAGGGGCTAGAGGGGATGGGATGGATTTAATTCTTTTTAATCTCCTTTTCTTTCCCTTGCTTAACTTCAAATGAAGGATAATAAGCAGTAAAATGATCAAATGGAATATTATGGGAAGACAGGAAAGCCAAAGACCTGCAGATTCAATCAGAAAACAGTTAGCAATCCAAGAGGCAGGAATTTCTGAAGGAAGGAAGGAAGGAAGGAAGGAAGGAAGGAAGGAAGGAAGGAAGGAAGGAAGGAAGGAAGGAAGGAAGGAAGGAAGGAAGGAAGGAAGGAAGGAAGGAAACAATAGCTCAACTCAGATTCTGGGAAAAAAGGAATGAGTTGTAAATGGTAATGAAATCCTTCAAAGCAGAGAAGCTTGCTCTTTGTGCCATTGGCAACTAGGTTACCCAGTGGGTAGAGTCTTGGACCTGGAGTCAGCCTGACTTCAATTCTGACCACAGATCCTTTTCAGCTGTGTGATTGTAATGCCAAACACGAGCAACTTTCCAGAGGACTGCTGCTGTGAACAACTTTCAGGGTTCTGATTGCACAGCATAGTGAATTCTCCATTTATTTCAACAGTAAATTAAAGCAAAACATTAACAGAAAATCAAAATGCAGCATGTCACAGCTTAAAGCTAAAGTGGCCACATAGTTTTAAACAAAGTACATTCATTTAGTAACTCAATCATTTAGTAAGTCCTTAATTCAATCACAAAGTACCAAGGTTAAAGTTCTCTTTTAAACAAGGTGCATTCACTTAGTCAACCACAAAGTCCACCCCTAGATCACACCATCTTGATCTCTTCCATCAAAAAGTCTTCCTTCTTAAACAAGGCACATTTATTTAGTCAATCACAATACCATCATTCACCACCAAGCATCCTCTCAAGGGGCAGTGTAAAGCACAAAGGCCATCCACCTCTAGGGCACAATTAAGTTACAATATCATCAACTAGCATTGCGTACCCAAGGGAAGGTCTTTTCATCTTGACTTGAGGCATATTCTCAGCTTCCATGGTTCCCCTTCCCACAGTTTCTGTTCCTAGGAAGACAAAGCTTAACAAATCCACAATACACATTGCTAGTATCCTCATCAATTCACTTTCTGCCTGTGAAGTCAACCTAGACCTAACAACAAGGTCTGAGGTTTCTATCAACAAACAATTCTGACAAAGTAACATCAGAACATACAGATAAGATGCTGGCACCACAGTCATGCCTCCTCAGTTCTCAGCAGCTCCAGCTGGCCCTCAAAAGTCCTTGGCAATAAATAGATAGATAGATAGATAGATAGATAGATAGATAGATAGATAAAATAATTAAGTAAAGAAGTAAATAAGTAAGTCAGTCCTTGGCAGCTCCCGGCAGTGTGTTCTTGTTCTCTCATTCTCTCTCTCTCTCTCTCTCTCTCTCTCTCTCTCTCTCTCACCAATTTTCTTGGCAGTTCTCTCTCTTTGCCTCCACGATTCTGCTCCAAAAATTTCTTCTGGCCTCTCTCAGCTTGGGCTTTTCACTATATTTGGCACTGTTCAGCCCCCTCTCATTACATCAACAAGTCCATCCCATTTGGGATTCACAAGCTCTGGGTCTTTACACTTAACCCAGAACCAAGTGCTAAGTACTTGGTTAACTACGTGTTAGCTTGTCAATACAAGGGGAATCTTCAAATTCCATTACCTTTAACAGTGATCCTGGGCAAGTCACTTAACTTCTGTTTGCTTCAGTTTCTTCAACTGTAAAATGGAGATAATAGCAGCTTAATGGGATAGGAATATGTTCCCTGTTCATTAATAGGCCTCTATGACCATATATGTTCTTTTTCTCTTGGAACAGCAGCCATGTTTCCAGGTCCAAAAGTACATAGGTTTTTGAATTATGGATGTCTTACTACTTTGAATTTCAGCTCAGTTCACAGCTGTGGTACATCCTGAGTCACATAGAGCCTATCAGGTGATTCAGGGAGATTTATATTGCCTTGTGAGAGGAAGCTTGTCTTGGGGGAGGAGCTTGCTTAGGGGGAGGCTTGCTTTTGAGGAGGCTTGCTTGAAGGAAGGCTTTCATACCTTTTGGTACTGAGCCACTTAGGCACTGAGTCATGTGGGTTGTGATGCCTTCTGGTGCTGAGCCTTACTTGAAAACTATATATACTGGGAGGTTGGTATTTTACTTTGGGGCTCATTCATGGGAATAATGTTTCTTTATGATTTGGCCAGATGAGACTCTGGGGAGCCATTGTTAAGGAGCCCCTCCCCTCCAGATTTGAGCCTGGATGTTGGCGCTTCCTGGTCTGGTGATTATGTATGTTATTACTTTGTTTAGATAGTTGGAGCCCTATCTATTAGATCTCTTTTCTATGTTTCTCTGCTTGCATATTCTCTACATTCAGGGGCTGACCTTTCCCCTGAACTAGTGAATGACTTTAAGTAAGATTGTTGACTCCTCTGAAGCTGTCTTTCCTTTAGAAAAATCAAAGAACCTGTGCTAGCAGTCCATCCTGACTGTAATAGAGTGCTTGCTATTATGTCACCTCATAGAGTTGTTATGAAGATCAAATGAATAGGGTGACTAGGTGATGCAGTGAATAGAGCACCAGCCCTAGAGTCAGAAGGACCTGAGTTCAAATCTGATCTTAGACACAAAACACTTACTAGCCATATAACATTGGGCAAGTCACTTAACCCCAATTCCCTTGCCTTCCCCCTTCCAAAAAGCAAAAAAAAAAAAAAAAAGATCAAATGAATAAAGTGTTCAGGGTGATGCTTATTCTCTCCCTCTCCATAGAAAATCTGGGCCTGTCTTCTATTCATCAGAGCAATTTATTTAGGAAAAAATCTATTTTAGAGATGATGAGATCTATAGCAAGTAAAATATTTTCTTTTGTATTTCTAATAAAAATTATAATATTTAGAGGAGCTGAAATGGCTGAATGATTATATTTGTCAAATATGTGTGTACATAATAGAATAAGCTCACATTCCTTCTATTTTGTTATGGAGAAGTACTTATTCAGTGCTTGGTACAGTGCCTGGCACACAGTAGGCTCTTAATAAGTGTTTATTGAATTGAGTTGGATTGAATTGAATGGGAGGGGCAGCTGAAGTCCTTGACTTTGAGGAGGCAGTGTAGTGTGGTGTCTTAAACACTGGACTTGGAACACTGACACTTCTTATCTGGTCTGATCATGGGGGATCCATTTAACTTTAGAGAAACTCAGTTTCTTCATTTGTGAAAGGAGATAACCATAGTTTTATTACCTCATCTGCAAGACTGTCACAAAGAGAATACTTTGAAGACCTCAGAGTTCTAGGTAAATGTGGTTTCTTGCCCTTTCTTCAAAAGAATTGTGATGTCATCTGTGTGGGCACTCCATGGACCCAGATCATAATCCTTCCATATCTAAGCATGTCGTCTTCATGGGTTTCTATAACTAGAGGGGAAAAGAAAATGAGCTTCTGTTAAGGGGCCTTCTTACATTTAGGTAGTTGATGGTAAATAAGAGATGCCCAATTTGTCACTGAATCCATAATCAATGCCTTTCTGGCTTAGCGTATATTCGTTAGAATCTGTGTTCTATTGATATTGGCCTTCCAGACCCCAGGGCCACCTCTGTGTCACAAGGAGGCACTAGAGGACAACTTTAGTGGTGGATATATGTTACAGAAAGAAAAAAATGATTCCCTATGCTGTCATTTTTTTTCCTGAAGAGTATTTATTTTTAAATTTATTTTTAGTTTTCAACATTCATTTCCACAAGATTTTGAGTTACAGATTTTCTCCCCATCTTTGCCCTACCCACCACGCCAAGATAGCAAGCCTACTGAATATGTCATTTTCTATCAACCTTTAAGGACATGCTTGTCACAGAAAGAAATGAGATGATTGTGTCCCAAGTGACTGAGGGAGAGACAAAGGACCAGATTAGGCTCTGTGTTTAACTAGCTGTGATTTTAGAAATTTTACCTACTTCTCTGGGCCTTAAAATTCTGATCTAAAAAATAAGGGGATTGGATTTGGTCAGTGGTGTCAAACTCAAATAGAACTGAAGTAACTAAATGCTACAGTGATCCCCGTGGGCTACCCATTGACTTAGAAAATCACATATTAACATTGAGTTCTATTGCATTTTTATTTATTTTTGTTCAGTAGTTCCCTGTTTTTATTTCATCCAGTCTACTCAGAAGTGTAGTAGGCCACATGTGACCATTGTGTATTTGACACTGATGGGCCAGACGTTCTCTGATGTCCTTTCTAACTGTACCATTCTATGGTTCTGTGTTTTAGTGATGATTCCACTCTAGTTGTTTCCCTATGCTCTATTCTCTTTAAGGTAACTTCAGATCTCAAATTCACTCTATGATGACTCTTTGCAGTATTTTGTGATTATCAGTCAGTCCATCAATTATTCAAGAAACATAAATGCCTACTATGTGCCAGGAGCTGTGTGCTAAGTGCTAGGGGATATAAAGAAATGTAAAAGACAGTCCCACCTCTCAGGGAGCTCACAGCATAATATGGGAGTGAATATTCAAATGACTGTGTATGAATGAGTTATGGACAAGATAAACTGGAAATGATTAACAGAGGAAATATATTAGAATTAAGGGGGATTGGCATCCTGAAGAAGAGGATATTTTATCTGATACCTGAAGCAAAACAGAAATGTATGGTTTTTCTTCTACTAGAATCCTCTTCTGATGCCTCATTGTGGCATGGGAGTGACCCTGGATTCTTAAAGACATGTCAGTGGAGCATGAGCTGTGGCAGGGCCTTCCATGATGGAAAGACTGTGTGTAGGGAAGGACCGACCTAGTTCAGAGAGGCTTGTTCTGCTCCAGAAACTTGGCCACTTTGTGAGGGATTATTTTGTCTGTAGCAAGTCAGGAAAGCATCTATTCCAACATGGAGAAGAATAGGGAGAGTGATGAAACCTTGGATCTTAGAAATATAAATCATCTATAGCTTCACCTTCTGTCTCCTCTGTATGCATCATGTGTTTGCTTATTTTTTTATAGGTTGTCTCCCTCACTGGATTGTTGATTTTTGAGGGGAGTGACTGTTCCTGCTTTTCTTTGTATCCTAGTATTCAGCATAGTAGCTGGTATGAAGTAATTGCTTAATAAGTCATTTCTTGGTTGAGTCTTTTTTTTTTTTCATCTTAAATATAGGCATGTGATTATCTTGTTCTCATTCTTCAGGCTCCTTTCCAGGGCTCTGTGAATTCTATGGAAGATAGTATCCTTAAAGTAATTTTGGCTAATTTTCCTAGTAACTTGAGATATGGATCACATCCTTGCAGATTTGAATACACACAGCCTATTTTTTTTTTAAAGTCTTTCACTATGTCTCCACCAGTTTTGTTTCCCACCCTTTGCATTGCTGCCTTATGTCTAATTACCTGCCAATTTTGGTGCCTTCTGGTTTCCCTTTCAACTCTCTACACATTCAAGCCAGAACACCTACTCTCATTTTTGATATTTTATTTAAATATTTTATTTTTCCCCAATCACATGTGAAAACAATTTTTAACATTCATTTTTAAAAATTTTGAGTTCCAAATTCTTTCTCTCCTTCCTTCCCCTGTTTTTGCCTTAAGAAAGCATGCAGTTTGATGTAGGTTATCCATGTGCAGTCATGCAAAACATATTTCCTTCTTAGTCATATTGTGAAAGAAAACACAGAACACCCCCCACCAAAAGACAACAGCAAGAAAAATAAAATTTTAGGGGCGGCTAGGTGGTACAGTGAATAGAGCACTGACCCTAGAGTCAGGAGGACCTGAGTTCAAATCCAGCCTCAGATGCTTAATCCTTACTAGCCGTGTGACCTTGGGCAAGTCACTTAACCCCAATTGCTCTGCCTTCCCCCCCTCCAAAAAAACAAAATAAAAAAAAGTTTTAAAAAAGTATGCTTCAATCTGCATTCAGACTCCATCAGTTCTTTCTCTGGAGACAGATAACATTTTTCATCATAAGTCCTTCAGAGTTGTTTTGGATTGTTGTATTGCTTAGAATAGCTAAGTCATTCGCAGTTGATCATTGTACAATATTGCTGTTACTGTATACAATGTTCTCCTAGTTTTGCTCACTTCATTGTTCACTTATTCTTGATATTTTAAAGCAATTGGGTGGGGGGAATGTAAGGGTTTTGGTGTAATTTCATTTCCTAATTTCATTCCAAATCTTAATTCAGGGCTGGACTGATCAAGGGGCCTTAAACTGTAGCTCTTCCTAACTTCTACAGATTTACTGGTTGTCTCTAGACCTTTGAACTGTGAGCAGGAAATGGCAAACCACTTCAGTATCTTTGCCAAGAAAACCCCAGATGGGGTCACAAAGAGTCAAACACAACTGAAAATGACTGAACGATGACAAGGCCCTTGAAAGCAAAAAGAACAGATTCCTCTTGCCAACGAGAGCCTTCTCAAAGAGGCGGTGGAAACGCTGAAGGCTCAGAAATACTAATTAATGGTAAATTCAGTAAGAGAAGGGCTCTTATTCAAGTTACTTTGGAGGTTAGAGTGTCAGGCCAGGGTATGTAATACTAATCTACAAGGCTGCGTTATCCTGGCCTTTGGTAGGGAAGTGTTGTAAGTGAGATGTGATGTTAAATGTTAAAAGTATAGTCTTATGCCTTAAATGGCGGGGCCAAATCTCAATCTGTCCATTGTTACGATGGATTATGATTTGTACTTCTGCCTGGCAGACCCCCAGCTTCCTCTTTGAGTTCCATTCCCACTTGAGTTTTAAATCCTTGTCATGTGATTCTCTAGCCACCTGGATTTCTTATAGGATTTTTCTTCACTTAATTTGTACACAGGTTGTCTTGTCCCCCATGCCTCAGAAGTCTTCCTTCCTCACCTTTGCCTTATAGGATCCCTAAATTCTTTCACGGTTCTGCTCAAAAGCCACCTTCTACATTAAGACCTTTTGTAATTCCCATTGATACTAAATGCCTCCTTCTCTAAATTATCTTGCAAGTATTTTGTGTATTATTTTACATGTATGTGTTGTCTCCACTCCCTAGATTATAAGATCCTTGAGGGCAGGGACTTTTTTGCTTTTGTCTTTGTATTTTCAGTGCTTTAGAAATGAAGATAGTAGACATGGCAATATATAGTGGGCATTGAATAAATGCTTATTGACTGATTAAAAGCAGAATCTTTTGCATTACCAATTACCAATTCTTTTAGGAACCATAATTGAAAATACCCTTTAATATGCATCTTCAATCCGTTAATCAGGCAACAGCTACTGGGTCAGCATACTTGGAAAGGAGCCTTTCAAAAATTGTGAAGGTAAAGTTGTCTCTAAGCAGAATAAGTACAGAGGGAAAAATAAAATCTTTCTTCTAAGACTTTATATAGGTAGAAATCAGAAACGCTTAGAAAGCTAGGAAAAAATGATATACTTCACAAATAAAGTTTAATTATCGGTGAAACTGAAATTTTCTTTTAAAAAATGAAACAATTAGGGGCGGCTAGGTGGCACAGTGAGTAAGAGCACCGGCCCTGTAGTCGGGAGGACCTGGGATTGGTCCCGGCCTCAAAAAATGAGCACTAACACATGACTGACGGTGTAACCTTGAGCAAGTTACTTAACCCCAATTGCTTTAAAAAAAAATGAAGCAATTAGAAATTACTGATTAATGGAATCAAACTTAGGCAGTGATTGAAATTAAACCTCTGGATCATATACCTAGCAGAATCAATAGAGAGGTTGAACTATTTTCTCCACTGACATCAAAATTGTAATTTCTATATTTTGAAAGCACGGAATTAGAAAGCAGAAAGTGTCAGAAGTTCTTGAGAAATGACAAGTAAATGGATTTGTGGAGGAAGCTGTACTGCTGAGAATACAAAATGGTATTGTTGAAAAAGCCCTAGAAATAAAGTCTGGAGAGACTGTGGGTTGAATCCCAGCCCTGACATTTACTCCATGTTTCACTAGTTCCTTGAACTCTCCCTTTCCTCAGCTGTAAATACTCAAGCTGCCCACATCACAGCACCATTATGAGAAAGTACATTGTAAACCTTTAAGAACTATATAAATAGGAGCTTCTGCTGTTCTATTGCTGTTAAATGTTCAAAGGGTGTTTAAATAGATTTCAGTTATAGGAAACTGGTGATGAGTTTCCTGTTCCTACAAAGCCAATTTGGTTGTCCATTGGCAAACTTTTCTCAGCATCTTTAGGAGAAGCAGAAATAATTAAAAACTAATTTGGTGGTCTTTTCACAGAATTCTAGAATCATCTATTCCAAGCTATGAATCTCATGAATGGCAGAATCAGGACTAATTTTCCCATGGTACTGAAAAAGGAATCCTTAAATGGAGACCCAGGGAGGGGTTGATATCATGGATTGATGTGAGGTATCCCATAATTTTGGCTGCAGCCCCAAATTCCCCTTCCCTGGATGGAGATATAGTGGGAATGGTAGGAGGGGGCAAAGTCATTATCTTCTTGGCTTGTAAATTTTAGTTGTTTGAAGCTCATTCTGAGGAGTAGCCAAGGGAGCAAGTTTGATTACAGTGCCTGAGAAAGTCCATTTCAGTAAGTTAAGTACTTTACTTAATTACAAAGGAGGGCTGTAGTTCTCTTTGCAGTTCTATAATAGTGTATTATGTGGAAGGAGGGTTACTGGGGAGATGCTTATGAAAGGTTTCTGACCAGGGGAAGTAGTTTGACTATATGTGGCACTGTAACCATGAGGAGGGCAGCTTGATGGCACAGTGAATAGATCAACAGGCCTGGAGTCAGGAAGAATCATGTTATTGAGTTCAAATCTGTCCTCAGACACTTACTAGCTATGTGACCCTGGGCAAGTAATTTAACCCTGTTTGTCTCAGTTTCCTCATCTGTAACATGAGCTGGAGAAGTAAGATGAATGAAAGACCCAAGGATCAGAGTTTCTAGGCAATTAATAGTCAATTTATTAAGTTAGCTCATAATCAGTAAATTGATGGTCAATGGTCTCTCTCAGTAACCAAAGACAAAACCATGAAGATCTCTGAATACTTAAATACCTTTGGAAAAGGAGGTGGCCCTGACAGGTGAAAATCAATCCTGATTGGTGAACAGTTAGTGAGGGGATAGACTTATTTATGAGGAAGAGGGCCAACCGCCTTCAGCTCTTCCTGCTGAGAAAGTGACTTGATCATGAGACTCACTTGCCTCCAGCAATTTGAACAAAGGAATCCATTTTTATCGAGACCACTCTGGTTAGTTTTCTCCTTTATAAGGTGGGTTACCTTACATTCAGTGGAGGGTTCCAAGGACAGGGACTCATTTCTAAAGGGAAAGAATTCACCTAGATTAGATTCTGTTTGTAAGGTCTTCTAATTGGGTGGAGTCCCATCCAAAATTGCAGAGGCTGTACCCAGAAGATTTTGGCAATTTCATCTATCAGCAGTGTCCTTCACAAACTGACCGACTGACCTGTAAAGGCTGGTCTCTGAATAAAGAAATATAGAGGAAAAACCTCAATCCTAATTTAATAATTGGTTATAATAGAAAATAACTATTTCTTTCAGAAGGAAATGACAAAGCATTCCTGTATCTTTGCCAAGAAAACCCCAAATGGGGTCACAAAGAGTCAGACGTGACTGAAACAAGTCAACAGCTGAGAATGGCAGAGGGTTTTGTATAAAGGGAATGCTTAGAAAGTGAACCTTCTCTAATTTGAACTGAAAAGTTAGGTTGCCTTAAAATGACTAAATCAGACCTTTCTATGAATGGGATTGATTACTAGACCTTAAAGGCTTACCTGACCACTTCCCGTCTCTGTGGTTAGTGGTCATGCCTTTGTCTATGCCCATGACTTCCCAGAATTCCCAAGGCCACAGTGGGCAGTGTAGGAAGCACATTTGGCAGTCTTGTTCTCTCCACTGCTATGCTCAGTCAGGTCATGCTTGGGACAGAACATTTATTAAGTACTTAGTATATGCTAGGTTCTTTGCTAAGTTCTGAGGATACAAACAGGCTAAAATAGCCACTGACCTTAGGAGCTCATGCTCTAATGACAGACAACATGTAAATAAATACATACATACATACATATATATATATATATATATATATATATATATATAGAGAGAGAGAGAGAGAGAGAGAGAGAGAGAGAGAGAGAGAGAGAGAGAGAGTGAGTGTAAATGGGAAATAATCTAGAGTGAATGGGAAGATACTAGTACCTGGGGGAACTCTAAATAGTTCTATTCTATAAATAACTATAGATAATAATAAAAGAACTATAAATAATTCTAATCTATTCTACTGTTTTTGTTGTTCAGTTGTTTTTCAGGGTGTCTGGTTCTTTGTGAGCCCCATTTGGGGTTTTCTTGGCAAAGAAACTGGAGTGCTTTGCCATTTCCTTCTCCAGCTCATTTTACAGATGACGAAACTGAGTCAAACAGGGATTAAGTGACTTGCCCAGGGTCACATGGCTAGTAAGTGTCTGTGGCTAGATTTGAACTTCAGAAGATGAGTTTTTCTGATTTCAGGATTGTAGTTCTATATACTTTACTACCCAGCTGCCCTAAAAACATACTGTAGAAGGAGGCATTTGACCTGGGCTTAAAGGAAGCTAGGGAAACTAACAGGTAAAGATAGTATAGAGAATAATCTAGGGATAGGGGATAATGTGAAGACATAGAGATGATTGATGATGTGTTGGGTCTGAGAAATAGAGAGCAGGCCAGTATAGTTGGATCAGAAGCTATGTGTAATTAAGTCCAGTATAAAAGGACTGGGAAGAATGGAAGGGGCCAGGTGGTGGGGAGCCTTAAATGTCAGCCGGAGGGCTCCTTATTTGTTCATGGAGATAATAGGGAGTCACTGGAGTTTGTTGAGTGGGAGGTGATGTGGGCAGATATGCACTTTAGGAAAATCACTGGCAGCAGAATAAGGCTTAAAGGACTTGAGGCAAGGAGATCAATGAGAAAACTATTTCTGCTTTCCCAAGGTTGTTTTTTTTTCATTGTTAAATCCTCTTTTAAACCACTTTTCTTGAGCATGTTCTTGGGTTTAGTGTTATCTTCTAAAGTGATCTTTTTCTAACCTTGTTTTGTGATTTGGAAAGCATCTGAGATGAAGTGAGAAAAGTGAATTGTTAAAGCACAGGCTACTTATTGATCATTTGATTGATCTGTATGGCATATCCATCCTTTGCTGAAAGCTAGGAAAATTTCTCCAATGCAGACTTCGGGGTGACTTCTGTTCTTTTTTTCTTATTGATGTAGTCTGCAACAGAGACAAAAACCAAATCCTCTTGGGTAGTAGTCTTGATTTCTTCTCCCGTCTTCACTGAAAAAAAGCTTTTGAAAAAACCCAACCACTTATTTAATCTTCGTAGAGGTCATTGGGAGTGAGATTGCAGAGTCTGTTAGAATAAAATCTGTAATAGTGTTAGCTATTTCTATGCCAGTCATGATTTTTCTTTTGGTGAGTTTTGTCTGTAATGTTCCATATCTAAGGAGTTATATACCAAGATTCCTCTCATTGGCCTAATGTGACGGGTATGCTGTTCAAACTTTAAGGGGAGTTCTAGTCTTCTATATCTACCTCACCTCCTGAGTTTAGTGGCACAAAGAAGACCAAGAGTTCATTCTCTCAACATCTAGTTGAAACACTGGGATTCCATTCCTTCAAAGATTGTTGTTAACTGTGGGTGGAAGCACTCTGGGAAAATATACATAGAAGAAAATTTAGAGATTAGGAATCTAACCCTGATTCAATTGTTAGCTTATTTTGTGACTATGAAAAAGTTCACATGGGGAATAAATGGTTGAGTCTGGCCTTGAAATCCTCTGACTCCCAATCTGTGATTTTTTCTACTCTGATCTTCTCCTTGCTTATCTACTTCATTGAAATAGAGTCAAGGTTATTTGATACCTGGGTATGTACTAGAACAGATCTGAAGTCAATTTGTATCCAGCTAGAAGGGGCCCAGGTACTAGGAAAGATCCACTATGGTTTTATCAGGAAGAAATTGTGACACCCCAATAAAAGTGGCAGACCATAGAAAGAGAAATAGTAGATAAAGTCTATTTGGAATTCATTAAAATCTTTGATAGGGGCAGCTAGGTGGCTCAGTGGATAGAGTGCTAGGCCTAGAGTCAGGAAGACTTATCTTCCATGAGTTCAAATTTGACCTTATACTTACTAGCCATGTGTGACCCTGGACAAATCACATAACTCTATTTGCCTCAGTTTCCTCATCTGTAAAATGATCTGGAGAAGGAAATGGCAAAGCACTCCAGTATCTTTGCCAAGAAAACCCCAGATAGACTCATGAAGAGTAGGACATGATTGAAAAACAACTGAACAACAACAAAAATCTTTGATTCCCAGACATCACATTCTGCTTAATGAGTTAGGGGAATGTTTTTTTTTCTCTTTTTATTTATTTATTTTAGTCTTCAACATTCATTTCCACAAGATTTTGAGTTCCAAATTTTCTCCCCATCTCTCCCCTCCCCCTCACTAAGATGGCATGCATTCTGATTACCCCGTTCCCCAGTCTGCCCTCACCTCTGTCACCCCCCCCATCTACCTCCCCTTCACTTTCTTATAAGGCAAGATAGATTTCTATACCCCATTGCCTGTACATCTAATTTCCCAGTTGCATGTAAAAACAATTTTTAACATTTGTTTTTAAAACTTTAAGTTCCAAATTCTCTTCCTTCTTCCCTCCCCACCTACACTCACTGAGAAGGCAAGCAATTCAATATAGGTTATACATGTGAAGTTATGCAAAACACTTCCATAATACTCATGTTGTGAAAGACTAATTTCCCTCCATCCTATCCCACCCCCATTTATTCTATTCTTTCCTTTGACCTTGTCCCTTTTAAAGTGTTTGTTTCTGATTACCCCCTCCCCCAGTCTGCCCTCCCTTCTATCATCCCCCCCAACCCCTTCCCCCTACTTTCCTGTAGGGTAAAATACCCAGTTGAGTGTGTATGTTATTCCCTCTTTAAGCCAAATCTGATAAGAGTAAGGTTCATTTATTTCCTCTCACCTCCCTCCTCTTTCCCTCCATTGTAAAAGCTATTTCTTACCTCTTTTATGTGAGATAATTTACCCCATTCTATCCATCTCTTTCTCCTTTTCCTAATATATTCCTCTCTCACCCCTTAACTTTATTTTTTAGATGTCATTCCTTCATATTTAATTCACTTCATACTCTCTATCTATATATGGATGTGTGAATATGTATATATGTATGTATGTGTGTGTGTATATATGTATATAATTTTCTCCAGCTACCCTAATACTGAGAAAGGTCTCATGAGTTACAAATATCATCTTTCCATGTAGGAATATAGACAGTTCAACTTTAATAAGTCCCTTATGATTTCTCCTTCCTGTTTACCTTTTCATGCTTCTCTTGATTCTTATATATGAAAGTCAAGTTTTCTGTTCAGTTCTGGTATTTTCATTAAGAATGCTTGAAAGTCCTCTATTTCATTGAATATCCATTTCCCTCCCTGAAGTATTATACTCAGTTTTGCTGAGTAGGTGATTCTTGGTTTTAATCCTATCTCCTTTGGCATCTGGAATATCATATTCCAAATCCTCTGATCCCTTAATGTAGAAGCTGCTAGATCTTATGTTATCCTTATTGTGTTTCCACAGTACTCGAATTATTTCTTTCTGGCTGCTTGCAATATATCTTCCTGACCTGGGAATTCTGGAATTTCACTACAATATTCCTAAAAGTTTTCCTTTTGGGATCTCTTTCAAGAGGCAATTGGTGGATTCTTTTAATTTCTATTTTACTTTGATTCTAGAATATCAGGGCAGTTTTCCTTGATAATTTCTTGAACGGTGATGTCTAGGTTCTTTTCTTTTCTTTTCTTTTCTTTTTTTTTTTTTGATCGTGACTTTCATGTGGCCCAATAATTTTTAAATTATCTCTCTTGGATCTATTTTCCAGGTCAGTGGTTTTTCCAATGAGATATTTCACATTGCCTTCTATTTTTTCATTCTTTTGTTTTTTTATTTTTGTAATTTCTTGATTCCTCATAAAGTCATCAGCTTCCATTTGCTCCATTCTGATTTTGAAAGAATTATTTTCTTCAGTGAGCTTTTGGACTTCCTTTTCCATTTGGCCAATTCTGCTTTTTAAGGCATTCTCCTCATTGGCTTTTTGGACCTATTTTGACATTTGAGTTAGTCTATTTTTTTAAGGTATTATTTTCTTCAGTGTTTTTTTGGGTCTCCTTTGGCAAGCTGTTGACTCGTTTTTTGTGATTTTCTTACATCACTGTTGTTTCTTTTCCCAATTTTTCCTCTACTCTAACTTGATTTTCAAAATCCTTTTTGAGCTCTTCCAGGGCCTGTGACCAATTTATATTTTTCTTGTCATTGAAATGACAATTTCATATTTTTGATGTAGGAGCTTTGACTTTGTTGTCTTCTTCTGGTTATATGTTCTGATCTTCTTTGTCACCAGAGTAAGATTCTAGAGTCTGAGTTTTTTTTTTTTATACTGTTTGCTCATTTTTCCAGCCAAATACTTGACTTTCTAATTCTTTTTTTTTTTTAATTTTTTTTTAAAGCAATTGGGGTTAAGTAACTTGCTCAAGGTTACACGGCTAGTCATTATTTATGTGTGGGTGCTCATTTTCTGAGGCTGGTTTTGATCTCGGGTCATCCCAACTCTGAGGCCAGTGCTCTTACTCACTGCACCACCTAGCCGCCTCTGACTTTCTAATTCTTTATCAAGGTAGGGCTCTGCTTCCAGTGGTGATGGGTAGGGGTGGGAGGTGTACTTTCCTAAGCTTCAGTGGTTTTGTGCAGCTGTTTTCAGAGATGCTTCTAGGGGACTGTAAATTTTCACTTCTTCCAAGGTGATATAATCAAAGAAGAAGTGTTTACTCCTCTCCTGGCCTGTGCTCTGGTTTGTGAGTAACCACAAATATTCTTCTGCCTTGGAACTGTGAGGAGGATTCCCTCCCCACTGCACCATAAGCTCTGCCACACCAGTGCTCCTTCATACCCCAGGACCACCACCCAGGACTATGACCTAGACCCAAGCAGAGCAAAGTAAGAAAATTTGCCTCAGCACCAGCAAAGAGATCCCTGCAATTGCCCTCTAATCAGCCACCTGAGAAGCAACTGCTGCTGCTATCTCTGCCACCCTGGGGCTAGGATCTGACTGTGTTCCTCTCTCAACTAGGTCCAACAGAGTTTTCCCACTGACTTTCTATGCTTTCTTTGGCATTTGTGGGTTGAAAAGTCTGGAAACTGCCACATCTGCCAGTGCTTCCGTCCCCTAAAGCCTGCTCTGGCCCCGTCTTTGCTGCTGTAACCCAGGCTAGACTGTGCTCTGCTCCCAGCCTGGTGCAACAGACCTTTCCTGTCAACCTGCCCAGTTGTCTTGGGGTGGAGATTTGTTTCAGCCCATCATTTTGTGGGTTATACAGCTTTAGAATTTGTTTGGAGTCATTTTTTACAGATGTTTGGAAGGGTTGTAGGGAGAGCTTGAGCAAGTTGCTGCTTTTACTCTGCCATCTTGGCTCTGCTCCCCAAGTCAGGGGAATTTAGACCAGGGTGTAGAACTATTTATTGTAGCATACTTATAAAGATGCTTCAAAGCTGACTGCTTTGCCTTCTATTCTTCCAGCCAAGATTCTAGTATCCATTCTCTGATACTGGGGCTACTGTGTCTGTATGAGGGTATGTAGGCGTGTTTAGCCTATTGATTGGGAAACACTAATTCAGGCCATCCTTTGGGTGCATAATTTCTTAGAGGTTTTCACTTTTGTTTTTGTTTTTGTTTTGTTTTTTGCTTTTTTTTTTTAGGGGGGGAAGGTAGGGCAATTGGGGTTAAGTGACTTGCCCAAGGTCACATGGCTGGTTTTTTGTGTTAAGTGTCTGAGGCCAGATTTGAACTCAGGTCCTCCTGACTCCAGGGCTGGTACTCTATTCACTGCGCCACCTAGCCACCCTGGTTTTCACTCCCAATAATAATTCAGGAGGACATGCTAAATCATGTCCTTCAGGGATTTTATTTCAGTTAGTCTGTCAGTCTGCCAGTAAACATTTATGAAGCACCTACTCTGTGCTCACAGGTAGGATGCAAAGAAAAGCAAATGATAGTACCTTGCCTGTAGGAGCTTATAACCTAACGGGGGAGACAACATGCAAACAACTATATTCAAACAAGCTATATACAAGATAAATAAAAATAATCAATAGGAAGATGGTGGTAGAATTAAGATAAATTGGGAACACATCCTAAAGAAGGTAAATTTTTAGCTGAGACTTGAAGGAGTCCAGGATGCAGAGATGAGGAGGGAGAGCCAAGGGAAGAGTGTAGAGACTCGATGGATGTCACAGACTATTGGAGCTGGGATAACCTACAAGATGACCTGGTCCAACCCTTTTATATTACAAATCAGAAAACCATTGCTCAGGGAAGGAACTTGTTCAAGATCTCACAGCTACTGAACGGCAGATCTGGAATTCAAATCTGACTCTCTCTACAGCTCTTTTGTAGCACTTGTACTTTGCTTATACCTTTATCATATGCAATTTTATATTAGTTTTCCATAAAATCCTATAATCTATAGCTGAAAGATATACATATCTTATATTCTCCTACTAGACTATAAACTCCTTGAGGATATGGCACATATCTTCTTTATATTTGTATGGTTCCCAGTGCTTAGTATAGTGCTCTACACATAAGTACTTATGATGCCTCTTTGAGATTCTGGAAGCTTTCTATACATTAATTTTTGGGGCTTGTTCCTCAGGAGGGATCTGATGGGAGGGATCTGCTAAAAGGCCTTCTTAATTGCTTTTTGGATCTTGAGTTCATTGGATTCCTAATAAAACATTTTTTAATTAAACAAGTAATACTAACTATATTTCATTTTAAAGTTTTTGCTTGCTTGAATGAAGAAGCATTTATTAAGTAGTGTGCCAAGCACTGTGTTAAGTGCTGGGCATACAAATACACATATGATATAATACCTACCCTCAAGAAGCTTACATTCTAATAGGGAGAGACATGCATATATAGCAATGGGGACAAGGGGAGTTTTGTTCTGAGGGTGTCATAGAAATGATGATTTGATCTATATTGCAGTTAATTGAAATCCCTTTTCTGGGAATAGTGGTGGACCCTACCCAGAGTAAGAAGTAGAAAGCAAGGGCAGGGGAGGGGTGTTATAGCAGCAGGACAGAAAGATGGCCAGGGTAGATGGATGGGATGTTGGGCATAGTCTGGGAAGGAATCTGTTTTAAGGCAAAGAATGATGTTCTTCCTAACTTGATTGTTTCATTCTAAAGCATAATTTTGGCAAAAGGATGCATCCAGGCATGTGGGAAGATGGATAGCTAGATGGGATGTGAAACATGGTCTGGGGCTGACTAGATATAGTGGTCTAGTTGAGCCTGTGCTCAATTACTCACCAGTAAAGACAGTTCAGCATCTGAAGGTTAGTGTGTCCTGTAATAATCAGTAAGAGAGGCATGTTGGGTAGAGAACTGGCCTTAGAGCCAGAAAGAACTGGATTCACCGCCTACTTCTGACACTAGCTGCATGACCCTAAGCAAATTACTTAATTTCCCTCTGTCATTCCATTGGTCTCTAAGACAGGGGAATTTGTCTTAACTTCCTTCCTTCCTTCCTTCCTTCCTTCCTTCCTTCCTTCCTTCCTTCCTTCCTTCCTTCCTTTCTTCCTTCCTTCCTTCCTTCTTTCTTTCTTCCTTTCCTCCTTTCCTCCTTCTTTCCTTCCTTCCTTTCTTTCTCTTCCTTCCTTCCTTCCTTCCTTCCTTCCTTCCTTCCTTCCTTCCTTCCTTCCTTCCTTCCTTCCTTCCTTTCTTTCTTTCTTTCTTTCTTTCCTTCCTTCTTTCTTTCTTTCGGACTTTTTTGGCACTCTGGTAAAGCCTATGGCTTATTTATATGCCCAGCACTTCTCAAAATAATGTTTTTAAATGTATAAAATAAAATGTGCAGAATTACAAAAGAAACCGATTATAATGAGATAGTTTTCCAAATGTTTAAAAAACGAGTTCCTGGACTCCTGATAAAGAACCCTTGCTCTGAGAATCTAAGTTGAAGGGAAGGTGCTAACTTTGCATTGGTAGAGTGAGTTTCTTCATGTAGTACCTCTCTTCACCAATAAACTCAGTATAGGAAGTAACTTTCACCCTCTGGACTGGACATATGTCTTCTGTCTTGCTTAACAGAATCTTCAGAAGTCTAGAAGAATTCTTCAAATTAAAATCATCACCTTTCTTTTAGATCATGCTGTTTAATACATCCCACTTTGAGGTGTAACTGTCAGCAGCCAAGTTAGAAGGACCCAAGGAGAGAAAAGGGCCAAGCAAGAGATGAAAACTCCTATTTCCTAAAGCTGGTTCCACTGCTACTTTTAGTCACCTGCCAGCTGAAGGAAAGGTTAAAGAGCCTAGCAGTAATTGGTAAGGTTGTTAATGTCAAGTGATTCCTGGCTTTTTTTTTCCCTCCCCCTTAACAAGGACCAAAGTTATGCCTATTCCAGGGCATCTGTCATTCTCTTCTTTCTGTCATGAAGGCAGGTGTTGCCATCCTGCCTCTATAACAATCTCTCAATCTCTGAGCTGGTTTTCATTATACAGGGAGAGAGGAGAAAACAGGACAGGGGGGATGTGGAGGAGGAAGAAATCTGTTTTAAGACAAAGAATGATGTTCTTCCTAACCTGATTGTTTCATTCTAAAGCACAATTTTGGCAAAAGGCTGAATGCAGGCATGTGGGAAGATGGATAGCTAGGTGCCAAGATTGATAATATAAGTCCCACAGACCCCCCCGCCCAGTACTAAGTTTGTATGTGCCTAGATTCATAAAATGCTCATCAGAGATTTGGGATATATATTTTGTCTCTATCTCTAGCTTCTGTAAAGCAAGTCACCTGTTACATATCTTGTTTCCTTGAATGTAAAATCATGTTGATTATTTTTAACTGTATCTGGTTTTCTGGAAATTGTGTGTGTGTGTGTGTGTGTGTGTGCGTGCGTGCGTGTGTGTGTGCGCGTGTTACTAGACAACCAGAGGACCCATTAATTCAAAGCAAAAGACATTTAATTGTACAGCAAGATGAATGCCAAGGAAGATTTCCTTCAACTATATAGGGTATATACTATGTGTAGTACAGGGTACCACAGCACCAGTTGGGGAGGGGTCACATAGGAAAAACTTGTGATTAAGGGACACACCTTGCTTGAGCACATGCATCAGGGTACACTCCTGCCTTTGAGGCTGCAGGAGCACCTATGTCCACTGCTGATGTCACTGGGTGAGCTGATTTACAAGCTGAAATCTTTCACTGCTTCATTCTCTCTGCCCTATTTCTTGCTGCTGGACAGCTCTTCTGAATTCTATCTCAGCATCTCTCTTTTTTCTTTCTGATGAACATCCAAACTGTTCTGTTGCCCTGCTCTCTGCTGACCTTCAGTGACTGCACGGCCTCTTCTCCCCAGGAGGAGGAATCTGTCAGCTTTTTAGCTTGATAGCACTAGGTACCATATTTAGCTCATTTTGTGGCAAAAAAATTTCAGGCAGCAGGAGAAAGCCTTAGGCATCTTTAAGTCTGCCTTATGAACTTGTATTTCTTCTCATTTTCTCCTTTGACTCCCTTAATTTCATTCTTATCTGAGTTTAAGTGGGAAGGGCATCTATAATTTCTATCACACACCTAGTCCTTAAAGATCATTTCTCCCATGGTCTACTTAGCAAACTGTAAAGTTTTAAAATTAGTTAAAATTGCGATGGGGTATTTCTTGCAAAATGCTGTCTCAGCTCTACTTCATGCCCTTCATGCTCCATGCCAATCACTGGAGTTGGACAGGGTGACCTTTACCCGCCTTCTCACCCCCCCCCCAAGAAATACAAGTAGTTCTGTTCTGTATTTTGACTTGCAATTGGCATTTATTAAGTATCTACTATTTGCCAAGTGCAGCAATAAGGATACAAAAATAGACCCTTCCCTATTCTCTTGCTCTAGTCAAGGGAAAAACAATGAAATCTAAAATGGATATAGTGGATCTCATCATGTCAAAATTAGAATAATTCAACTAGACACGCAGATCATACCCACATATCATAAAAGACAACACATTTCCAATTCTGGACTGAAACTTGACTTAGGAGAGTGAGTAGATCTATGATTTCATTGGTACAGAGAACTCCCATATGAGAAAATTTCCTCCACTGATGCTAATTGATGGGATCATGGACCTACCCTAAGTACCCTTACAGAATTTCACTTCTAACACAGGTAGAAAGGAGGTATCTTCAATTTTGAGTCTCAGAGAATCGCCTAGAGCACTGAGAGATTAAGTAATTTAGCTTGAGTCCCACACCAAGTAGGTCTCAGAGGTGAAACGGGAACTCAAGTCTTCTTGTCTCTGACACCAACTCTCTAGCCATTATACTATGCTATGTTTTGCCTTAGACCAATTCTTAGCCTGACTCATTCAACACCTCCATCTATACAGAAGCTTTTTTAGGCTCTAAAAATGCCTCCTTATGTCCTTTGCATAGATATCGTGTTCTAGCACTGCTCTTTTATCTTGGTTTATACTAAATGGATTGTTTGGTGATCTGAAAATTATTATTCAATAAAAACTTGTCTTGGGCAAAAAAACACAAAGCTGTATTATTGTCACTGGCATTTCTGAAACCACCCATAACATACTTTTCTTGTGTAAATCCCCAAATAAGCTACAAGAACGTGGAATTTCCTTTTTTGTTCCTAATCTGAAACTAAAAGAACTATAAAATGGAAAACTTGTTTCTGTGAGTTCCTGTGTCCACCTGGGGGTCCTTTAATTAGATTGCTAGCAAAAACATTTTCACACAGAATTTTCTTTGCTGGTAACAGTCAATACGACTTAATTTTTTTTTTTTAAGCACTGGATAAAATAGTTTGCATTCTACACGTATCTCCTATTGCAGTACCTTGCAGTTTCTCAACTGAGCAAGGAGAAAAACTTAATCATCCGATTCTTGATCTGAAACATAAAGGGATCATTTTTTTTCTGCATAGCACCTATCCTGAGTCCTGATTTTTCTTTTTCTTAGAATGTTAAGCATGCATAAGCAAAAACTTAATAAAACATGTAATTAAAAGTAAAAATTTAAAATGTTGTTCAACAGCAGCATTCCCCTTCCTCTCCCTGTCCCTCCGCCCCAATACTGACTAGAATCTTTCTCCCTCACTGGTGCCATATGTAGCTGAGAGAGCCTTGATTACTTCTGGCTGAATAAGCTAGTTATAAGCTACTATTGTTTTATAAAAAATGAGCAAAGAGATGATTTCAAAGATACATGTAAAGACATATAGGAACGGATACAGAGAGAACAGAACCAGAAAAAAAAAACCAGTTTATACTGTAACATCAGTAGTTTAAAAATGAAAAATTTTGAAGACTTTTATAAACTGATGAATGAAATAAGTAGAGCCAGGAGAATGAATTATCTAATAATAGTGGCACTCTAAAGAAAAACAACTTTGAAAGCTGTAAAAACTACAATGACCACTCAAGATTCTAGGGAATTGATGCTAAAACATACTATTACTATGGTGACAGAGAGGTGATAGATTTAGAGTATAGAATGAACCGTTTTACATACAACCAATGAAGGAATTTGTTTTGCTTGATTATTCATATTTGTTACCAAGAATTTATTTTGCTTTTCTTTCGCTCTCTTTCCTAAAAGTGTAGTAGGGGGCAGGAGAAAGAGAATATAGGTTTGTTAATTTAAAAAAATTCAAAAATAAGGAGACAAAGGAAAAGAAAGGAACACGGAGCAGGTACCATCATCCTTTCAGATTTGAGTCTAGCCAGACTTACCTAGTAACTGTTCTCATCAGTGATTACAGCCCCTAGGAGATGATGTTTGTCTTTGTTTTACTATTTGTGTGGTGGAGTTGTTTTACTACTCTACCAAAGAAAATACTTGAAAAGAGAACCATTGTTTTCTGAATTATTTTTTAGTTCTTTCTGTTGGTATGTGATCTATTGATCTTATTTCTCAACTCTTCCAACAAAAAGCCAATATGGTTGTCATCTAATATGATCATCATCCTGAGTTCAAATCTGGTCTCACATTTATTAGTTGTGGCAACAGCAAAGGTATTAGATGTTTAATACTGGCTTATTTCTTAGGCATCTAATTTCCAAAATTTCCTAAAGAAGTGAGCCCCTGTGACTTCTCCTGATTTGATAACATATAACTTAGTCTCTTATACACAGTCAACTCAGTTCTTTATTGATAAATAAGAAATTTCACTATAAATTAAAGTGACAGGTTTTTAAAAAACAGACATACTAGAACTTAAGCTTCCAAATGAAAGTTGTCCCCTTTAAAATAGAAAGTCACATTATACACTTATTCCAACTTATTCTGAGGAAACTCCTTTTGGAAATGTCCTCAAAACATAGACATGTTCTTGTAAATATCCTAGTTGGTAGCAAATCTTTGTCTTTTGGCAATAGTTTTAATTTTCAGTAACTACTAAGAGGCACTGGGAGACACGTCTGTGAATAAAGTGGGTAATCAAGTGAGAGAGTGTTATTTCATGTCAAAAATGAGATGTGATTTGAAAGTAATTTAATTGAATTTCTGTTGTGGCCTCTAAACAGGTCAAAATTAAAAAGTCCAAGAGAAGATTTCTCCAAAATGGTTTGAACCATTTTGGCATCATTAAAATGAGTATATATAGTCTCCCCAAGTAACAGTTTTGAAAGCAAAGTCCTGGTTAAAAGTAAAAAAAAAATCAAGATTTTATAGTACAATCTCATGTAGACATTTCTATTATGACACTGAATTTTTGTCACAGGTTTATAAGGTGCCCAAAGATTTTTGACATAATGAAATACATTCAAATCTAGGTTAACCACTTTGGGATTATCTAGTTTGTAGACAATCTACTTCATGCTTTGTGACTACCTTCCATTGCCTTCAATTACTATGAACAGAAGAAATGTGACCTAATGTAAATGTTAGGATAAGTAAAGCAAATTTTGGAAGGCAAACCTACTAAAAGTAGCATAGCATAAATCAAATAGCTTGATAATCAACCAGTTATAATCTAAATAACTCATGATTTTGTAGGACTCCAAAGTTTGCACAATATTTTAGAATCAAATAGAAAATAAATCTCTGGATCATCTGTATTAATACCTCCCTCCATAAACATGTCTACTTGAGAAGTGACTTGTTTGACTTCAGGGATAGGCCCAGGTAGGACAAAAGGAACACCTGAGAGGGTACCATCATCCTTTCAGATTTGAGTTTAGACAGATTTAACTGGTAACCATGCTCATCAGTGATTACTTCCCTATGAGATGACATTTGTCCTAATTTTACTATTTGTGTGGTGGAATTATTTCACTGCCCTATGAAAGAAAAGACTTGAAAAGAGGACCATCATTTTCTGGATTTATTTTTAGTCCTTTCTGTTGGCATGTGATCTATACTATTTCTCAACTCTTCTAACAAATAGAAGCTAATATGGTTGTCATCTAATGTAATCTTTCTGAGTTCAAATCTGATCTGATACTTACTGTGATCCTGGGCAAATCACTTAACCCTGTTTGCCTCAGTTTCTTTATCTGTAAAATAAGCTGGAGAAGCAAATGGCAAACCACTCCAGTTTCTTTGCCAAGAAAATCCAGATGAGATCATGACAGACATGACTAGAAATGACAAGGGGCTAGAAATGACGAGGGGCCAGAAATGTTGAGGGAGAAAACCATAGGGATACCAGCATCCTGCGACCAGAGTTCCCAGGGCAGGGTCACCTAGAATGAATTCACAGACTCAAGCATTCTTTAAGTCAAGCTGGCAAAGATTTATTGTTGTACTCTACAACAGGCAAGAGGTCTTAGGGAACCTGCAACCTTAGAGGGGTACAGTTAAAGTTTCTTTAGGATAAACTATGGTAAAACATGT